>CM060924.1:805812690-806130190 GCA_030737875.1 Allium sativum | reverse complement strand
GAACAAGACAATGACACTTCCAGCGCACGACGGATTAATAGCTGCCCTTGCAGTGTCGAATGTGAACGGATTGGTAGCCTCTGCTAGTCATGATAAGTTTGTCAAGCTTTGGAAATGAGATGAATGGCTGCTACTTTTTTTTCTTTTTCTTTTTTCTCTTTTGTTCCCTTGGAGCTATGGTTAGAATTGCAAACAGAAAAAGAAAAAGAACAAGATTGAGTACGTTTATGGACATCTAATGCTGTTGGTGTATCTTTTGGAATGGTAGTTTCTCGTTTCTTTTGGTAATTTTAAGAACGAAACTTTTGGTAAGTCATCTTTGGTTGAAATGCTCGTTAGTGCTTCTGCATTTAGGAAAATTTTGTGCATGCTTTTGGCTTAATTATGCATCCCTGGGTGATTTATCATTTGAATGTTCAAATTTATTTTTCTTTTGTGCTTGTTATGATTGTTGTTTGTCAACTGCATAATGCTTGCTACCCACGCTTTTTCTTTCCATGAGAGTTTAATTTTGAAGTAAATGGGAATGTATTGTATTGTGCATGGACTGGTGTATGATGCGGTCTCCGTCAACGTTGGAAATGGAAACGGGGAAAACTGCTTTACTTTTCATTTCCTCATGCTTCCGCTGCACTGGAGATTTTCGTACAAGAAAATGAGTACCTGGAGTAGGCTGTCAATGAATACCCGAAAAATCCGATATTCGTCTGAATCCGTATTCGAAATATTCGTTATTCAGCGTTATCCGAAAAACGGATATGAATATCCAAAAAGCTTTTTGGATAGTATACGTATCCGAAAAATATCCATTAGACTAATTTTGTTCATTTTTAATGAAAAAACGTAGTTTTGATGTCTAATTTTGGAACATTTTTGGATATGTGCTTATGGGTATTAGTATAAAATAATGTTTTATCATCACATTACTTTATTTTTTGGTTTTTATTAACATTAGTACAAAAATTATTCTATGTTGATACAAATATTTCCATTTATACTCTTAAAAATTCATTAATTACTGGTGGAGCGGATAAATATCCGATATCCGTCCGTATCTGAAAAATAAGCGGAGATGGATATTCAATATCCGAAAATTAAACGGATATGGATATCCAATATCCGCAAATGATTTCGGATACGGATACAAATATGACATTATCCGTATCGGAAAACATCCGTTGACAACTCTAATTTAGAGAGAAGTTCGTTTACACTCGATTATGTCTAAATAAGCCGTTTCCCCTTTTTCTATTAAAAAAAAATACTTTAAGCCAAACAGATGTTTCTGGTTACATAAAAACGACTTATTTAAGCTAGCTGATCTAGACTGATCATTAATTTATCCTGAAAAATGGGTTTCTAAAACCACGCAACTCTATAAATAATCAGTAATTCTTGAAGGCCCGAAATGTAGGTCAGAAATTGAAGCAGCAAAACATCCTACCCCTCCCTCCCCCGATAATTTGCTTCCGCTGGTATCCTCCTTTGTACGTCGAATTCTAGCTTTTCACATGTTACTTTTTCGGACCTTCCAGCGCTGTCCATAATAATTATGTGAGAGCTGTTTATAAACTTTTAAATGGACAAACTTATTTTGGGATGGTTTGATTTTTTTATTAAGTTTTAAAATAGACGAGACATCATTTAAAAAATAAGAAGGTAAATTAGGCTTTTAAAATTAAGCTAACTATTGATTTTTTGGTGAATAGTTGTAGATTTTTATGTAATTATTTTTAAAAGTTGTGGAAATTTTTGCTATTATTCAACGGAAGTTTATGGAAATTTTCGTATTTTTTAAAAAATACTGTGGAAATTTCCGTAATTATTCATTAAAAAATTACGGAAATATCCCCAATTATTCATAAAAATACGTAGATATTTATGCAATTTTTTGATATGTATAAATGTCTGTGATTACTGATTGAATAATTGCATAACCATGTGTAATAATTAAATTATAGGAACCTAATTTATATGAAGAAGTTATGATACGCTCGTCCTAAGTTGTCTTCGACTATTTTTTTTTTTTTTTTTTTTTTTCTTTTGTTTTTTTTGTAAAAGCTGCAAGACCGACACTCCATGTACTAATCTATCATATGTTTGCTGCCTAACTGCATGATAACTGATTACATGTACTTACAGATTGCCCTAACTCCAAGTCCTTTGGTTTTTCCCCTCCGTATGGATGATTCTTAGCCACTAATTAGCTTAACTTGAATTCTACTAAGTCTACCGTTACTCGTTTGCTTTACACGGACGGTGTTGCGATCTTTTTAACTGCTCAGTAGAGCATCTCCAACAAAATTCAAAGGAAGGATATTACGATCTGTAAGATTATGGAGGAGAAATGATTTTTTCTCAACGGTGACGAGCCGATTTTTTCGGCAGGGGAGAACTCCAGTCATTTCTCAAATTTCTCGTTACGTGACGAGCCGATTTTTTCGGCGTGCGTCTTTTTTTTTGCGTGAGAAATTGTTGCGAGCCGATAAAATCGGCTCGCGGGCCAATTCTTATTCCTGAATTGAACCCGTAATATTTCACTGAATATTACAAATTACAAGTCAGAAGATCTGTTGGATGCAAATTTACCTTAAATTCAGAATTCAAAGCATGAATGGAGCCCCTGTTGGATATGCTCTAATGCTATTATCATGAATTATATCCTTAACATATTATGCAAAACAGTAAGACTGCAGATAAATCAGATTTAAACGGTTATTTTAACTTAGGAGCTATTAATAAAGCATCTATTGTCCCCATCAGGAATGCTTGATGATGAATTACCTATAAAATAACCAAAATGGTTAGAAGTCAGAAAAATAATCGATAGAAAGTGACCACTTTATTTTGATCGTATGATCTGCATCCCTTCCTTATTTTTAGGCCTTCTCCTTTATTTTCAGCTTTTCAATGTTAGATCCGTATTTCTTTGTTTTTTGTTTTTTGTTTTTTTTGACTCTATGCCGTCAATGGATACTTTGAAATACGTATAATATATCCGTATCTGTATCCGAAATCATTTTCGGATATCGAATATCTGTATCCATGGATACAAACGGACATCAGATAATTATTTTATCCACCAACGATCGATAAATTAGCAAATATAAATAAGATTTTTAGTCTAACATAAAGGTTTTTCAATTCTATTGATCACAAAAATGTTAAAAATAAACATATATGATGATATTAAAAAGATTTGAATAACTAAAATGCATTTAGTGCATATAATATAAACCATCAATTTAGTAAAACAATAAATAAATCTCATCAATTATACTAAAGTACATATAATTTTGAGCATAATCTCATCAATTATATCCGATTGTTGAATATGGGTGCAGACGGATTTCGAGTATATCAGATATTCATTGACAGTCCTAGTCCACCACCTTATGGTTTGACCCATGATTGAACTAAAAGTTTGGAAAGATGTTCTCTCAATCCAGATAGTCTAAAATCTAAAAGAGAATTATCTTATATTACTCGTCAAGTTCAGAGAGCGATTGTACCCAAGATCACTGGAAGATTGCAGGCTCTGGAAAGTGTTAATTCTCACCAGCTTGGAATCTAGCCAGGGAGGTTTCACCTATTGAAAAATTGAGTAATTTTATTTGGGATAGATTAATTGTTGGAAAACAATGGTTGATTCGCGGACTAGGTCGCTTTCTTGAAAACGATTCGGCGATCTGGTCAGAGGTGCAAACCAGTTCGTTCCTTCGCCACCGCCTCTAGGATAAAACAACCTCTAAAAATGATAACTGATTTGCTTGCACAACAAATCAGTGCAGATTTGCACTTTCAAAATAGTGTTGCTCAAAATTTTCTGAAAGAAAACTGTAATGGCGGAGGCTAGAAGAGAATAGAATTCGGTGTGTTTTCTTGTCTGTAGATAAAAAGTATATATAGAACGAGAATTAGGGTTTGAGAGAAAAAATCGGATCTGCTAAAATTTCGAAGGGACAATTTTTTTACTGTTGCAGAAAAAATTTATCGGTGCAGAAAATATTTTTCCATGAAAAAACGGTTCGAAAACTGCAAAGTTTTATGGTCCAAAAATATAAGTATCTACACCACAAAGTCCGAGCCCGAACCGGACTGGGTCGGATCGAGTCGATTGGTCGGTCGTGCGCGTGTGTGGTGTTCATGATGCATGGTCTCCCTCCTCACAACAAAGCATGTATTGGGAGCCCAAGGCCCCAACATGATTTCTTAGAAACAAGTATAAATACTTGCCTCTTTCATATTATCCCATGATGTGGGATTATTCACACATAGGAGCCATTCATACACTTATTCAAACATTTTTAAAAATTCACTTAATGTTTGTAAAAACATTTCCAACAATCCCCCACTTGAATTTTTAAAAATATTTTCGAGCAATTTCTAAAAACATAAGATTGTGCATAAACAAATGTGTCATCCGACTTGAACCTTTACATAGTGAATAAGATTCAGTTTTTACTAGAGTGACATGTAGTCTTGAACTCTATTCCTGACATCAAACCACACACAACCTTTTCTATAGTGCAATCAAATAAGCCCGTGCATTTATGGCCATGCACGTCTATCCTAGTTTAGTGAACGCTCTAGAAGTTTTGCCCAAAGCTCCATAGGAAACGACCACATTTCCACATTCACAAAGGTGAGTCTATCAAGAGCACTCCTGAAGGCAGGTACTCCACTCAAAATAGAGTATAGATCTCATTAAGAGTTTCTATTAGCTCATCCTCTAATCACTTCAGGAATACATGCTTCTTGGTTTATTAAATAGCATGCTCAACTCTTATCACTACACAACTTGTTTTTACCCATTGAACCTAGTTCTTGGGATCTCCAGTCACTTAGGTCGGGTTACCATTGTGCGTGACTCAACAATCTAAGGGCAATAGTCCTATTCTTTTAGAAGAATTGTGGACTTTCTCTCTTGACAGTCCTTCCGTCAAAGGATCTGCCAAATTTTCTTCACTACGTACGTAATCCACTCTAACGGTACCTGTGGAAAGTAGTTCTCTAACCGTGCTATGCTTAAGACGTATTTGTCGTCTCTTACCATTATAATAACGGTTCTGAACTTTTGCAATAGTCGCGGTACTATCGCAATGTATCAACACAGCCGGTATCGGTTTTCCCTATAAGGGAATCTCAACTAGCAGGTTTCTCAAATACTCTGCCTCTTCACTAGCTGTAGCTAGTGCAATCATCTCAGACTCCATAGTAGACTAAGCCAAAATAGTCTGTTTCTTGGATTTCCAAGAAACAACTCCTCCAACGATGCTAAATATATAGCCACTGGTCGCTTTAGAATCATCAGATAAGGTATTCCAGTCTACATCGGAATATCCTTCAAGTATAGCTGGAAACCTTTCATAATGTAATCCAAGTTTCATGGTTCGTTTAAGGTGTCTCATCACCCTTTCAATAGCATTCCAGTGCTCTATACTAGGTCTACTGGTAAACCTGCACAATAATCCCACGACATATGCAATGTCGGGTCTAGTACAATCAGTGGCATATCGAAGGCTGCCAATGATGCTCGTATAATCATACTGTCTTACACCTTCACCAGTGTTCTTAAATAACTTTACACTGTGATCATATGGTGTACTTGCAGGTTTACAGTCAAAGTAATTATATTTCTTTAGGATCTTCTCAATGTAATGAGACTGATCCAAAGAAGTTCCCTTTTCTGACCTAGTAATTTTAATACCAAGGATTACACTTGCCTCACCTAGATCTTTCATATCAAAATTGGCACATAATAAGGATTTGACTGAGTTTATGGCATGAATGTTTGACCCAAAAATGAGTAGGTTATGAGGCATATGATAATGCAAATGTCATTCTCAGATTTGTAATAAATGCATTTGTCACTTTCATTAACTTTAAAACCATGTGAAATAATTAAGTTATTAAACTTTTCATGCCATTGTTTAGGTGCTTGTTTTAAACCATATAATGATTTATCTAATTTGCATACTTTATGTTCTTGACCATGTACCACATATCCTTCAGGCTGGTCCATATATATTTCTTCGTCTAATTCACCGTTCAAAAATGCGGGTTTCACATCCATTTGGTGTATTAACAAATTATGAATAGAGGCAAGTGAGACTAATACCCGAATGGATGTGATTCTGATAACAGGTGAAAAAGCGTCGAAGAAATCTATGTTATCTTTTTTTGTTAAGTACCTTTGGCTACTAGTCGTGCTTTATATTTATCAGTAGTACCATAAGGTTTTAATTTCTTTTTAAGTACCCATTTACAACCTATAGATTTACAACCGAGGGTAAATCTACCAAATGCCAAGACTTATTGGATTCCAAAGAATCCATCTCATCATTTATAGCCTCTTGCCAAAAATCGGCATCTAAAGAAGATAAGGCCTCTTGGAGGTTCATGGGATCCTCCTCAATAGTAAAAGCGCAGAAATCTAAACCAAAATCTTTTATGGTTCTTGCTCTTTTACTTCTTCTAGGTTCAGCTTCAGAATTAAGTTCTGTTCTGATAGGCATACTTGAAGTGCCCCCACTATTCCTTAATTTAAAAGGAAATTTTGTTTCATAAAAGTTGGCATCATTTGATTCAATTATATTATGTGCATTAAGGTGATAAAATCTGTATGCTTTGCTATTAATAGCATAGCCTATAAATACACATTCATATGCTGTACTTGCCAATTTTATTCTCTTAGGGTCTGGATTGTGAACATATGCTAAACAACCCCAAGTTCTAAAGTATGAGACATTGAGTTTATGATTCTTTAAAATTTCATAAGGTAAAATTTTATTCTTAGATTTGGGGATTCTATTCAGAACATAGCATACAATCAATAAAGTATCCCCCACCAATGTTTTGCTGCACCAGAATTTAATAGGATGACAACTACTAATTCGGTAAAGGTCCTATTTTTCCTTTCTGCTTTATCGTTCATTTTAGGAGAATAGGGTGCAGTTCTCTCATGTACTATACCATGTAGTTTATAGAAATTCAGAATTGAATTAGATTCATATTCTATTCCTCTATCACTACGAAGTCTCTTAATTTTCCTATTTGCTTGATTCTCAATCTCAGTTTTGAATGTTTTAAACATGTCAAAAGCATCACTTTTATTTTTCATAAGGTATACATATGTGAAATCAGAATAGTCATCAATAAAAGTGATAAAATAACGATGTTCTTGTCTAGTTAAAGTACCATCAAGCTCACATATGTCAGAATGAATCAAGTCTAAGGGTTCAGAAACTTTATCAACAAATATATGAGGTTTCTTTGTGATTTTTCCTTGTGTACAGAATTCACATTTATCAGGTTCAGATTCTGTCATTTTAGGAATCATGTCCAGGGTGCTCATGTTGTGAATTATTCGTTTATTAACATGACTTAATCTAGAGTGCCAAATATTAAAATCACACAACATATAAGCAGAAGTAGTCACTTTATTAGTTTCAACATTCAGTTTAAACATACCATCACAAGCATAACTCTTTCCCACAAAGGTTCCCTTATTAGAGTATACGAATCAGCCCCAATAACTTGAGTAAACCCAGCCTTATTAAGGAGAAAGCCAGAAACCAGATTCTTCCTAATCTCTGGAGTATGCATAACATCTTTCAGAATTACAGTCTTTCCAGAGGTAAACTTAATTTCCACATTGCCAATCGCTGCAACTTTAGTGGTGTGAGAATCTCCCAACAACACTTTCTGATTTTCAACAGCCCTGTATGTAGAGAACAAGCCACAATCATAACAGACATGGCGAGAGGCACCAGTGTCTACCCACCAACCCTCTGAGCCACCAACAAAGTGAATCTCAGTAATCACATCCGTAAGAGGCTCTTCAGTCAGGTTAGCCTGCGGTGCATAGCTTGGCCAGTTTCGACACTTTCGTGCCATATGACCTGGTTTTCCACAGTTGCAGCATAGAAACAACTGTCCAGAATCATTCTTTTGGGCTGGTTTCTGCTGTCCTTTTGGGTTTCCTTGCGGATTCCCATTCTGTTTGTTGCGCCTGTTCTGATTCTTAAAATATTTCTGATTCGGTTTCAGAACAGCAGGTGTGGTCTTTTAGTGTTGTTGTTATTGATAATCAACACCTCTTTTTTCTGGTCCTGTTTGCGTGCCTCCTCCTCAATACGGAGGCGTGTGATCAATCTTTCTAAGGAAAATTCTCTAGTCTTATGTCGTAAAACATTCTTAAAATCTTTCCAGCTAGGGGGTAATTTGTCAATGATAACAACAATTTGAAATTGTTCGTCTAATGTCATACCTTCGGAGATGATCTCATGAGCTATTTTCTGAAGCTCATGAGACTGCATCGCTACTGACCTATCGTCTGTCATTTGGTATTTGAGGTAGCGGCTCACAGCATACTTCTTTGCCCCTGCCTCCTCTGTATCATACTCTTCTTCAGTGCTTCCCAGATCTCCTTTGCTGTCTTCTCATGTGAGTTATAGTAATCATACAGATCATCGCTCAGTCCATTCAGAATAAAGTTCTTGCATAGGCAATCCTATTCATTCCAGGTCTGCAGTTGCTTTGACTGTTCAGTCCATGATGCCATCTTCGCTGCATCAGCCTCGTCAGGTTTATCTGGTAGCTGCGATTTGTCAGCAGTCAGCGAGCCACAACCTTTCTGATCATGAGGAAGAACTCTATCTTCTAATGCCATCGCTTGAAATGCAAGCCTTCGAATCTGAATGGAGCAGTAGTCACAAGACGGTTCTGGAAAGCAGAGGGTGGAGCAGCATCGTCTATGGTTGAGTTCGAAGCCATTATTTCAGATCGTCTTCAAATTGTTGGAAAACAATAGCTGATTCGCGGACTAGGTCGCTTTCTTGAAGACGATTCGGCGATCTAGTCAGAGGTGCAAACCAGTTCGTTCCTTCGCCGCCGCCTGTAGGATAAAACAGCCTCTAAAAACGATAACTGATTTGCTTGCACAATAAATCAATGCAGATTTGCACTTTCAAAAATATTATTGCTCGAAATTTTCTGAAAGAAAACTGTAATGGCGGAGGCTAGAAGAGAACAGAATTCGGTGTGTTTTCTTGTCTGCCGATAAAAAGTATATATAGAGCGAGAATTAGGGTTTGGGAGAAAAAATCGGATTTGCTAAAATTTCGAGGGGACAATTTTTACCGTTGCAGAAAAAATTTATCGGTGCAGAAAATAATTTTCCATGAAAAAACAGTTCGAAAACTACAAAATTTTATGGTCAAAAAATATAAGTGTCTACACCATAAAGCCCAAGCCCAAGCCCGGACCGGGCCGGGTCGGGTCGGGTCGGTCGGTCGGTCGCGCGCGTGTGTGGTGTTCATGATGCATGGTCTCCCTCCTCACAACAAAGCATGTATTGGAGCCCAAGGCCCCAACACGATTTCTTAGAAACAAGTATAAATACTTGCCTCTTCCATATAATCCCATGATGTGGGACTATTCACACATAGGAGCCATTCATACACTTATTCAAACATTTTTAATAATTCACTTAATGTTTGTAAAAACATTTCCAACATTAATTACTTAGGAAGTTTAGTTATACAACTTATAAGGTGTGTATGAGTTGTTTGCCTACTACAATCTACCGATAAGACTTCAATCATAGGTACAGACTCTGTTACGTGTATTTTCTACCGTGAACATGATGAAAAGTGAAAACCATAATCTCTTATTTTTTAGATGGTCCTACAGTGGCAATTACCGAGACGATTCAACTCTGCAAGCAAAGTAGGATCTAAAATAATGGGCATCCAAAGGAGACTCAAAAGGAACGGAACAGAAGGGTCTTTGAAAGAAGGTGATTAGATATGGAAATGTTTTTTCATGTTTTTTTTATTGGCCATTACTGTTTTTTCAGGTTTTGGATGTGGTGTGTATTTGTCGTGGAAATGTTCTAAGAGGAGGACTGTTATTTGCACTTCAAAATTGATTAAGGGACAATTTTAAGAACAGTTCAATTATATTGTGAATTGTTATGAGGCGTACTGAATACAAAAATTTATATATGAAAATACCCCTATTTACCTTTTGGGTATTGCTATTGACACTCTAGTGGCGTCACGTCCAAAAACGAAAATTCAGTATACCCCTACCATTTTCCAGTTTTATCAACCGTTCTTCAATTTTCATACCTAAACTCGACAATCCCTTACCGAATTCCACTGATAAATTCAGCAGCACCTTGCCAAATTTCAACTGAGCCCCCCCCCCAAACAAAAATTAAAGTGTCAGTAACAACTGGTAAACATATTCCCCAATTATCACAGTAAGGGTGGTTTGGTCATATTATAACTTAATTTTAAGGGAGGATCATTTTGTAACGTCCTCCCCTTAGTCAATTAAAATAAAATAAAAAATGAGTCATCCCTCAATCAATTTTGGGGTGCAAATAACAATGCCCTTTGAGAATTGTCTTTTTTGTTACTCTTGCAGATTTTTGTAAGAGATGAGATTCCTAGTGTTATTTTCATCACTAATAAAAAACTGATTTTTACTGTAATATATGAATATATATATAGCAAAAGGAAGAATCAAGCCATTCTCCAACGGCTCACAAAATCAGATATGTAGAAATGCTCTACAAATACCATGGAACACACAAAAATATAAAATATAATACATCACCATGCCGAAAGCTCAACCACTCCAAGCAGAGCAAGGGGGTCGAATCAACCAATCTGAGAGACGAAACCACTCTCAAAGCCCATCCAAAAAGCTAAGGCCTTGACTGAAACATGTCACCAACTTTTAGCAAAACAAGATCCAGCTAGAAAGTGGCGGCTGCTGTAGCCATCCGGCCCCAGCCCAAATCTCTAGCTCCTAGAGAGAAGCAACTATAACAAACCTATGGAAAAGGGAGAAGTAGTGTAACATCACGTAAAAGACATAAATATTAACAATAGTTAAAAATAAAACAATTTAATAATAAGTCTGGAAAATATGATTTTGCAAGTTTAAGAATTTGGCTACGAAAATCTTTTATTTTGATTCATGGTGAAATTCCGAATCGTTTTCATATATAATATGCTGAAAACGGTGAAAGTATGAAGAAGTTACAAGCAAATGAAATTGGACAGTAAAACGCATATATATATATATATATGTGTGTGTGTGTGTGTGTGTGTATGTATGTATGTATGTATATATGTATATATATAATCAGATGAGTAATATATACATATATATCCAAAATATATTGAAATAAATATGAGTGGGTTTGAATTTCAAACCAAAGATAAGTTAGAGGGGACAGAGAGTATTGTAAGTAAGAAAATAGATTAAGCAAATAAAGTAACATATTATTTAATTAAACACCTCAGTGCTATATACGTTCAGTAGGCAATTCAGCAATCAGGAGGTTGACCACTCCCTAGAAGGGGTGTCGACCACTGGTAGACCGCCTGGCAGCTGAAATGTCCAATGAATCTATGTTTAATTAGGTTTTTTAGGGAAATATATAAATATATGGCTAGGATTATATATAGATAATCTAACGGCCCACGCTCACACAATCGAATATATATAAGCCCTCAAACCAGACAACTGAACCCTAGCCACTCTCTTATCTCCATCTCCATATTATCCTTCTACCATTGCTGAATTCTAGAAAGGTTAGGAATTTCTCCTCATTCCTTTAGCCTCCATTCTTATCTTTTCTCTAATCTAAATTCATATATATTTTAGTATAAATTCTGGAATTTAGTTTTATATATGCATAAGATTCTAAAGATGATTCTTATATATATATATATATATATATATATATATATATATATATATATTACAAGGATTGTAGCTTGTTTATCACAAAGGCTGAATCCAGATCTGAATCTACAACAAAGAATCTTATTTGTTCTTCCTTTTAGATCTTTGAGTGGAATATTGTGTTTCTTAAGGCATATTCTATTTTTTTAATAGATTAGCATGTTGATTAGTATGCCCAAGGGGATTTGGCAAACGATAACATCAATACAAAAAAGCCCAAATCCTCTATTTTATGTTCTGCGTAAGAATTGTCAATTTATTGGGTTTGTGGATCTTGATCTTAATATTGAATTGAGGATAAAATGGCGTGTTGTGTTTCTACTTTATGTAATTCATCCTTGTTCTAAAATATTTGATTGTAGCCTAAAAGGGTTTAGAATTAGGTTGATTCATGATTTGATTAGGTTTGGGTTCTATTCTGAATCCAAATGTATTCATACTTGAAATCTATCAAATATAAATGTTTTTACGTGCAATCCACCAAAAAGGGGTGAATTAGATAAAGTGGAGCTTATAAATATACATGTATTTATTATATGTGTATATTATACTCTATTCATGATCCATTATTAAAATCATTCCAATAAGCCTAGGATGCAAGCTGAAATTTGTATGTATGTTGTATTTTCCATTCACAGCTATCTATTATTATGCTATTATGACATCATGTCTAAAATGTAGCGGTCAAGATATGGAAATTAACTTGTATACATTAATTTTGACAAGTTGACAATTTTTTTCTCGTTAGAACGTTCTCTCGTTCATACGAACATTAGCATCATTTATACATTATAATTATTATACTTTTTTTTAGGACGATATAATTATTATACTTATTAGCGTAATCAACGCAATATTAACGTAACAAATGCGATTAGGATAGAATTCGAATTTGAAATGTCCCCACATATATTGACTGCTTTGTGCATAGAATGGCTTTACATATATTAATAGTGACACACAGACATGAGGTTAGCTGCCATTTGTGGTAGAAGCCTGCCCGGAACCGACCGACGAATCCAGCAACCACAAGTAGGACCAACTAATGTGAGAGAACTGGGTGCCATAGGCCATTCAAACTTAGTACACTATGACACGAGGTTAAACCTACTTGTAGTAGAAGCCTGCCCGTAACCGCCCGACATATCCAACATCTACATGTATACGGTTTAATGTGAGAGGTCTAGAGAGAGTGTGTGTGTATATATATATTGTGTGTGAAAATAGGCAGGTTTACTACACCTTGAGAAGGTCTTAAGTGGTTGACTCTTCTTATCTAAAGTGGGTCTTAAGTGGTTAGGACTAGGATCCCTCCGAAGGTTTATCCCTTGGATAAGGACCAAAGTCGTGGGATTCACCCTTATTAGACTCGAAGTAAGTCTATGGGTCCTCCTCCTCTAAAAGTGGTTTGGCATAAACGGTAATGGAGTAGGGTAGTTCACCAGGATGTCCACTTCCTCTAGAAGCTTATAGGGGCTCAACTAGGGACAAGATTGGTATATAAAAGTTATGTGGCCATTGTATGGTCACCAAACGTCTAAGGGAAGTTTTAAGCGACATAGGTGCTCTACCATAATATCGGTTAAGTAGTAACATTCGCAATACTACTTCTCATATTACAATTGAGAGTATAGATTTAAGATCGTTGACATATAAGGACGAGTCCTTAAGGGGTTGGGGTCCGCCTCAGGGTTATAAGAGATCATAAGAGTCCACCTTTAATAGGGCCATAAGTGACTTAGAATGCCCGCCTCGTTGGGTCTTTACCCTAAAAACACTAATCAACGGTTGACCTGGATATCCACCTCATTGGTTAGATACTTGGTGTTTATGTGTACGTTGTGTGCTGCGTAGACATAATTTGACATATGTAACCTACTAAAAACTAAGGTATGGACTTTAAGTAACAATAGGACAGGGGACAACAAACACCAAGCAAGAGAACTCCTCTTCTTAACCGCTGCCGCTCGGGGCTGCTTTCGAAGAAAACTTTCATTTCGCTAGGGCATAAATTGGGCTTTCGCTCTGGGGAATTGGTCCAATCAAGGATGTGTCAGGGGCGAATTCCTTCCTTCTTAAATACTATATTTCAATCGCATAGAACTTTATGTTCTGACCCCTCTCTACTTAACATATCCAACAGGTCAGTAGACGAGGTAAAATCCATGGACGAAATTATGATGGGAGTTGAAGACGAAGACGAAGTCGTTATGCTATTATTAGTTGTTATTGCTTTACTTCTTATGGGAACTTTTGAGAATGAATTTATTGATGTACCCATGGAACAAATGTAATCTTGACTGTTGTGTTGGAATTCTGTGATTTTTAATAAAGTGGTACATCTTATTTCAGTATTATATTTTCTCTTTCCATTGTGTGAGATTTGCATTGGAAGTGTATGTATATATTATCTGTGCAAATATAATACGTTACAGGAACCTACGAACTATTTAGAATGGTTCTAAGTTTTGATGGGCCTTTTCTAGGTTGAAATTTAGGTCCATTCCCATCGGGTTGTTACATTTGGTATCAGAAGCAGGTTACTTGATTATGAGGGAATTATACGTATGAGAGGCATATTTGTATTTTGAAAAAGATTTTTTAAACTATATATATATATACCCCAATAAGGATACACATATATAGCATGCAAATTTATCGTTTTCTTCCCTTTTCAGCTTAAATGCTATCTCAAGAGTGTCTACTAAAGGATCCTTCCGTTTCTTTTCGGATAGTTGCATGACTGATAATCCTACTGAGCAGGGAAACCAGGCAAGGTCTCGATACTTGCCAGAATGGTTCCAACAGTATCTCCGTACTGTGCAACAGGTCCCTGTTGCTGATCCCGCCCCAACGGCGCCTGCAGCTCTACCACTGTGGTAGCCTTTGACTTTTTTTTCTTCTCTAAGAGCTTCATGAATCTTAGAGGGAAATCATTCTCTAGAAAGGGAGGTTTAACTAATGCTGAATCTCAGATAATGGACTGTGAAAGAATTTTCAAAGCTACTGGCTCGCCCGATGGAGTAAAAAGGAGAATCGTGGCCTGGCACTTGAAAGAGGAGGCCCTTGAAGGTGGAATTTAGTATTTAGAGAGAATGAGGGTCAGATATTTACATGGGTCGAATTCATACCCGTTTTAAAGCAAATTTTTTGCAAAGAGAAAAAATGACGATCTAGTTGGAAAAATTTATCGAATTGAGTAAGTTTGGAAGAGATTTAGTAGACGCCCCCATGAACAAAGCCTTAAGATTTGTTAAAGGGTTGAACTCTCCACTAAAGGAAACTTTATTAGCCTAAGTAACATTTTGGGCAATTTTTGAAACCCTAGTAGATACAACTATCCTATGCACGACTGTTGGCTCCAAGGAGGACAAAGAAGGTGAGAAGGGAGAAGGAAGATCCAATAAGAATAAGAAAAAGGAATGGTGGAAAAACAAGAAGAATGGGACCAAATTCAAAAAGGAAGCAAAGACTTGTACGACGTGCAACCGCAAGGGATATAAGGCTAAGGATTGTAGGACCTCATTGGCGAAGAAGGAATTCAAAGGAAAGTGTTTCGACTGCCATGAGTAAGGACACATGTCTAAGGACTGCCCAAAGCCCAAAGTTGTTAGAAGTGGCTAGAATTATGCAATAGAGGCAACACTGATTCAAAGCCGACCCCCAAAAAGACCAAGGGAAACCCGTGCTTGAAGGTATAATTTCTGTTTTAGAAAATTCTATGTTTACATTGTTTGATTCCAAAGCAACCCACTCTTTTATCTCTAAGAGATTAGTTAACTTGTTGAACCTTCCCATATCTATCTCTGATAGTCCGATAGAGGTGACCAACCCTATCGGATGATCTAAGTATCTTGAACTATTTTGCAAAATCCTAGTATTGGAGGCCGACAATGTCAAGTTCCTTTGCGAAGCGTCTGCGTTGGATTTCACGGGGTATGATCTTATCCTAGGTATGGATTGACTATCATTTTATGGGGCCGCCCTAGATTGCGACAAGAGAATTGTTTGTCTTTGGAGCCGAGGAGGACGTAGTCTGAGTATTCCTTATAATGTTAGGAAAAGGATAAAGCCTTATTATATTCCTTATCTCCTAGTTCGGAAGGACCATCTTCGGTCCCTATATTATGTGAGTTCTTGGAAGCCTTTGAGGAGGTCACGGGGCTTACACCCCACAGAGAAATCTCTTTTCGTATTGACCTAGAGAAGGACGCTAGACTTGTAGCACTACCCTTGAGGCATATGGCGCCTAAGGAAAGAAGGGTGTTAGATAAGAAGATTTCAGAATTATTACAAAAAGGTTTCATTCGACGAAGTACCTCTGAATGAGGTGCACTTGTTGTGTTTGCCACCAAAGCCGATGGATCTTTAAGTTTTTGTGTGGATTATTGGGAACTTAATAATTTGACCAAGAAGAATAGGTACCCCTTAACAAGAATCGATGATCTTTTTGACCACTTGGGAGGAGCTTGAGTATTTTCCCAATTAGACCTTGCTACTGGATTTCACCAGTTAAGAATTGCAGCGGACAATAAGGACAAAACTGTGTTTAGGACGCCAGATGGATTGTTCTAATGGGAAGTTATGCCCTTTGGATTAACGAATGCACCCTCCTTCTTTATTGACCTTATGAGCAGGGTATTTATGGGCATTCTAAATAAGATTGTGGTAGTCTTCGTAGACGATATCCTTATATTTTCAAAACACAATAAAAAGCATGAAAATCACTTAAGAAAAGTTCTAGGGATATTAAGGAAGAACCATTTGAAAGCATAATTCTCGAAGTGCCATTTTTGGAGGGAAGAAGTTAGATTTTTAGGATACATTGTGTCAAGTGAAGGCTTGGCCGTAGACCCCACGGGGATCCAGGAAATTAAAGAATGAAGGATATCTCGAAATGCTACGGAAGTAAGAAGCTTCCTTGGATTGGCCAGATATTATCAGAAATTAATTAAAGACTTTGCAAAGAGTACTACTCCTTTAACCCAATTAACAAAGAAGTATTTGGTGTTTTCTTGAAGTAATAAACGTGACATAGCCTTTAAGAAATTAAAGGAAGTATTAACTAGCGTGCCAGTGCTAATTATACCCAATGGTTCAAAACTGTTTACAGTTTACACCGATGTGTGTGGGACCAGTTTAGAGCGGTCCTTATGCAAGAAGGAAGAGTAGTTGCTTACGCTAGTAGACAACTCAAGGATCCGGAGAAGAGATATCTAGTTCATGATCTTGAGTTAGCAGCAGTAGTGTTTGCCCTTAAAATGTGGAGGCATTATCTTTTAGGGGAGAAATTTGAACTTTTACCGACCATGAATCCCTAAAATGTTTAGTGTCTCAACATGACCTAAACTTGAGACAACGCGGTGGATGGAATACATTGCTTCATTTGATTTCATGATCCAGTATACCTCGAAAAGGGGAATGTTGTGGAGGATGCGTTAAGTAGGAAACATGCGACTTTGAATGTGATCTCAGAATGGAAACAATTAGAGTTTCTGTCTAATTCGAATTTGCAACCCTCGCCAATAACTTCTAATCGTTCTTTTGGAGCTATGATTATTAGACCTACTCGAAAAAAAATCTCTAATTTTATTTGGCTGTCTTTAGGTTTGACTAAGGATTCACAAAGTCATGGAAAGTTTTCCACCAAATAGTATCATGCTAAATCTAGCTAGAGCCGGACTTATTTGGATGGCTTAACGAGGTCTAATGGTGAAGCTTCCCATACAACTAATGCTGATGTCTCTCGTTATGTTTAACATTATCACTGAATCTCCATCGGTCTACTTGGCAGACTCTTCTTAAATATTATCTTTAGAAAACCTTATATTATTGGCGTTGTTCAGGGCATGATTACTAACCTTGTCTGCACCACTAATGCTACGCTTTCAAAACATCCAAACATTATTGGGGAAATTAGAATTACTATAACTCTGAAGTTGTGAGGTTAGGTTTATCACTGGAATGTTTAACAACAATGTCTATATAAATGAGGCATATAAACTGGACCTAAAACAATTTGTCTTAAGCAGCTAATGTGAATCGTAATCATTATATTTTAAACAACTCTTCAAAAATCACCAGGAAAGTTCTTCTTCAGTTTTGTAACTTTGGTTTTATTTTAATTTTGTATGAACCATAATGGGTTTCTTATTCTTTAATTTTGTAGAAAATTGATGGAACCTTTACACGAAGTAGTGGAGAACAAGTTGGAGATTCCAATATGAAAGAAGTGGAAACAGAAAACTTGAAACAACGGGTGTAAAAGTTGTCGACACGAGATGTAGAAAGCTTACTTCTGAGGTATAATTACACTGATTGTTAGTATGCGAATAGGATACAATTGCACCTAATGTGAGTTTTTTAGTATACGAACAACGTTAGCAGTTCCTAATCTTTAGTTTTGTAAGAACTTTACCATTTGACTTACATGTACCTGCTGTTAAGCTACTACATTTAGGATTTTAGTAGGACTCACATGTACTGTAATGTCTAATGATGATGAATATATTAATAAAAAGACGTAAACATATAGGAAAGTTATCATTTTAGTAGGATAACTGTTTGCACTGTCTAATGATCATGAATATATTAATACAATTAAAGAGGGAACCGATGAAATTCATGCACAGATACAGTAAATGCTTGAAAAATATCACTATGTTCAATAAATATTTGTTTGCTTTCTTTATAATTGTGTCTTTATCGGGTTAGTTAAATGCATACAATTGCACCACTTGTCGATCATTATCTTATGTTATATTTAATATTAACTGCACAAAGTTCCAAATTTTTTATCCTACTGTGATTATGCTACTGTGTACCTAGACAAGTAAATACAAATTTTCATTTTTCAGTAGGATATTTAGTGTATCAACAATGACTATTTCAGATTTCAGTGTATCAACATTCATACAAATATCCCCATAAGAAATTTAAACTACATGGTTATGTTTCTCTTTCTTATTTTGGATCAGTTTGCATTGATTCACAGGTCATTGCACAAGCAAGTTTCAACATTGATAGCATTATGCTTTCAGTCTGCGAGAGGCAGTCGGTCAAGTTAGCACTTAGTAGGGGTCTGCTGGTCATCTTGTATCTTATTTTCACATGCAGTATGCATTGTATTTGTATAAATCTATTATTCTATTGACATCCCTGGTGACACCGCACGTCCGTTAATGTCACTCACTAAGAGAATGCATTAAGTTCCGTGAAGCGTTATAAGTAAATAAGAACATAATAGCACAAGACAGACATGTAAAATAGCAGCAGGATTAAAAACTTAAAAAAAAATTATTTAAATCGAAACATCATGGTCCCAAATACCGAGTTTACATCATAAGTAACTATTTACATTAATAATCTCTTGCCAAAAATATCAGAGTACATAAGCATAAAACCATATTCCCCTGTGAAGCCATAAGAGAGTTGACCAGAAGTCAATGCGATACTTCTATATCCAAAATCCAAGCTAAGCTGAAAGAATCCAAATCATCTAAGCACTTCCACCCAGAAAGCCTGGAGGGGGACGGGGGAACAGAAGAGAGAGAAGAAGAAACAAAAAGGGTCAGACATAAAGTCTGGCGAGTCCAGTTACTTTTAAATATAAATAAATAAACATATCATGGTAGGTATATATATAAAACTGGAAGAACAAGATAACAGTAATAATAACAAGTGTGAACTGAGCAAGATAAGATGGACAAGATATATTGCGCTTCTTAAATACATTTCTCTGCACCGCGCAAATACTAGTATATCAGAAGTAGAATGATCCCTAATAATACGGTTCCATTACATTTTCTTGATTATTAGGTTACTTGGGTTAATAGCACTCAAGACATATACATGCATCGTACCCATTTACTTTCCCATGGATTCACCTAATACAATATATGTAGCTATCACTCAATATTGAGATGCACCCCTTGGTACCCTACTTGCACGGTCTCCACCGTGATGAAAGCAGTCCCTCATCCTACGCCGGAGTAACGTACGAAACTCTATATAAAATGTTACGTTCCGCATATATCTATCATTACTTTGATACGTAAGCGTATGGACTGCCACCATCGATCGAATCAGATTCCTTATCGGAATAATGCCTTCTAGTCTACGATACACCACCCAGAGAAGATATACATGTATCTAAACTGTCCCACATATGTACTGTAATTGTAGCTCGATGCCTTAATCGCACGTCCTCTAATGTGCACCGAGTTCCGTGGTAGGGCGATGCAAGAAACACGAAACTTGGTTGGGAGCTTTCCATATCTGTACAGGCCTGTCATTAAAGAGCCTCTATATACAGATATACCTAGGGTCTGTTTTCGTGGTGGATATGGCCCCACCACGACCCCTCCCTCAACTACTAAAGACTACAAGAGCTAAGCGACCGCCCCTAATAACAACCAATCTATACATCCATGTGGTCAACCTCGTACCTCGATAGTGAAAGGTGAAATGGTATCTTCGGTTTAGCTCTAGTCTTTCGCATCCCGCTGGCTGTCGATGACGGATATCCGACGGTCTACTGTCCTTGGTGGTTGTGACTCTCTCTACCTCCTCATGAGACAACCGTCGAATTACCCTGGTTTCACCTCGTCACACCATTCTGACTGCATAGCTACATCTGCAGTCAAGGCCCACCCACCTAGTAGTTACGTGCAGACCCAACCTCTGCGAGTATAGCCTAAGACTTCTGTCACCGTATAGAGGAACACTAGGAGCACCTTACGTACTTCAGGAAGCCGCGTGCTTCCCATTCCCATTCCTTTGGAGCCGTCATAACAATCAGATGAATGTGTGCTCCCCTCGTGTCTTATAACACCTCGATGATCTACCCCGTTGGGGTATTTACCCTCAAACGTACGGACTGGTCCAAGCGCCTTTCTTTAATATGTTGTTGGACCCTATGTCTAAACATTCTTTTACATGCCTGCCATACCTCACCGGGTTTCCATTTAACTTGGTTATTCCCATTCATATTGAATTCTTATTCAAATTACCAAGTTTCTCTTGGTTATTAATTCCAGTCATATAACCTAATCCATTTAAGTTTATTAATAAGCCCACAACATGTTATTTTCTAGATTGTGTCCCAAGGTCTGTAATCCATAATCTATTTTATATTCTTGCTTGGTTACATCGTTACAATAACATGTTATCCTTAATATGTTATTAAGTATAACTCAATCCACATGTTTCCTAATTAACATGTCACTTACCATTTATGATTAAATATAACTTATTTATTTTATAATTTTTCCTCATTCTCTCTCATTTAATCATAAATTCAATTTACACCGTCACTACAACTTATCGTTGTTTACTTAGCAGATTATTACACATATCTAATTCTATCATTTCTACAAGTTATGCTTACCCTACAAGGGTGTCTTTAATTACATAATTTTATTATATTTTCCTCCGGTTATGTATACCACTAGGTGTCTTTAATTGCATAACCTTATTGGGTTAAGTTCGTGGGCATATATGTAAATATTACCCACCCCCTCTATTTTACTTAACCCACCCACTACCCATCCAATTTTACTTAACCCTAACTTAAGTTCATAATCATACAATCCTTATGTAATAAATTAGGTTAAGTAGTCCAATTCATTACCATGTCCCATTACAGTTATATTGGGCAAGACCTCCCACATTAGGCCTACAACGTGTGGATGCTGGATATGCCGGTCGGGTCCGGGCAGTCTTATTCCACAGTTGGGTCTAACCTCGTGTCTTAGCCCGATTCGTATTTGCACACTTAGACCTCTCATATTATGTTCAACATTAGTGGCTGCTTGATATGCCAATCGGGTCTGGGCAGACTTCCACCAATAATGCAACCTAACATCGTGTCATAAGTGCAATTACAATTCCTAATTGTAATTACTAGACATTCCATTTTTATCCAACTCTACCTATGTCATTATAGGTGATTATTTCTCTTTTCCCCACATTTAACTATATGCCCAATTCACTATTCAAATCATAGACTTTTACAGCCCTTTTTAATTCAACTTTTAATTATGCACCGTATGCTCTTTTTCCCAAGTTATAAGTCAAGGCATATACATATATATATGTTATGCACAAACCTAAATCTATCTATTTTTCCAATTTATGTCCCTAGTCCATATTCATCCATTTCAATACAAGTTATATCCAAATCCATATTCACATATTTTCCAATGTATGCCTAAAATTCATATTCACATACGCCCCAATTTATGTCCCAAATCAGTACTTACACATGTCCCAATTTATGCTCAAATTATATTTTTCCAAGGTATGCCTAAATTCATATTATCCAACAAGACATAAGCCCCCAAACCCATATTCGTATATTTCCAAATTTATGCCCAAATTTAGATCCATATTTTCCAATATCGATTATTCCCAAATTATGCCTTTCCCAATCGTTCCCAATTTTGCATGTTAGGCCTAGGCTCGAAGGTAGTCTGCCTATATAAAAATAAAAAGGGAAAGAGGGAGAGAAGAGAATCAAGAATAGGCATAATAACAAATCAATAAAAAATTGATAGAAATATGCATAAGCTGAATAGGCATATTATGACAAGATTTAACATGGTGTCAGTATGAACATATAAAAGCAGATCGAATAATTATGTCATAATAGAAATGATTAGGCACCGATTCAAGATCCAATTTATATATATATATATATATATCAAGATTACTATTTAAATATTCAGATCTAAAAATAACATGAACTCACAGTGAATAGATCTAAGGAAATGGATCCAAATTACTGCGAAGAACATGTTGAATAAGTTGTTGTCGCCATCGCTGAATTTTTTGTAGCAATCTTTGAATATGTATTATCTTCTTTGAATTGATTTAGAAGAAGAAAGACCATTAATTTTCGTTGCAACAGAGCTTCGCTGTCAGCATTATTTTTAGGTGAATAAAACCTAGGTCTAGGGTCCTTTATATAGCCTACGGTTCAATGAATATTGCTCAGAAAGGTGTCCAGATACAAAACGAAGTATTTCACCCAGATCTGTCAGGAGTGGGTTGATCCTCCTTTGAGTGGGTCGACCTATGGGTCGACCCCCCTTTGGGTAGGTCGACCTATGGGTCGACCCCCTTTGGGTGGGTAGACCCACCTGGGAGGGAAATTTGCCGCCTTCCCAAATTTCGAATTTTGAACGAATTTCGAATTTCTGGACCCATTTTTGAATTTCTGAACCTATTATATATATATATATTCTTTCTGTGCATATACAAACTACGAACCTTAATAACTACTTCATACGATGTCCGATTTACGCAAACCAGGTGTCTATCTTGACTAGAATTTCGAGACAAACGCAATGGCGCAGTCCGTTTTACTTAATTCTGAATATTAAATCTAGTTTTTCTTAATTTATTGTTAATAGTGTATACCACATCCATTATTCTTTAATTCATCATCTTTAGCGTCGTTAAAATTTTGGGGTCTTACATTCTCCCCTACTCAAAGGATTTCGTCCCCGAAATTTCTAAGTTAAGAAGAACGTATATCCTAACATCCAACAATCATACATCCATCTAGCAATCACATGCATCCATTGTCCTTAAAGGAATTTCTAATGCTTTTATGAACATACGTAATAGTGTGTGTGTATGTCTGTAAACTAATGCGAAAGATCAGGCAGTCTATTGATTCAGTTGACCTCCTTAATGCAATGTATGTTTATGCCATGCAACCAAAATGTATGCAAATCATGTTAATCCATGTAACTTCTATATGTATGCACAATCATCCATTCAAATGCAACATCAATGTAACGATAATCCATAAAAATTTAAAAATGTACACACATCAATATGCAATATGTAAATGATTGAGCCGATCTAGTGCCCATTGTGTGTGCATATGCATCCACGAGCAATCACTTGCATCCATCAAACATAACATGTCTCAAACACGTGTTTACATTCATTAGTTTTCTACCTAAAGACTCGATTGATAGGGGATACTCAAATGATAGATACAAGTATTAATTCGAAGCTTGGAAAAAGAAGTTAAGGACATATTCTTGAAAAGGTAAGGATATGAAGCACGAATCTTGTCTTCAGCCTCCCAAGTAGCGTTCTTGCAGCCCTTTCCCCATTGCACTCTTACTAGCTTCACTTCTTTGTTGCATAATTTCTTAACCTCTGATCCAAGTATGCAAGTCGGAACTCGTCCTATCATTGCTTCCTTCTCTACTTTCATTTCCTCTTGCAAATTTGGCTCCACTACCTCGAACTCTATACATTTTATCGCCGCTTGGATGAATAGTCATCTTAGAATGATGTGCTTCCTTAAGGACCGTCTTCAATAGGTTTTCCATCCCGATATGATTCACCTATCAAACCTCTTCTCAAGTTACTCCCCTACTTGCTTATCAAGTTCCCTCTTTTCTTTTAGGAGTCACATGTCGCAAATCATCGATTGATATATCAAGAGGTTCTAGAAGACTAAGCATGATAGACCCTTTCGGGGTCATAATAAACCTCAAGAGTCCTTCTATGGCAAGTAAGAAGTCTAACGACCCTCCCCTCACAACCTAGAATGGCTCCATATATGGTTAATCCATCCATCCTAGAATCAAACCGTATCTTATGAAATCAAGAACATATGCGTCGCAATCAAACTCAACACCTAACACAGAGATTCTCAAACCCCGACAAATCATCGATAAATGAGCCATACCTCCACTGGGGTTTGAGGCAATAACGGGATCCAAAAACATACTAGTATCTAGGTGCAGAGACTCAACTAAAGGATCAGATATAAAAGAATGCGAAGCGCCAGGAAAAGAATCCTAATAGGATGATTAGAAATAGAAATCAATCCTTTAATGAAAAATTTCCTACCCCTATCCTGTCCACCAGCTATGAGAACATTAGCTTGCCCCCTAGAAGTTCCTGCCCTCTGGCCTTGTCTTTGTCTCTTCGGGCGTTCCTTAATAAGGTGTCCCGCCTTACCAAAGTGGTAACAAACACCTTTTCTCTTTCTGCAATCCTTTTTCAGATGACCCACCATTCCGAAATTATGGTATTTCCTCTTTTCTCCTTTGGGTTGTGCTCCTTAGCCCCAACTCCCTTATTCTCCTTTTTACCATTCTTGTGCAACATGCTAACAAGTCTCTTGAAAGCTGCCTCCAACGCACAGAAATCCTAACGAGGCTTGAGAGAAAATAAGACGTAGGTGAAACCACTGCGGCTAAAGATTGAGGTTAGGCACTTCTTTGCCCTTCGACATGTACCATAGTTTTAACATGCCTACGAACCATGCCGAAATAGGGATACTCTTTCAAGAGGAAATAATTCCCCGATCCAAACGGAAAAGTAATCAAGCGGAGAATCGAGAGATATTTATGCCTTTGGGAAATATGCTTTTCAAAAACAAGCTTTTTATTTTAAAATACTTCGTCTTTGAGATCTTTTTAAAACCATTTTCAAAATACTTTATCCGATCTTATAACCATATGCTATGATACCAAATATGACACCCCACATCCGTTAATGTCTCTCACTAAGGGAATGCATTAAGTTTCGTGAAGCGTTATAGGTAAATAAGAACATAATACACAAGACAGACATGTAAAATAGCGGCGGAATTAAATTTTTGTTAAAAAAACTTTGTTTAAATCGAAACATCGTGGTCCCAAATACTGAGTTTACATCATAAGTAACTATTTACATTAATAATATGTCTTGCCAGAAATAACAAAGTACAAAAGCATAAAACCATATTTCCTTGTGAAGCCATAAGAGAGTTGACCAGAAGTCAAAGCGACATCTATATCCAAAATCCAAGCTAAGCTGAAAGAATCCAAATCAACTCTAAGCACTTCCACCCTGAGAACCTGGGGGGAAAACGGAAAAGAGAGAAGAGGAAATAAAAAGGGTCAGACATAAAGTTATGGCGAGTCCAGTTACTTTTAAATATAAATAAATAAAAGTATCATGGCAGGTATATATTAAACTGGAACAATAAGATAACAGTAACAATAACAGGTGTGAACTGAGCAAGATAAGCTGAACATGATATATTGTGCTTCTTAAATACATTTCTTTGCACCGCGCAGATACTAGTATATCAGAAGTAGAATGATCATTGCTAATACCATTCCATTACATTTTCTTGATTATTAGGTTACTTGGGTTAATAGCACTCAAGACTTATACGCGCGTCATACCCATTTACTTTCCCATTGATTCACCTAATACAATATATGTAGTTATCTCTCAACATTGAGATACACCCCATGGTACCCCACTCGCACAGTCTCCACCGTGATGAACGCAGTCCCTCATCCTACGCCGGAGTGACGTATAGATCTCTATATAAAATGTTACATTCCGCATATATCTATCATTACTTTGCTATGTAAGCTTATGGACTGTCACCATCGATCGAATCAGATTCCTTATCGGAATAATGCCCTCTTGTCTACAATACACCACCCAGAGCAGATATGCATGTATCTAGACTATCCCACGTATGTATTGTAATTGTAGCTCGATGCCTCAATCACACGTGCTCTAATTTGCACCGAGTTCCGCGGCAGGGCGATGTAAGAAACACAGAACTCGGTCGGGAGCTTTTCCATATCTGTACATGCCCGTCTTTAAAGAGCCTCTATATACAGATATACATATTGTCTGTTTTCTTGGTGGCTATGGCCCCAATTCGGCCCCTCCGTCAACTAGTAAAGACTACAAGAGCTAAGCGACTGCCCCTAATAACAACCAATCTAAACATCCATGTGGCATCTACCTTCAACCTTGTACCTCGATAGTGAAAGGTGAAATGGTATCTTGGGTTTAGCTCTAGTCTTTTGCATCCCGCTGGCTGTAGATGACGGATATCCGACGGTCTACTACTTATTGGTCGTGACCCTCTCTACCTCCTCGTGAGGCAACCGTCGAATCACCCTGGTGTCACCTCGTCACAACATTCTGACTGCATAGCTACATCTGTAGTCAAGGCCCACCCACCTAGTAGTTACGCGCAGACCCAACCTCTACGAGTACAGCCTAAGACATCTACCACCGCATAGAGGTCTACTAGGAGCACCTTACGTACTTCAGGAAGCCACGTGCTGCCCCTTCCCATTCCTTTGGAGCCGTCATAACAATCAGATGAATATGCGCTCCCCTCATGTCTTATAACACCTCGATGATCTACCCCGTTGGGTTATTCACCCTCAAATGTACGGACTAGTCCAAGCGCCTTTCTTTAATATGTTGTTAGACCCTATGTCTAAACATTCTTTTACGCGCTTGCCATCCCTCACCGGGTTTCCATTTAACTTGGTTATTCCCATTCATATTGAATTCTTATTCAAATTACCAAGTTTCTCTTGCTTATTAATTTTAATCATATAACCTAATCCATTTAAGTTTATTAATAAGCCCACAACATGTTATTTTCTAGATTGTGGCCCAAGGTCTGTAATCCACAATCTATTTTATATTCTTGCTTGGTTACATCATTACAATAACATGTTATCCTTAATATGTTATTACGTATATCTCAATCCACATGTTTCCTAATTGTTAGATCCAAAAATGGCTCTAACACGCAAACTAAGAATAATTTCTGATGAAATGAAATTAAAAATGAAGAAAACGCACAATTTATAGTGGTTCGACGTTAAATAGTCTACATCCACTTTCTACCTTTTGTATTGATGAGTTGAATGTAGATACAACAATGATTCTTACTTACTTTCACTCATATCATACGTTGATTCACTCAATTCTCTCTGAAATGTACTATATAAAATGATTGCAATATGAAAATGGTGATGGACTTTGGTTCTCAAAGGGATTTGAACTCTGAAAATGCCAAAAGATCCTTTGAAATGTGCCTTGGGGGTGTATTTATAGGTGAAAAGTGCTCATGAAATGGCTTCGGTTCAGATCCACGTGGTGCCCATCCCGTTACTATCGGGTTCAGATGGGATATGATAGCGACAACGCATCAGGTTTATGGTGAACATGGGGAGAACGTGGGTATAACCGCTCCGAGTCTTAAGGGAACGTTGGCATAGCTTCTGCAATTTCAGGCGCCTGGGACCGAATCGAAAATACTCCAACTGGGGGGCAGATCGGATTTGACTGAACCGATTCGGATCGACCTATCTCCACTTCTTCTTCACTTGGTGCCTTTTGTCTTGACCAAATGGACTCCGATCCGACCCGATTCTTTAAGTGAGTGATCTTCATTCTTTGATCTTTTATCTTTGTGTAGCCTAGTTCACAAAGTAGGCTAACATTTTGCCCCCTCAAAGGACGCTTCTATTGAAGATGGAGCGTGCTTTGACATTATTTGCCTACTGGTCTTTGAATTTGAACCATTGAATAGTTTCTTTCATTCGCATGTAGGGATGCATTGCTTCATAAAGTCGTGTCTCTTGTTGCTTATATATACATCATTGAACGTATGAATCATCTTCTTTATTTTAACTCTATGAATTCCTCTTGATGTCCAGTGACTCCTCTAGGTAAGCTTTTTATTTATTTTTCTTTTAGTTCGTTTCATACATCGAGTTAACTCTGGTAATTAAATTTGGACTCAGACCCGGTCCGAACAGTTTTTCTTACACCCCACTACTACTGAACGAATGGGCTAAATACCTATGTGGGCCATCACTCCGGTTTGATCGGAACAAAGTATTAGGAATACTATGAGCCACCTCAAATCCATATATAGAACCGCCACACCTCCATCTCTCTTCTCTTCCTTTCATTCTTATCGTCTTCTAAGTTTTGCACAGAAAACCCTTACTCTCAAAAACTCTGGAATCCTCACGTTAATCTTCAAATCGAGCACAAGGTAGGCTCATAACCTCGCTTAACTTAGTTGTAGTTGATTTCAATTTGGATTTATGGATAATTTGAGCGATTTGGGAATGGTGTTCGGTTTACCTAGACGTCATGGCCTTCCCCCCCTCCGCCATCATCGTTTATGGCCTCACCGCCATCTCGAAGTAGTAACGGATGGGATTAGGATCTAATGTTGAACGTGTTAGCAGTGCTCGGCTTTGACTTGGGTTTTTGGCATGAGACTGGGTTTAGTGTTGGTTAAGGGAGAGAGAGGAGAAAGAAGAAGAAGAAAGGAAGGTATGGGATCAGTTTGGGTGAAGAGGCATAAGAGTGATGGAGTGAGAGAGGTTCATCTGATCGGGGCGGGTCGGAGTGAAATAAGTAGACAAGGGAAAGCATAGGTACTCGAACCGATCTGGACTTCTTAGATAACTCATTTCAAAACCGAACTGATTTTTCCTGTAAGGCATTAACTTCTACTCTGAACCAAACATGATGCTGCCCTCAACCCGAACCCTTTTCTTCATGAGGTGTTTGATCCGGTCCTGGCATATGCACCTGAACCGAATTGAAACTCAATGCACAAGAAATATCCTACTTGCCCGATCAATGTCTGCTGTGACCTATAACTTAATGAACAATTAGGATATTGCCTTATGAACATGAGCAAACATTTAAAACTATTGTGAACATTACTGCTTCGACAAACTTCTGCATTATGCTCTTACGTATTTACTTTGCATCTCTTGCACACACTGTACACAACTTAGTTTACACATATGCATGTGGGGATACGGGCTATTTTACTCTAACTTATGCTATTGCTTCTTCAATAGTTTAGCGACCATGGCTGAGATACGTCAATCTAGATTTGCAGAAAAGGGAGAAGTCACAGAAACATCCAAGAAACTCACTCTTGATGACATATCCTCTTCCTCAAACCCTGAATGGGATGATGAGGGTCCAGATTATGAAATGGAAGCGCACAATAGTGAAGTATCTTCCGGGTGTGATGTCTCTCTTGGTGAGGAAAAGGAAGAGGAAGAGGAAGGAGAGATAGGAGATGATAGTGCTCCAGATGAGTTTGAAACTACCACCATATTGGAATAACCCAAAGATTCTGTTGAGTCGACGATCGATGATGATAGACTAACCCGAATATGTCTAAAGCATGGGAATTTAAAAGAGATACCCAGTTGCCTTCGAAAACAGATCGCCCCCACAATCCACCAGAAGGATTTATGGCTATTACCCGATTAATGTGTCTAGTTGGAGCAATACCTCCGTTTCTGCCTTTTTTCGTCGATTTTCTGAGACAAATGCGGATTGCCCCCATGCAGTTGCATCCCAACTCCTATGCTTATTTATACACCTTGTATATAGCATACAAAGAGATTTTAGGTGTAGAGCCCACCTTCGATGATGTCCACTTCTTTTATAATTTCAAGCATCGGACTCAAGAGACTCCCTCCTTCTCATACTTTGAATCAGTTCCAAAAAGGAAAATCATCACTGTTCCATATAGCAGCAAGGCTGATGACTCAAAACCCAAATGGTTTTACATCAGACAGCAACCGGGGTGCGCCAGGAGATGGACCAAATCAAGTAAAGCACCGACTCTCTAAATTACAACTTTAAATGTTTATGTCAACACATTAACTTTCTTTCATTTTCACTCGTAGTTGATAACCCAAAGCAAATATCGGGTCAATTATACTTTGATTGTTTGCACCAGCTGCTCAATGGTGATCAAAAGTTCTTAACCATCGACGATGTTCTTAAGGATGAGTATCTCCATCGTCACGGGTTACTATTTATTATCCGTTGTATAGGTCATAGGACATGTCCATATGTGTACATACCTCCGATCGACATTATTCCTGAGACGGGTGAGGGCTCGAAAGGTCCGACGATACCCCATAGGACTCCTCCCTCTCCGTCCTCAACTCAGGATGATGAGTTAACCAACATAGCTGAGAAGTACAGAGAAGGGTATACCATTCCTGATGATGCCATTTCTCCTGAAAAGTCAACATCCCCTAAAGAGCTGCCACTAGATGCTCCTCAAGGAGATGCTCCCACTACTAACGATTCTACATTCAAGGGTTTAGGAAATCTTCCCCTGCCCGAAACTATTTATACTTCAGAGGACTTTGGAACGAATCCTTTAACCTTCACTTCTTCAGAAGAGACTACTCCCGTGAAGACCAAAGAGCCTACTCATTCTAGTCTGGCTTCAGGATCGAGTTTGTTGGGGGGAACGTCACGTAGGATGCACATAACACATTTGCACCGCACGTCACAACACTTATGTCTTATGTGAATGTCGATTCTGAATTCTACGTATATTATTGTGCAGGTACAATGTCACTCCCTTACTATGATGTCAGGAAAATTCACCGTAGAATGTCCAGACCTCCTTCTGACACCGAGCATGATCGCCGTGAGAACCGGGGCAAAGATGATAGAAGGCATCATGATTCCCATCGACCTCACACTTCACGCCCTCGTTCTCCTGTTCGGTCGGATCCGGATAGATATAAGAGCCATCAAAGTCGTCGTGAGGGTGATACATCACAGTCCAAAGACCAAATTCTTCCCTAAGGTAGATATTCCCGAGAAAAAAGTCCACCGAAACACACTGATTCGCGAGACAATCACAAAGTCTCTGAGAAGCGACCTGAAAAAGGTGATGCAGCGATCGCCCCTGCCAAGCAGAAACATTTTGAGCTATCTTATTCCAAATCCCCACCACTGGACTTTGATTCCAAAATGAAATCGGCTTATCTGAAGGAGCAGTTCCCAGATCACTACTTCTAGCATTTAACTTTCCTACTCGCACTTGAGCCTATTTCTTCAAAGTGAGCAGATGATGCTAGGGCAAAGATCGACGCAGTAGAGAAACAATACTCGGAGATGTACAAGTATTCACGCAATCTCTCCAGAATCATTCGAGCCCTAATTGCAGACGTCGATGCAATGAAGAAAGTTGTAGACTCCGATGAGAAGGTTTTGAAAAATCTGGAGAAGGACTTAGAAGATACACAGGCTCAACTTGCCATTTATCAACGAGATGCCAACAACTTCAAAAAGCAATTTGAAGAATTATAAAAGCGTTACCATGACCTATTAGAATCTCATAGTTAAGAGCGTTTAAATCTGACGAAACAAGCCGAAGATGCTAAGTCAGAAAGTGTCAAGTGCAACTAGCTTACAGTACTCTTGAGCAAGAAAAGGCTGAGTTAGCAAGGAAGAATGCCGAGCTGGAGAAAAGAAATGCTGACTTGGAGGCCGAGACTAGAGTTGCCTTAGCTGAGGGGAACGCGGATAACACTATCAAGTCCGCCGAGGAGGCCCACACACAGCTGTCTGAGGCTAAGAAGGAATTGGATGGATTTGGCGAACTGATGATAGAATTCTTTGCTCATATAATCCGTCACCGAAGCATCTCTTGGATCGAGGACTATCCGACCACCTTATTTCACATATGGAATCAAATCATTGAGTGGGAAAAGGACAAACTTAAAGTAGACTCCGTCGATGAAGACAAGATCATGGGGAAGTATCTGAAAGATGATGAACCGACACGCCTGGCCAAGGGGCGTCGCCTTATTGCTGCTGCCATGGAAGAGGAGAAACGCCAGGCCAAAGGAAAGAATATCCTTGAAGTTGGTTCCTCTTCTGTTACCGTTGAAGCTACTGGAGTGGAGGAATATGATCCCAAGAATCCGGGAATTCCTAAAGTGCCTCTTTTATCTCCTATACCCGAATCAACATCAGGGACGGTAGCGACCCTAATTGAGAAATCATCAGAAGGTATTTCCACCTTTTCACCCTAATTTTCCAAGGCAGTCTCCACCTTTCGCCACATCATTGGGCAATCGATCGAAGATTCCTTGTTTTCACCTGAGTTGATAACTGTTACTTCTCATTCTACAAGTGTTGAACCAACCGAGAAGACTGACGGGTAATGGGGAACCGCTATTGGGGAAAAACCCGTCGAAGAGACTCAGGAAGGACAGGATAAGGCTACCATCGTCGAGTCCGGAGGGGGAGCTGAAGGTAAAGAGGAGGAGGCTATCAATAAGACTCCCATATCGCCAAACGTTGGCACTTCTCATGATGAGAAATGATAGATGCTTTGAAAGATGACGGTGGTAATGATGGGCATGAAGAAGATCCCGATGTTAGCATAATTGGGGATTCAAAGAATGCTGATGACATGACTTTGGCTGAAATGAAGGCCAAACAAGACAAGCGCATGCAACTGAAAGTCGAGGAGATAGACCCTGAAAGCCTTAAGCCCCTTGCAGTGGTGGATGCTGGATCGAGGTTAGTTGTTAAGCTTTCAACTAGGTCAATTACTGAGGAGCTTGCTAAAAAAAATCTTCTCTCGGTCCCAACGCTCCGACTCCTGGGAAGAAATCTATTGACTCTGGTACCTCAATTACAGAGAAGAAGAAACAAAATCTTCTCATGTCCGATGCTGAAAAAGAAGCTAAAAAATCTTTTAAGGCTGCCAAGAAGCCCAAGTCTACTCCAAAGTCCAAGTGACAATGTGTTTTGTTTTTTGTTTTGATATTCCATTGGTCCACTATTGTAGTAGCGAGTGCGGCCCTTGCACCTTTTGCTTTGCTTTCCTGTACAAACTCACGTATTTGTGAATAAAGAAATTTATTTCCCGCAATATCAAATACTTGTAAATTTATTATTTAAGTAAGAATGCAGATAAACAACATGTCATATCATAGTTATACAATAAAGTCAATGTCAGGGGAACATGTACATATGTATGCCCTCAATCAATTTTGAATTGACTAACTAACTGAGGTTTATTCGAGATTGATTAGACTTAACATTCAGTTGCCCCGGCTCTCTGGCAGAGCTAAATTTCTTTTGTCATTGATGCTTATCCTTCTAGAATCTTTATACTCTCCTGTTTCATAGCCAGGTTAGAGTTTTATCGAGGCGGTCTCTTATCGTGGTGCACCTTCACGCCTCAAGGGACGCCGTCTTCCCGTCCTTTATACTCTCTCTCTCTCTCAATTCGTGAGAATTAGAGTTAGGAATGTCGTCTTCCCATTCCTTCTATCCTATGATGCAAACGTCCATTTCACTTGCTCCTGCATATGAATTGTTCTTAATTTTTTTAAACTTAATTCGATATTTAGCATTTCATAATCAAGACAAAGCAGTCACAAAATATAAGAATAGTGCAGGAAAGATAAACGACACACGATGTTTTTATAGTAGTTCAGCTAAGTCGTAGCCTACATCCACTTCATATTCCTCTGTTCATATAAACATACTTTTTAAGGCTAGTCGTGCCTTTTTACATAGTCTACAAAAATGAAAAGGAAAACATTTAATATTTAGCTTAGATATCGTCGCAAGTGCTGAGATTTCCCAAGCTCTGAGAATCTCTTCACCGTCCATGGTCGCTAGCTTGAATGCTCATGTATCAAGCTTCTGTTGGATGGCGTATGGCCCTTCCCATTTTGGACCCAATTAGGTTGAAGGCGGGAAGACTCGTTTCAATACTAAGTCTCCTGGTTCGAAGGTTTTGAAGCGAAATTTCCGGTCATAATAGTCTCTTGGTTCGAAGGTTTTGAAGCGAAATTTTCGGTCATAATAACATGCTACTTGATGTCGATGTCTTGAGCCACGTAAGTCTACTTCATTTTTTTTTCTTCAACCATATCAAAAGACTCTATGAGGAGTGTTCTATTCGTCATTGGGTCATAGTATGCTACTCGATGAGAAGAGACTTCTAGTTCTATCGAGATCACTACTTCTGACCCGAAGGAGAGTGAAAAGGGGGTATGGCCAGTAACCGTCTTAAAGGTTGTCCTGTAGGCCCACAAAGCTAGTGGCAACTCATCTACCCACATGGCTTTGGCCCGCTCTAATCACTTTTTGAGAATAGTTTTAATGACCTTGTTTATTGCTTCATCCTGACCGTTTGACTGCGGGTGAGCTACAACGGTGTATCATTTATCAATCTTGTATTTCTGGCAGAAGTTTTTGAATTCAGTACTGTCAAATTGGGTTCCATTATCTGTTATGATAGTTTTCGGTATTCCAAATCAACACATAATGTTTTTGACCACAAAACTAATCACCTTCCTTGCCGTGATCGTGGTTAAAGGTTCAGCTTCCACCCATTTCGTGAAATAGTCCACGGCGACGATCGTGTACTTTTCTCCCCCTTTAGCAATATGTAACACTCCAATAATATCAATTCCCTACATGGCAAACGGCCATGGGCTTACCATTGACCTAAGCTGAGATGGAGGTGCTCTGGGAATTTTGGTGAATCTTTGACTTTTGTCACAGCATCGTGAATAATCAGCTGCGTCTTTATTCAGGCCAAAAATATCCACACCGCAAGACTTTCTTAGCTAGGGTTTGGCCCCCGGTGTGGTCCCCACACTCACCTTCGTGTTCTCCTCGCAGTACACGTTTGATGTCGTCATGTGCGATACACCGTAGTAGGGGCATTGAAAACCCTTGGCGATAAAGGACATCGTCCTGTAAAACGTATCTAGCTGCCTTATGTGTTACAGCTCGTCTTTCGCTTTTCTTCAATGGTAGGGTTCCACTCTTAAGGAAGTTATTGATCGGTGTCATCCATGATTCTCTCTCTGGATCAACTTCTAAGGTTGGTTCTACCTCCATTAGGTCGAAACTCGGTGATTCCAAAATCTCTATTGGAACCATTTCAGTTTCTTCGGGGTTGTCAGAACTTGCTAGTTTTGCCAACCGGTCTGCCTTCTGATTTTCTATTTTTGGAATGTGTATTATGCTATAACGCTCCAAATTACCCAGCAACTCCCTTACTTTTTTGAGATAAGTAACGAGCCGAGGTCCTTTAGTAACAAACTCCTCTCGTACCTGGCATACAACTATTTTGGAGTCGCAGCATATATCCAGTGTCTTCACTCCTAGTTCTTTGGCGAGTTTCAGCTCGACAATCAGGGCTTCATACTCGGAATCGTTATTAGCAGCAGCAAATTCTAATCGCAAGGCATAGTAAATAGATCGTCCTTTAGGAGTGATCAAAACAACTCCGGCGCTGGACCTTCGATCATTCTTGGCTCCGTCCATATATAACTTCCATGGACTAAGCTCTAATTCTTGTTCTAAAGTAACCACCTTGTCGCCCAACGTTTCCTCTTCGGGAATTGTGAATTCAGCTATGAAGTCGGCCAATGCCTGCCCCCTTATTGATCTCCGTGCTGAAAATTCAAATCGAATTGACTCAACTCGATGTTCCATTTACGTAACCGCCCCGATGCTTCGGGTTTTTGCAATACTTGCCTTAAAGGTTGATCGGTGTATACAACTATCGGGTGAGCCTGAAAGTAATGAAATAGTTTTCGGGAAGCAATCAGGAGGGTATAAGTAAGTTTTTCTATTTTTGGATAGTTACGTTCGGCAGCGGCTAGCTTCTTGCTTACGTAGTATACCGGCCTTTGGACTTTATCTTCTTCATGTACCAATGCTGTACTGACGGCATGAGATGATACTGCTAGGTAGACAAACAAATCCTCATATTCCACGGGTTTTGACAATAATGGAGGCTTCTCTAATAAGTCTAATAGATTCTGGAAAGCTTCCACACAATCAGGATTCCACTCAAAATTTCTTTTCCCTCGTTTTATCAGATCGAAGAAAGGTACGCACTTATCTATGGCTTTGGAGATAAACCTGCTCAATGCAGCAACTTTTCCGGCCAGGCTTTCAACATCCTTAATCTTTCGTGGTTCTTTAATATTCCTTATTGCTGCTATTTGACTAGGATTTATCTCAATCCCTCGAGAACTCATGATAAACCTAAGGAATTTCCCAAATGCGACCACAAACGAGCATTTTAGGGGTTTAACTTCATCCTATATCTTCGAAGAATGTCAAACATTTCGGCTAAGTCCTTTGTATGGTCGAAAGATTGTCTAGACTTCACAATCATGTCATCCACATAAACCTCCGTGGTTTTTCCGATTTCATTATAGAACATGTGGTTGACCAAACGCTGATACGTGGCTCCTGCATTCTTTAATCCAAATGGCATTACCACATAATAGTATAACCCCAAGTCTGTGATGAAACTTGTGTGCTCCTGATCCGGTATGTGCATAGGAATTTGATTGTACCCCGAATAGGCATCCATAAAGGATAAAAGCTCGTTTCCAGCCGTCGAGTCTACTAGTTGATCAATCCTGGGAAGAGGAAAGCTATCCTTCGGACAAGCCTTGTTCAAGTCAGAGAAGTCAATACATGTACGCCACTTCCCATTAGATTTTTTGACCAGGACAGGATTTGATATCCAGTCGGGATATTTTGAATCCTTAATGAATCCATTATCCTTCAATTTCTCTACCTCTTCCTTCAAAGCTGCTGACCGCTCTGGGCCTAACATCCGTCTCTTTTGCTTGACCGACGGATGCTTTGGATTGATGCTTAAAGAGTGGCTCATAATAGCAGGCGAAATCCTACACATGTCAACATGAGTCCAGGCAAACGCTTCTAAATTTGCCCTTAAGAAATCAGCCAACTCTTTCGCTCGAATTGGATCTATCTGCGATCCGATCTTTAGTGCTTTTGTCGAATCTACCTCATCAATAGATATATCTATTGTCTTCTCGTTGGGAGTCGCCTTTCTGTCCTCGGGCTCTCTATCCTCTTTGGGATCTATATCCTCGAGCACATCCAAGGGCGACTCCCTTTGGGATTGGACCCCTTAATTTCTATGCTGAGTTTTCCTTCGAAGGTGGTGGATCATCATTAGATTCTATATTCAACCCCTTCATTAGCATCTTCAACTCCGTCATGTAACAAGCTCATCCCGTAGCTTGATCATCTCTCGTCACCCTTATTCCTGCATTTGTTGGGAATTTAAGCAGTAAGCACCAAGGTGCGATACATGCCCTAAACTCGGCGAGGGTCGGTCGGCCTAGGAAAGCATTGTAGGGTGACTCAACATCCAAAACTACAAATGGAAGGATTCTCACTCTCTAGCGATCTCCTTGTCCTAACGTCAGTGGTAACTCTATGTAGCCCATCGGAGCCATTGACGCCCCATTGAAGCCCCGCATCCATCCTTCATAGGGCTTTAGATCTTTTGCTTCGAGTCTCATTTGTTCAAAAGCTTTCTTGAAGAGGATATTGACTGATCTTCCGTTGTCCGCCAACACCTTATGGACTAAGGCGGGGTCGATGGCCGTGGTAATTACCAACGGGTCTTCAGTTGGTGATTGAATTCCGGTATCATCTCTACTAAGGAATATGACATCATCTGACATCATCTTTTGTTGTTTTACTGGGGTAATGTCTTCGAGGTTACTGCATTCTCCTACCTCAAAGTGCTTGGCGGCATTGACGTACTAATCCATCACTTTGAAACATGGCTAGCTAGATGAGGTCTGCCTATAATGGTATTGATAACGATCCCCTTACCTTTCTGCTGGGCTGTGGGTTTAGAAGTAGGCTGGTTTTTGTTCGGGGCTTGTCCTCCTTGCCCCATGTCCCGTGAGGCAACCTTGTACTCGTCTAACTTCCCTTCCCGCAGCAATTTTTCAACTGCATCTCTCAAATGATGGCATTCGTTGGTGGAATGACCATGGGTACCATGGAACAAACAAAACTTTCCCGTGGCGATCTCTTTTTCAGTGGAGTCTCTGGGTGTTGGCTTCTTATACTACAATATGTTATATGTGTCCAAATAAATGTTTTCCAAGGTATCATTCAATGGCGAATAATTTTCAAAAGTTTGGAATCGAGGTCTTTTGCTGGAATTGTTCCCTCGGTTCCTACTCCTCCTATTGTCGTTTCCATTCTTGTTGTTATTACCTCCGTTCTGGTTGCCGATGTTCACCTCAACCTACCCCGAACTATCACCGGATTGCTTTACAGCAACATTACTTTGGACACCTTCCCTCGAGGCCCCTTCAGACTTTCTCTTCCTATTTGCATGAGCTTCTTCTTACCTTAAGCGAATATTAGCCTTTTCGTAGAACAATTCCCTAGTGGGAGGTGGTTTCCCGGATAGATAATCCCCAAATTCTGTGTCCAGGTCAACTCCTTCTATTAAGGCCATCAGAATAGTGGGTTCATGAGGGTCACTAACTTCGGTGACATCCAGGTTGAAGCGGTCCAAATATGATTTCAGAGATTTACCTGGAGCCTGTTTAATCCTTGACAACTCTATGACGCTTTTGGATTTCCGAGCGTGAAGTCGAAACTGGTTCATAAAGCACTCACTTAATTCTATGAAATTTGATACTGGCCATAGAGGGAGTCGGGTGAACCACATTAACGCCACGTCTTCTAGATAAATCAGAAAGGCCTTGCATTTTATAGCGTCTGGAGTTGCTGCGGCATTCATGAACCATGCATACCTCATCGGATGCTGTCCTGGGTCCGTTCTCCCTAAATGTCGATCCATCTGTGGCAAGTTGAATCGTCGAGGGAACTGGAAGTCCAATATATCATCTGTGAAGGGGTATGACTTCGCTCAATGCCCCAGTCCTCATTAGTGTATCGTCGGCTTTCGGACATGATCTGACACACCATTTCCCACACATTGGCATTTGTTAACGTTTGCTCAGGTTCTCTAGGTTTGATATTCGGATTACCCCTAGGTTCCTGATTAGGGGATAACCTTCTGTTTCTAGCGGCGGTTGCTCTACACTGCTCCCTATGCTCTCGGTCGATCTCAAGAGGGATGGGTTGGAAAGTTGTTGTTGCATAGGATTAGTAATATTAGGATCCCTGGGTAGAACGAAGGGTCCACGCATGGGTAGCAACATAGGATCTTGCAGGCTCGGGTCATCAGGTCCTAACACACAAGCCGCATCTTCACGGGATTCTAAAGATCCAAAGGTCAACTGATCAATATTTTGAGGTCGCTCAAGCGGCCTTCTCTCACGAGGACGTCCTACATCTAAAGAAGATGAATAGTCTGCAGCAAGGCAGCGTATTGGGGAAGGTGTCTTTTGCCTTCGTAGTTCACTGAGTTCCCTACTCATGGCGATCATGTTCTCTTGTATGCGAAGACTGTCATGTTTATAGGCTTCCAATGCATTTCTAGTACTCTCTAACATGTCAAGAAAATGTGAAAAATCCCGGTGCGTGATGGGTGCGGATGGAGCAGGTTGATCACTAGTTGTCGCGGCCGACATTTGACCATTGGCGGGTGCTCGAGTAGAAGTACTAGCTTTAGCTTCATTTGGTTAGGATCGGAGTAGGGTGTCAGAGGCGATTCAGTTCGGAGGGGCAGCTCCAATACTTCCTGCTCGGTTCAAATTCTCCTGGCCAGTTCGGTTCGGAACGTCGTGTTCGGATCGGGTTTGTCCAGAGCTTTGCCCTCGCGGCCTCGTCAATACGATGGCTTGTTTATCTTCTCTAGCATCGTTTCCCCTAGCGCCTTGCACTTCTTTTCCTTTCCCTTTAGCCATAATGTCCAATCTTTCAATAATTAATCAGCAAATGCTTAAAAGTGTCGGAAATAGAGGATTAACTTCTTTGAACTTGAAGGTCCAAATAGTAGAACGATAATCCCAAAAAGCGAATTCAAAGAATTCTCAGTGAAAGCACCAAAATGTTAGATCCAAAAATGGCTCTAACACCCAAACTAAGAATAAAGTCTAATGAAATTAAAAATGAATAACGCACAATTTATAGTGGTTCGGCATTAAATAGCCTACGTTTACTTTCTACTTTTTGTATTGATGAGTTGAATGTAGATATAACAATGATTCTTACTCACTTTCACTCATATCATACATTGATTCACTCAATTCTATCAGAAATGTACTTTGGAATTCGGTTCTCAAAGGGATTTCAACTCCAAAAATGCCAAAAGATCCTTTGAAATGTGCTTTGGTGGTGTATTTATAGGTGAAAAGTGCTTATGGAACGACTTCGGTTCGGATCCATGTGGCACCCATGTAACACCCTGTAATTCTGTAACATTAAGTTTCATAAATTAAAGTATAATTAATTTTTAAAAGGGGAATTAAGGGAAACGGGTTATGCCATTGCTTTCGTCTCGGAATTCTTCTTGAGATAGAGTCCGAGTTTGCGTAAATCGGACTCCGTGTGAAGTTATGGTCTTCGGATGTTTCAGAATTCAATTTAAAATTCAAACAGCCTGAAATAAATTCAAAATTCGAAATCTGGGTCAGAATTGGGCTAGGCGGAAAAATTCCCACCTAGGACCCAGGTCGACATGGGGGTCGACCTGGGTATCCACGTCGACCAGGTGGTCGACCTGGGGGTCGACTTATGGGTCGACCTACCCGGTCGACCTAGTCAGGTTCTGGGCCAATCTTCTTTGTTGTGCTGAGTCACCTGGGTCTTCTGGATAGTTCTGAACTGATCTGATGGTTGTGGTTATTTCTAGGGTTCATCTAATGGCTCTAATAAAATTGGAATCCTATATATACAACCTAATACCCAACCAAAATTCACACAAATTCTCTTAGGCATCTACATGCTGCTTCTCTCTATTCTAACCTCCACCATTAAAATAAATCTAATTCTCCACTTAAATAAGTTATAGTTCTTCTTCAAATTGGAGATTCAAATCAAGATTAAAGCTTTAAGAAAAGAATCAAAGGCTAATTCAATGGTTGCGAGCAACGTCATGCAAATCTTAGCAAATCACCTACGCTATCTGATTATCCTTTTCTGAAACCGATCAATGTAAGTCAGTTACTTTTTAGATTTGAACGTCTAGATCTATTTGTGGCATGAAATTAAATGAATATAAGAATATGCCTGATCCTTTCATTTGAATCTGTGCTTGTATACGCCCTTGGATCCAATTCAGAACTATTGTGGTCAATTACCGATGAGACGATGCCTTTGCCTACGCCTATGAGCATAAGACCATTACCTACGACCATGATCCATGACTACGAGATTATTGCTTATGATTATGAATATAAGACTATTGTTTATGACCATGACTTTGAAATTATTACAGTTAATTGCCTATGACTATTTAGGATAATTGCCTAGGACTATTTTGGTTAATTATCCATGACTATTGTGGTTAATCGCCTATGATTCATAACTATGAGATTTCTACCTATGACCATGACTATGACTATTGTGGTTAATTGCCTAAGACTATTATGGTTAATTGTTTATGCCCAAAACAATATAGTTACAAACCATGTTGTACAACGAACTGGCATTTTGTTGGATCCCATACCTAGGGTGTGACTTGCTTAGTTTATTCCTATTCGCTATTATGTACACCAAAACCACTGGATCCATTATCCTTGTATTTGGCTCGCTTTTGCATGCCTATTCTTTTATGTCAATTCTCATGTTTATCCTCTATTCCCTTTTTAGTTTCATTTCATGAGTATTTAGAAAACTTGTGAAATCATGGTATACATACATTATGAATGCCGGGTTATTTGGGTATAACATGAAATCTATATTATTTGGCATAATTTAGAGCATGTATTATAACATGACAATTAGATGCAAATTGGGGTAATTTGACGTGTATTATAGAAGATGTAATTCGATACATTGAATCTAGTATTGGCTAGTAAACTAAACTTTAGGCATAAATTGTAGACTAGAGTATCAAATCTAGTTTTGACATGAACTGTAAATGGGAATACTAGATCTAAATTGGCATAAAACTGCAGGTTGGGTTAAATGATAGGTAAATCAAGATTTGGGCCTAGAATATAGGTATATTAGTAGGCATGACAAATGAATATTATATAGGCCAAGTTTGTTTAAAAGAGTTGTTAGCAATTTACTTATAGACAAAAAGGATAAATACGTAAATCTAGGAAAGACGAATATGCCTAACTCGAGGTTAGATTGAGTTACGGTATAAGACTGCCCGGAACCGCCCGGCAAATCCAGCAACCGTAACAATACCTATTTAATGTGGGTGGTTAGAGCATTGAGCCCAAAAGGACCCGAGGTTAGACTAAGTTGCGGTGTAAATCTTCCCGGAACCGACCGGCACATCCAGTGACTGCAACAATATCTGTCTAATGTGAGTGGTTGGTGCTTTAAATGAATAATTTAAATCTAAGAAACAGTTAAGCTAGAATGGGAGGATTAAGCCCATAGGAACACTTAACCAACTTAACATGTTAACAATACAAGACTTGTAGGGGTTAAATAACCGTTATAACATGTTGACTAGACAAGTGGGTGAGGTTAAGAAAAGGTTTAACCGTTATAACATGTTAATTAGACTAGAAGGTGGAGTTAAGTAAACTTAGAACACTTAGCCATCATAGTGTGAAAAATGAACAAGGTTAAGTTAAAACATGAAGGGACAATACTTAACCATTAGAACATGTGAATTAAATAGATGTTAGGGTTAATTTAACTAAGAGAACACTTAACCATTATAACATGTTAGCTAAACAGATGGGCAGGGTTAAGTTAAAAGGAACACTTAACCAATACAAGATGAATGGGTGGGGTTAGGTAATAAGAAATACTTAACTAATATAACTTGATTTGTGGTAGGGTTGAGTCAACATGAACTACTGATAACACTTAACCAGTTAAACATAACAAATGAATGGGTTAAGTTAACTTTAATTGACTAATGAGACTTAACCAGAGTAATAAACCTTATTTAAAGAGAACTAAGTAAATAACGAGAAGGAGAACTAAGTAATAAACCTTAATTAAGAAGACTAAGTTGTAAACTTTAGTTAAGAAAGTTAACGATTCAGGAAACTAAGTGGTAAACCTTAGTTAAGAGAACTAAGTAGTAAACCTTAGTCAAGAAAACCAAGTAGAACACGAGAAGGAGCGAACGTCCACCTGATCATGAAGAAGGCTCCAACGAATTTGGGTTACGAAGCACGCGGCTTCGAGGGGACGTGAGGGTACTCTTGGTATCCCTCTGTGAGGCTGCAGATGATCCTCATGGACTCACAGAGGTTAAGGTCTGCGTTAGAAGAACCAAGGGTATGCCTTGGTTGCAATATAAGGCAACCTAAAGACTAGGATGGACCAACGTGATTCGGAGAGACCAGTAGCATTGCGATAGCAACTCGTCGTCTACCTACCATCTTGAGTCAGTCGAGATACGTACAGCGGAAAGGCGGAGAACTCCAAAAGACCATATACTTGCTATCTAGTAATGGGTGCGGATGGCCGTAGGTTAAGTGGGGCATAGGGGGCCTGTGTATAGTTCTCATTTTTTCAAGGGTGGCCTTTCATTAGTTGAGGGAGGGGTAAAGTGGGACCAGTCCCATAGCCACTGGAAAAACAGACCTTAGTATCTGCATTGGCAGATATCTGAAAGCTCCCGACCGAGTTCCGTGTTTCTTGATTAGCCCTGCTATGGGACTCGGGTCGCACATATAGAGGACATGTGCATCTAGACAGCGATAACGATTCGCGACACATACGTGGGGAAAGTCTAGGAACATATACCACTCTAGGTAGTGTGTCCTAGACTAGAGGGCGTTGTTCGATAGGTAGCATAATCCGTAGTTGGACCTAGGTCGCGTAAACCCTAAAATCCGAGAAACGTTCAATAGGTAGCATAAACCCCAGTAGCCCTGGGTAGCGTAAACCCTGGTTGGATCTAGGAAGAGTTCGATAGAAAACCCTAGATTAGATCTAGGTAATAAATAATTGATGTACACCTAAAAACAACCACAATTGCGGGGATTGGGACCACGTTATTGTTTTATCAGTTTATACAGATTACTAGTTGGACACTGGTTAGGTGGTGCAGAGATATAGAAACCAGAATAACAGGGTAATCGCAAAACAGAGAAAGTATGGAAGCATATTCAGTTTATCAGTATATTCAGCTTGTCCGTAGATCCAGTTTATCAGTACATTTAGTTTTTATCTTACCTTAGCATATCTTGCGTTATCTTGTTAGCCCTATCATCACGGTATTGTCTTGTATTCAGTTAATCCATGTCATGTTGTTTTTACCTATTCACATGCTGAAAGTTACTGAACTTACCAGACTTTATGTCTGACTCTGTTTTCTTTTGCTTTCTTGTCTTCCGTCCCCCCCCCCTCCCCCAGGTCCGCAGGGAGGGAACGTTACTACTTAGCTCAGTTTTCTTTCCAAGCTTGAAGATTAGTCAAAGTTTTGCTTGGATTCTCTTTTCCACTGCTATGGCTGGCTCATGCTACATTGGGGAATATAAATGTTATTTTATGCTTCTTTATTTTGTAAGACAGATACTCTGGTGTTGGAAAACAATTGTTATACAAACTATTTATCAATAAAGTAAAGTTTTATTTTCCGCTGTTTTAATTTTGTCTGTCTTGTAGTTTATCTGCATCTTTTACCTATAATGCTTCACAGAACTTAGTGCATTCCCATTGTGAGTGACACTAACGGATGTGGGGTGTTACAGCCCATCCCGTTACTATCGGGTTTAGATGGGATATGATAGCGACTGTGCATCGGGTTAGTGGTGAACATGGGGAGAACGTGGGTATAACCGCTCCTAGTCTTAAGGGAACGTGGGCATAGCTTCTGCAATTTCAGGCACCTGGGATCGGATCGGAAATACTCCAATTGGGGGGCGAATCGGATTTGACTGAATCGATCCGGATCGACCTATCTCCCCTTCTTCTTCACTTGGTGCCTTTTGTCTTGACCAGATGGACTCTGATCCGACCCGATTCTTTGGGTGAGTGATCTTCGTTCTTTGATCTTTTACCTTTGTGTAGCCTAGTTCAGAAAGTAGGCTAACACTAATTAACATGTCACTTACCATTTATGATTAAATATGACTTATTTATTTTATAAATTTTCCTCATTCTCTCTCACTTAATCATAAATTCAATTTACACCGTCACTACAACTTATCGTTGTTTACTTAGCAGATTATTACGCATATCTAATTCTGTCATTTCTACAAGTTATGCTTACCCTACAAAGGTGTCTTTAATTACATAAATTTATTATATTTTCCTCCGGTTATGTATACCACTAGTTGTCATTAATTACATAACCTTATTGGGTTAAGTTCGTGGGCCTATATGTAAACACTACCCACTTCTCTATTTTACTTAACCTACCCACTACCCATCCAATTTTACTTGACCCTAACTTAAGTTCATAATCATAAAATCCTTATGTATTAAATTAGGTTAAGTAGTCCAATTCATTACCACGTCTCATTATGGTTATAATGGGCTAGACCTCCTACATTAGGCCTACAACGTGTGGATGCTGGATATGCCGGTTGGGTCCGGGCAGTCTTATTCCACAGTTGGGTCTAACCTCATGTCTTAGCTCAACTCGTATTTGTGCACTTAGACCTCTCACATTAGGTTCAATAGTAGTGGCTGCTGGATATGTTGGTCGGGTCCGGACATACTTCCACCACTAATGCAACCTAACCTCGTGTCATAAGAGCAATTACAATTCTAATTTTAATTACTAGACATTCCATTTTTATCCAAATCTGCCTATGTCATTATATGTGATTATTTCTCTTATTCCCCACATTTAATTATATGCCCAATTCACTATTTAAATCATAGGCTTTTACACCCCTTTTTAATTCACCTTTTAATTATGCACCATATGCACTTTTTCTCAAGTTATAAGTCAAGGCATATACATATATATATATGTTATGCACAAACCCAAATCTACCTATTTTTCCAATTTATATCCCTTGTCCATATTCACCCATTTCACTACAGGTTATACCCAAATCCTTATTCACATATTTTCCAATGTATGACTAAAATTCATATTCACATACGTCCCAATTTATGTCCTAAATCAGTACTTACACATGTCCCAATTTATGCTCAAATTATAATTTTCCAACGTATGCCTAAATTCATATTATACAACAAGACATATGCCCCGAAACCCATATTCGTATATTTCCAAATTTATGCCCAAATTTAGATCCATATTTTCCAATATCAATTATGCCCCAAATTATGTCTTTCCCAATAGTTCCCAATTTTGCATGTTCGCATTTTTTAGCGTTAGGCCTAGGCTCGAAGGTAGCCTGGCTATATAACAATAAAAGGGGAAAAAGAGGGAGAAAAGAGAATCAAGAATAGACATAATAACGAATCAATAATAAACTGATAGAAATAGGCATAAACTAAATAGGCATATTATGACAAGATTTAACATAGTGGCGGTATGAACATATAAAAGCAGATCTAATAATTTTGTCATAGTAGAACTGTTTAGGCACCAATTCAAGATCCAATTTTTATATACATATCAAGATTACTAATTAAATATTCAGATCTAAAAATAACATGAACTCACATTGAATAGATCTAAGGAAATGGATCCAAATTACTGCGAAGAACATATTGAATAAGTTGTTGTAGCCATCACTGAATTTGTTGTAGCAATCTTCGAATATGTATAATCTTCTTTGACTTGATTTAGAAGAAGAAAGGCCATTTTAATTTTCGTTGTAGCAGAGCTTCGCCGTCCGCATTATTTTTAGATGAATAAAACCTAGATTTAGGGTCCTTTATATAGCCTAGGGTTCAATGAATCTTGCTCAGAAAGGTATCCAAATACAATACGAAGTATTTCGCCCAGATCTGTCAGGGGTGGGTCGACCTATGGGTTGACCCCTCCTTTGAGTGGGTAGACCCACCTGGACGAAAATCTATCGCCTTCCTAAATTTCGAATTTTGAACCGAATTTTGAATTTCTGGACCCATTTTTGAATTTCTGGACCTATTATATATATATATATATATATATATATACATATATATTTTTCCTATGCGTATACAAACTTGAAACCTTAATAACTTCTTCATACGATGTCCTATTTACGCAAATCAGATGTCTATCTTGACCAGAATTTCGAGACGGACGCAATGGCGCAGTCCATTTTACTTAATTCTGAATACTAAATTAAGTTTTCCTTAATTTATTGTTAATAGTGTATTCCACATCCGTTATTCTTTAATTCATCATCTTTAGTGTCGTTAAAATTTCGGGGTGTTACAGCCCTGGTTAATGTATTAGTAATCAAATTTATAAACATTGTTAATCACTGCACTGTTGCTAACTACATGTATTGGTAATCAGGATGTAAAGCATTGGACGTATTAGTATTTAGTAACATGTTGGACTCCATGCTTATCTGTGTGTTGTGTGATTGTTACTTTAATCTTTTGCTTTTTATAATTTTATATGTCGGTGTTTTTTTGGATATGGTATTATATATGTGTTGCGTCTTGGTTGTTATTTTATTGTCCATATGTCCATATGTTGGTGATTATTGGATATGGGGATGCTTGTAACTTGTAAGTTACAGTACGATAAGAAATCCAAAAATCACCAACATATGTCATAACTTACAAGTTACAAGTATCCTCATATCCAACAATCACCAATATTTGAACTACAAAAGAACAGAATAACCAAGATGCAACACATATATAGCACCATATCCAAAAAACACCGAAATATAAAATTATAAACGACAAAAGATCAAAATAGCAACCACGCAGCACATAGATAAGCATGGAGTCCAACATATTACTAAATACTAATACATCCAATGCTTTACATCCTGATTACTAATACATGCAGTTTGCAACAATGCAGTGATCAACAATGTTTATAAATCTGATTACTAATACATTAACCAGGGTTGTCAATAGAATAATAGATTCATACAAATACAATGCAAACTGAATGTGAAAATAAGATAAAAGATAACCAACAAACCCCTGCTAAGTGCTAACTTGACTGACTGCCCCCCCACTGACTGAAAGCAGAATACTATCAATGTTGAAACTTGCTTGTACAATGTCCTATGAATCGATGCAAACTGTTACAAAATAAGAAAGAGAAACATAAGCATACAACTTAGATTTCTTATGGATACTCATATCAATGTTGATACACTGAAAGTCTGAAATAGTCAATGTTGATACACGAAATATCCTACTGCATAAATGTAAATTTGTATTTACTTATCTAGGTACACAGTAGCTTAATCACAGTAGGATAACAAACCCGGAGCTATGTGGAGTTAATATTGAATATAACATAGGACACTGATCGACAAGTGGTGCAATCATATGCATTTGACTAACCTGATAAAGGAACAATTATAAATAAAGCGAACAAATATTTATTGAACATAGTGATAATTTTAAAGCATTTACTGTATATGTGCATGAGTTTCATCGGTTCCCTCTTCAACTGTATTAATATATTCATGATCACTAGACATTGCAAACAGTCATCCTACTAAAATGATAACTTTCCTATACATTAACGTCTTTGTATTAATATATTCATCATCATTAGACACTATAGGTACATATAAGTCAAATGGTATGTGTAAGTCCTACTAAAATCCTAAGTGTAGTAGCATAACAGTAGGTACATGCAAGTCAAATGGTAAAGTTCTAACTACAAAACTCACATGAGGTGCAATTGTATCGTATTCGTATACTAACAACATGTGCTATTATACCTCAGAAGTAAGCTTTCTACATCACTTGTTGACGGCTTTTACACCCGTTGTTTCTATGTTTTCTGTTTCCACTTCTTCCATATTGGCATCTCTAACACTACAACAATAACACCATATTACAACTTTAATTTTACAACTGTGCGGAAAGCACAGTTGTAATAAATGCTTTTTTACAACTGTGCAAAACACACTATTGTAATAAATGTTTTTTACAACTGTGAAAAAATCACTGTTGTAATAAACATATACCACAACTTTTCTTTTTTGTCTGTTGTAATAACTAATATATACTAATTAATTCCTGATAATTAATAGTTAAATTAGAAAGTTGTTTAAACTTATTTTTAGTAACTCTTTTTTCTATTTCTTGTATTAGAGACCTATTAAATGTTAATAACAACTTATATTTAATAATTAATAATATTAACATTTAAGAATAATTCAAATTCAATAATAAATTTACAAATTAATACCAATTGCTATTAGTTACTGTTAGATTAGATAAAAACCGCTTAATTGATGATTAATAAATAATAGTTACTTTTTAAAAATTACTATTAAATATTTAATAGTATATAATCAATAACATTTACATAATAATTAACTTTTATAATATTCAATGATAAATAAGAGAAAATAAGCAATAATCAATAATAACTATTATTAATAAGTAATATTTTAATAAAGACTAATTCTCAATAAACCCTTATTATATTTATTACAAATCTTTACATTAGTTCTAACCTAGCATATTTAGTTTTATATATGATCGTGAAATTCTTAATATGCCATATGCAAATCTGGGGTCATCGTATATTCGTATTGCAAAAGGATGAAATTCTGGAGCGGGAAAAATGAAAATTTGGCTCCCAAAATAACCCGTGTCTTGTATTTTACTCCCTTATACGGCCCGACTTTTCCTCACTCTTCCCCAAATCAACATCGATCTCTAATTGTCCCTTCCTCAGATAAAATTGCATCTCATCAAATTCTAACTCCTACTGTCGATTATGGATGGATCCACTGATTTAGAAATTTAATGAGGACGGAGCTGAACCCCAATTTGATTTTCTTTCGCCTATCTCCAATCGCCTCATGTTGGATCGGTTTTTTTTAGATCGAAGCATATTTTCTCAGACAAACTTCCGCTACCGTTGGTGGGTATTAATCAGGGTAATGGAATAAAATACAATGACTTGTGCTTGTTTAGAACGAACCAGACTGGAAATAGCTTGGCCATTCTTCCAGCTGCGTTTCTTACGATCTATTGAAGCATGGTTTATTTGGTCGGATTGGTGTGTAAGGAGTATAATATGGCTTAATTCCGTCTTTGATCCTATTTCCAAAATTCAAAAGCTGAACTGGTATGGCTTTTCTGTTGTACTTGGATTAATATTTAGAGTTATCCATACTGGAAATAACATTGCCACATCTTTGAATCTGAATTTTTTACGGTCTAATTACTTGTAATCTTAGGTTGCCATCTTATTTATATTTTTCATTTTTTTGAAGTAATAGCTGCAAACAGAGATGCACAAAATAGGCTAGTTATTTATATATAGTACACGCCATATACGAAAACGAGGCATAGACAAAGTAAGCTGACTATTTAACTTGATTTTCGCTTTCTTTTGCTACTTGCTGTAATTTAAAAAATGTTAGTCTAACTACCTTAACGGATATTATAGCCTAAAAAGAATAGAACTGGTTATAGTTTTATCATTAGCTAACTACCTTAAAGATGGCTAACCTTGGGACGTAGTCATCTTAGTTTTTTACTGTAAAATTTGATACTAATTTGTACAACAAGTAATACTGTAGAATTTGAAAAGGAGTATAGTTGGTGCAACTTTAAATTTTAGTACAAGGATGACATTAGATTATGATTGAAGTGAAGGGACGGAAAAGTATATGATTACAATGCCATAAATTGAATAAGAACGGAAATTAAAGTGGTAATATAGGAATTTAAGACCAAATTTAAGTGGCCATAAATTGAAGTGCATCGCCACTCTAAAAAGGTGGGTAATTAGCTAATGGCAAAATCTCACAAAACTATACAAATAAAAGTTGTTGTGAAAAAACAGCTATAATTGGCCTCCTTCAGATCGAATCAAAAACCATATAACCAAAAAATGGCAGGAGGCATTGTAGATGGCAGTCTTGGAAAAAGAGCACAACTATATGATACAAAAGTTTCAAATTAACTCTAGCTTGTTTTCTAAGATCAATGGGAGGTTCGCTCATTGGTTATGATCTCGACGTTTCTGGTATTTGTTTTCTCTTGTCATTTTATTTTATCTTATTTATGGCTTTGCAGTTTCAAATGTTGCTCTTCTCCAAAACTTAGAAAATGTAGGTGGAGTGACGTCCATAGATGATTTTCTGAAGGATTTCTTCCCAGCTATATACAAAAGAAAACAAGCACATCTACAGGAAATTGACTATTGCAGGTGCTTGGTTGAAAGTTAGATCACATATGTCATATTGCGGCAAAATATGAAACTAGGTAATGTTTACTTTATTGTTCAATCTATTTTTGACCAGATATTTGATAAAATTCGTTTTAAATTCCAACAAAAATGTTGATCTCCAATCATGGTGATGTTATGCTTTAGTTTCTAATTATAAAGTGTGCATCATCGATAATGCTGTTTGCAAAACATGTTCATTTAATATAACAAGCATAATAAGATATGTAACATGTAATGTTTGTTTTAAGATGATGTGTTATGTTTTTGTTCATTTTGAATATCATGTTTACAAATCATTATAGTTTCCTTCTCTTTCATACTTTCGTCACAATAACAATATATATGAGCTTGCACCTCTAATGATTTTTTTTTCCGCAGTCCCACCATTGACCGCAAGGTTGGAAAGTTTGGATTGATGTGGCGGTGGATCCTGATGCTTTCTTGTGGAAGTTGAATTCCGAAATGACTACCATTGGAGAAGCCGTTGGATTAACTGTGGCTTGGAACAAAAATTACGTTGCCTTCAGTTAGAGTGCTTTCGTAGGGTATGCTCATGTATCTTTTGTGGACAAAGCTTCTATCTTTCTTGTGTGTTAGATCAATGTATGTATTTTGAAATGGTTATGTTTTTTGTGACGGGTTTAGTTGGTGATGTACTATGTGTATGTTGATCGAATATTATGTTAATTAATATATATGAATGATTCTGTATAGTTATATTTGTTGCATTGAAATATGAATCATAATAGCATTAATATATATGAATTCTTTATATTAGTAAGGTGTATATAAGTTACAACATCGAAAAAAAGTTGAAATAAATCATTTTACAACGGTGAGCAAAAGTTGTTAAACACACTATTTCACAACGGTGTTGCAAAGTTGCAGAAATGTTGTAAAAGGTATATGTATTTTACAACTTCTTAATACACGACAGTGACTCTACCGTTGTAAAAACCTTTTACAACATTTTTCCACCGTTGTAATATGGTATATTTCACAACGGTGTTGCAACGGTGCAGAAATGTTGTAAAAGATATAAGTATATTACAACTTCTTAATACACAACGGTGGCTCCACCGTTGTAAAAACCTTTTACAACGTTTTTGCACCGTTGTAATATGGTATATTTGTTGTAGTGTAACTTGTTCTCCACCAGTAAAAGGTTCCATTAATTTCCTAAAAAATTAAAGAATAAGAAGCCCATTACAATTCATACAAAATTAAAATTATACCAAAGTTACAAAACTAAAGAAGAACTTTCCTGGTGATTTTTAAAAACTGATTATGGTTCACATTAGTTGAGATTGTTTTAAGGCCGACTGATATACACATGACTGTGTATATCTTATCCGCTTATTTATCTTGTTTTCTCTTTAAAATAATTGATACTGTGTATTTATAGTTGCGTTATCGGGTTACTTAAGATAAATTGAATTGACGCACTTAACTGTTGAAAAGCTTGAAGAATTGATGCAAGAAGAGTGTTGATTTTTAGAGTTGTATTAAAGCATGAAGACCTGAAGAGTTGCTGTTCAACCTTCTTCTACCGTATATTTTAAAGTCAATATTCAATGCCTTTTCATAAAGATCACATGTCTCATATGTTATGGAGTTCATATTCATGCTCAAAGCAATTGAAATTGATGCCATTTCATGCCCGCAAGCTATGACATTTGCATTCACACACGTTCACATTTAGCTATTTGGTCTATTTTTTATTTTGGGAAAATGGCCTTTGTCCCACATTGTGTAATTGGCCATTTAGTCTCTGTTATAACACCTATAAATACACTGTATCTCCTTCATTTGTAATTACATTGGGTTTCTGTAACTTTTCTCTTGGAATAAAACTATTTCTCCCTTTTCTCTTTAGCTTTTGTTGTCTTTTATTTACATGTTTTTTTTTTCTGCAAGTAGTGTAGCTTTATTTTATGCAATTAGTAGTTAATATCTTTTCTTCATTATTTACTCTCTATTTTTTGTTCAATGTTGAAATCTACTTGTGTTGAAATAATAATACAAATGAGGAGCTAAATCCCTACAATTTAGGGGTGATGAATCTTTTCCTCTCATTAATGTAGATTCAACATAAATTTGTATGAATGGTCTCTTTTGGGTTCAATGAGAATGTATCTTTTTGTGTATTTGTGTTTCATGTTGCATTTAATAGCCTCTTTTGTTCATTTCATAACATTGAGGCTATGTTTATGATATAAACAACAAATTGTCTCTTCATATGAAAATGTGATTTTGGCAATGAAATGGGGTTTAAGTTGAAATTTGACGATCTATGTTACTAACCAACAGTAGATAGATCAATTTAAATTAGATTTTAGTTTCATTTTGATGTCATGTTTCATAAAGGTTAAAAAGTTATTTTAATTGTGTATTATAGATTGATGACTTATTTTGTGTTAATTAATACCAAAAATTAGTCATGCTTATGATAATTACATAATTAATCTTACCTATATTATTGAGAGATTTTTGTATTATTTTATGTTGAACCATGTTGAAAGAGAGAAAAGTGAAGTTGCCTCTAAATTGGTTTTAATCTCATAGTTTTAGTCTATATTTTAGTTTCCTTTTTGTTTCGGGTACTTGATCACAATTTAAAGTTGGGTTAATTTGATTGAGTAAAATAATTAAAATTACTTATTTCCCTGTGGATCGACTCATATTCGCTAACGTGCTATAATTGTACGCCGTGCGTTTGCGGTTTATTACACTTCGCGATGGTTTTCTAATCGATAGAATATCCGTCGTCGAAATTTTTTTTGGCGCTGTTGCCGGGGAAAGTTAATTAATTTTGATTTTATTCTTCAGATTAATTTTGTTGTTATTCTATTTTTTTTTTTGCATTTTGTTTTCTTGTTTTGTCTTAGTTTAGTTGTGTTTATTTTTCATTAATCTTCATATAAAAAAAAGACTTGTTTTTTTTATTTTCTTATGTTTGTGTGTATATCGAATTGTGCATTGTTTGTTTTGGTGGTTGCATTTGTGTTTTTCTTCTTTAAAAAGAAAAAAAACACTTTCCTTTTGTTTTAAATTTCTTTCCTATTTCTCTATAATTTGCTCCTTTTCTTTCCTTTTTACAATTTTTACAAATAAAAAAAATACTGCTTTCCATTTACTCCCTCTTTAATTTTCTTTCTGTTCTCTGCCTTATATTTCCTGATTGCCTTACTCCTTTTCTTTCCAGTAATTAATTAAAATTATTGCTTTCCAATTCTTCATTTTTTTCCTCTCTCTGATTTCTTTTCCAAATTCTCTTCATAATTACTTTCCTTTTTCCCAAAATAAAACAAAAATAAAAATAATATCTTTTTAAAATTCTTCCTTCTTGCTGTAATTTTGCCGCAGACTCTCCAGCTTTCTCTTTAAATATCCATGCAAGTCACGCAACCCATGTTTACAAATTCAATTTTCTTCCACCACTCCATATCAAGTCACAACCTTTGCCATCAATAGTTCTCACATCCACGCACAATTCCTATCCCCAAACCATCTTCTACTTACCCATTTATGTTCTCTCATAACAGTTCGCAACCATCACCATACCATATTCATCAACTTCAATCCCATGCCTGCAAACCTTCCAATCCCTAACGCACAAACCCATTACACCTTTATACCATCGCTTGTCTGCTATCACGCAAACATCAACTGCAACCTCATCCCACCAACCAATCCCACGCTACAAACATTCACGCAACCACAAAGTCACCACCACCCTAAAGCATAGCCCACCATCATCTTCCACCTTTCTGACCAACCGACAACACCATCAAAATCATATACATCTACCTCAACGCAAATTTCCAACCAGAACGATCACCACCTCAAACTGCAAACAACATCATCCACCTTTGTTCACAAGAATTCAACTGCAAGCACCCATCTTCCATAATCATTCATCATCTCCACTTTCTCCCCAATACCCAACCTCGACAGTAACCCGAAATTCCCACCTCCTTCACAACAATTCACGTCCCTCCTCAAACAAATTTCGCATAACCTCTGCCATACTCCCTTGCCATAATCGCACCAAGCCCAACACACAGCTCTCGTAACCCGAGTGTAAACCCAAATTCGAAACCCCCTCAACCAAGAAGCCTAATACCCGATTCGAAAAAAGAGAGGATTCAAGTCGAAATACTATTCGACTTCAAAAAAAAGGGTGGAGTTGCGAATAATTCATTGCTTTTGGGGACTTATGATTTGGTGAATGCATATCTTTGTTTTGAATTAATAGTGTATTCTGGCTTGCATCGATCTGAAATAGGGGAAAGAAATTGTTTCTGGTAAAGGAGTGCGAGAATTATTCGGATTGAAGTACAAAGTAGGCGTGTTTGTTTTGATTATTTTGTTGAACCCACCGATTCCATGTGAGGCAAACAATTTTGGGCTCAAATACTTTGCGCTAGGCGTGTAAATTGTGCCAAAATAAATAAATATTTTTTTTGTTTGTGCTTGTTTTGCAAGCTGTAATCTATGGAAATTTTTTCTATTTTCTTCTTGTGGGCTTTGTGATTTGGTGTGCGTTTTTGTGTTGACTGTCTGCTTTGTTTAGTTAATTTTAGTTTTCTTTTTCCTTCTTTTCAATTTGCAAATTAAAAAAAAATTCAAGTCAAGTCTGAAGGAAAGTGTTCAAGCAAGGCGAACAGAAGCAATCAAAGGCTAAAGTGAAGAAGAGTTCAAGAAATTGGAGCAATTGGACACCAAGTGGGGTGTGAAAGCGCTAGCGTTATTCAGTTGCACTGGACAGACTGCCGATCTAAGCGAGTGATTTCTAAACTCTACAGGTGCTCTGCTACAAATAAAAATATATAAAAATTGCTTGTAAAGATTTCCTACAGGTGCCACGACTTGCTTGTAAATTTTTTATTTCTGTAGTCTATTATTCTGTGATTGATTAAAATATTCCAGAAAATTGTATTCATCTTAGTTTTGTTTTTATATTCTAAGGACTTCATTATATTTGACAAATTGGTTTATTTCTAACAAATTGTTTCTCGGTTTCTAGACTATAGCAAAGTAATAACCATTTATAAATATTACGGTGATTCATAATTATTATATCGGTTGTTTCTCTAAAGGTACTTAAACCTTCGGTTGTATTGCTAGGATGATTCATGGTGCACCGATAACTCCTGTCCGTTAACTGACTAAGAATTTTTTTGTTGAAATAAATCTAACTAACATTATATAATTCTAGAAAAATTGTAAGTAAGTAATTTGCATTCATATAGTTGCATTAGATTCATCCATATGTTAAAAAAAAAAAACAATTTTCTTATGTGAATCTTTCCTTTTCTTTTTAAAAAAAAAATTTCAAAACATTTCTCGTTTTGTAAAAAAAAAAATCGCTTCTATTCTCTTCTCAAAATTGTTCTTTCTTCTTTTCTCTTATTCTTTGCGCTAGTGTATGCGCAATTGGACTAATGATCTTTCAACTAACCGTTTAGTTCGAACAAACATTCTTTCAACCATGTCCGAAGAAAATCCCCTCGAACTCTTATGGGTAAAATCTTCCCCGATTAGGTTTCTATTCCTTCTTGCATTATATTGCCTGCCACAATGGGTAACCACTTTCAAATTCATTTGAATCACATAAATATTCTTTTGAAATTCGGCAATTTTGAACGTGATGATCCTTACATTTTACTAACCAAATTTGAACAAGTTTGTGCAACCATGAAATTTTAACCACTAATTGATGATGGAATCATACTTAGGTTAATTCCATATTTACTTACCTATTATGCCGAAAAATGGTTGTATAGCTTACCTTCAAATACGATTGGAACCTGGGATGAATTTGTGAAAGTATTTTTAAAGAAATTTTAACTTTTGGAAAAGACATCCAAAATTCGAAACGAAATCGTTAATTTTCATCAATTTGGTGGTGAATTCTTTGCAAAATACGTCGAAAGATTTAAAGAACTTCTAATCAAATGTCCTTATCACAATTTTGAAAAATGGACTCTTGTCAAATTTTACACGATGGTCTCGAAAATAACCCTCGGACCATGCTCGAATTGATGTGCCAAGGAAATTTTTTAGCCCAAAATCATGATGCCGCTTGGTAATTTCTTGAAAATCTGGCCGAGAAATCATCTGAATGGGAAAGATCTAACGAGAAATCGATTTATTCCCGATCAAACGCTCAATCGGTAGGATCCTCTAGGGGTGGCATAAACCGCATTGATAAGCGGAAACCGTCAGCACTAAATCGACTAAACGGTGCGAAAAACTGTTCTGTTTTATCTTTCTAAACCAGATATTTAAAACCAACCTGAACCATTTCATAAGGTCCGTTTGCGGTTTGAAGGGCGAAACCGACTGTTTTAAACCGGACCGGACCGGGTTACTTCATACAAAAAATAATACAGTATAAATATTAATAATACCGTGGTTCAGGCAAAACAACAATATTTCTATTTTTCACCGTATTTCCCAACAACGTTGCTCAAACCCAGGTAATCCTTATTCGGCTATTTCCATTTTCTCAACATATACAAGTGTTCAACACACAAGCCCACTTTGAAGTTTGAAGGCGGTCCACAATTATTTATTACTTTTTATTGGTACTTGGTATATATTTCGTTGTTTTACTTTTAGTCTTTTACGGTTTTACCTTGCCCTAGCCGCCAGATCCTCTCATAACCCTTTCACTTTCTGAAGTTGACCTTAAAAAAAATCGCAATCTCTTAGTGATGCCGCCTCTTCCTTTCCTAAGCTAGCTTACGCTGCTCGGATCTAGATCTTGAATCTTCTATTCCAATTTTACGAGGTATGTTTAATATAATTTCTTGTTTTCTATTTCTAGTTTCTAGAATTCATCCGCCAGAAGATGTTTTGTCTGTATATGCTTTACTTTCACAACATAGATTGGACACTACCCTTTGTTATGCATGACAATGAAGACCCTTGCTTGCAGTTTAAGCCATGTTTCATGGTTACAAGTAAATTGGAGTTACGTGATAAAAGACAGTTCATTTATTGTAATAGATTCCATATATCAATTGGAGTTACGGTTATAAGTATTTGTTGTTATGTGTGTATAACAAGTAAACCGTGAATCTATTAGAAAGGCAATATAGATTTGTTGATAATTAGAAAGACAATAATTCGACATACTATCAACATATATTAGAAAGACCATCAACAAATGTTGGGATACAAGTATTTGCTGTTACGAGGTCTTTGGAATCCATGAATCTATTACTTGTAAAAGATAGATCATTTATAGTAATAGATTCCATATAACAAGTAAACCATGCTGATAATTAGACACACATAGAGGCTCCAGTCCATGATTGACCAGTTTAACTGATAGTAGATCATTTATAATGTGCTTAATTATTTCCTGTCAATATTTTTTTGATATATGTTACAACCAATTTATTACTTAATGAAACACACAGTTCTAAATTGCTCATTAAAGAGGCCATTCATTATTATTATACTGTGCCGTTTCTTTATAAATTATTTTTTAGTTTGCGTACATTCATTTTTAGCTGATATTAATATTTAATCATGTATGAATTGTTTCATGTACAGCATGGAAATAACACATGATTCATCGGTTGGAAATGCTCCTACCACAAATGCAATATCTCCGGAGATACCAATACAAGACCCGACTTCTATTGAAGTTCAACTTCCCGATGCATTTACACTTTTTTTTGAAAGATAAACGCAAAATTTTATTACTAATATGAAATTACAAGATAAACATCAACTATATACATAACAGACTCTAAAACAACATATAACAAACCACTAATGACACTATATAACACATATGAATTTGCAAGTATAACTATCTTCAAACTGCCACTCAATCTCAACATGTTCTCTTCACAATTACCAAAACTGGATACCATCAAACTGACTGTCCACTACCATTTCAAAGCATAATATGAAGTACAGATACAGTCACTCCTCCTTTGATACTTTCGCTCACACAAGCCAAATCAACAATCCACTATTAAATCTCTAATTCACTGAAAATCAGCCTCCAAAGATTGGATACACAAACAAGAATCTCCAAGGATTGATACAACAAAAGAATCACTTAATGACAGGGTCATACATTGGATTCCTCCTAGTATGCTGCTTTGAAGACTTCATATTACTGCTCATTGGCATTACATCCTCCTATTTATAATCGATACCATCATCTAACTCATTGTAGAATTTGCCTTTCAGCTTGATGCTACTGGATTTTGACTTAGGATTGGAACTAGTGGGCACAGTTGAGGACATAGAAGCCATTGCAGTGTTAGCATAAAGAAAGGTTAACCCTGATCCAGTAACAGGGGATGAAGTAGAAATGGAAGAAGAAAGTCTATAAGTAGGAGATAAACTAATAGAAGATAGGGGTGACAGATGAGTATATGGAGATGCAGATGTGAAGCCAGGAGAATGATCAGAAGAAGATGTAGAAGAAGCTTGAAAACTAAAGCTAGACGGACAAGACATAGTAGCGTTTTCCAAACCTGAAGTAAATGAAGATTTCGAACTAGAAGTCTTCCTTACTGAAGCTTCAACTTCATTAAACAAAGATTTAATCCAGTAGTGTAAGGAAGGGTACCGTCAAGAAAAAGCTGATGCCGTCAGATTTAACAGTAAATTCCCCAATCAATTTCCGTTTAGCTTTCAGAAAATTAACTACAGTAGTGTAAGGAAGGGCACCGTCAAGAAAAAACCTACCAAATGGTTACTCCAGTACTTTAAACCCTCATCCTTAACCAGATCCGGTAATACCGGATCTTCCTTCCTGATGTCAAAATGAATTGCCTTGTAATGGCCTGCATTCCTAGGAAGAGATCGAAATAAAGAAGCAAAATCCGAATTTGCAGCAGATCGATTCTCCAATACATCTGGAATCGAATTAGTCATAGTAATATCCACTCCAGATCGATTTGATCGAGTTCCATCAGAGAAGACAGAAGAGGATGGAGGCGGCAGAGGGGTTTAAAGGATGATAGTGGAGGAAAAGAAGAAGAATCGAAAGAAAAAGAAGAATTAGAAGAAGGAATCGCCATGAATCGCCATTTATTGTTATCTAAAAATGTAAATTTTTATTGTTTATCACTTCTCACTTTTTCCTGACAATAAAAGAAGGAATAGATCAGAAGTTTGGAATCACTTTAAAAAGGTTAAAGATTCAGATGGCAGAGAGATTTCTCATACTCATGCAATGTGCAACTATTGCCCAAAAGTTTATCAGTCTAATGCAAAGATTGGGACATCTTCCATGAGGGTGCACATGCTTTATCAATGTAAGAAGTGTCCTATTTATTAAACTAATAAACGACAAAAAAATTCTATCTTTTGATCCCATAAAAAATGGTGCAAAGGTTGTCTACATTGAGTATAATAAGGATATTAGCAGACTTTATTGCATTAGGATGATCATTCGATATGAGCTTCCTTTTAGTTTTATTAAGGGTCAAGGGTATATTGAGTTCATGAGAGTAACGCAACCCAAGTTTAGTGTACCATATCGTAGGACAATTGCAAGAGGGGTATGGGAATTATATTTAGAGGAGAAAAATAATCCTAAATCAGCTTTGCTAAATAACTCACAACGTGTTTCTCTAACCATCGACACTTGGACATCAATACAAATGTCAATTATATGGTTCTTACTGCTCACTTTATTGATGATAGTTGGACGCTACACAAGAGAATCCTTAACTTTATTGTCATTCAAATCACAAGGGTTAAACCATTGGGAATTTAATAGAAATTTCTTGATTGATTGAGGAATTGAAAAGGTTTTTACAATTGTATTCGACAATGGTAGTGCAAATCAAGTAGCCATTGATTATATGCAAGACAATATTGGAAATTGGAAAAATGTAGTGTTTAATGGTTCCTTTTTGCATATGAGATGTTGTTGTCATATTCTTAATTTAATTGTGAAAGATGGTATGGACGAGCTTAATAGTGCTATAGATGGAATTCATAATTGTGTAAAATACACAAGGTAATCTCCTTCTAGATTAGCTAAATTTAGAAGTTGTGCGGCTCAAGAGAAGATTGAGCATAAAGGTGGAATAGTTCCATTAGATGTTTGCACTAGGTGGAACTCAACATATTTTATGTTAGATATTTCTTTGAAGTATAGAAACACATTTTCAAGGTTAGAAGATGAAGATAGTCAATTTGAGGGGTATTTTCAAGAAAAAATTAGTGGTAAAAAAAGGGACGGGCCTCCAAAAAATGATGATTGGGATAAAGCAGCTCATTTAGTAAAGTTTCTAAAAATCTTCTATGATGCAACATTGAAGTTTAGTGGAACCAAACTTGTTACTGCAAACGAGCCACTATTTGGATGTCCACTATCATGAGTGTACTAGATAAATGTGTACAAAGCAGTGATTCATTGTTAATAAGCATTGGAAATTTGATAAATATTGGCTAAAGCTTCATGATATGAACAAGATTCTTATTATTGCTGCAGTTCTTGATCTACGATACAAGATGCTTTACCTTGAATATTTTTTCCATGCATTGAACCTAACCCTATAATGGTGAAGTTGATGGTTGCATTGAACCTAACCCTATAATGGTGAAGTTGATGGTTGAGGAAATTAAGTCAATGTTTCTTGACTTGTATCATGAGTACTGTGAATTAGATCCTATGGGTAGGCATGCATCATTAGATGCCACAATGCCAAAGACAGATTGTTGTAAATTGTGAAGAAGATAGTCATGCAGCTAAAATACAATAATTCATGAGACTTAGACAAGAAAGAGATGTAGTTGGGATAAATAACGAGGTTGATAAGTATTTGGTTGATGCTTCCGAAGACCCTTCTAATAATTTTTTTGATATACTCAACTGGTGGGAAGAAAATACTCATAGGTACATATATTTTATTTTGCAAAACTAGTAGTTAATTAGATGATGCTATACTTTGTTATTTACATAATCACACTTGTTAGCAATACTAATAAATGAACCCAATTCAATTCAATTAGGTATCCAATTCTATCAAAGATAGCCAAAGTTGTATTTGTTGTTCCTGCTTCAACAGTTGCATCTGAATCATCTTTCAGTCTTGGATCTCAAGTTGTTGATCCATTCAGAGCATCGTTAACCCCAAAAATGGTGGAAGCTTTGGTGTGTGCAAGTGATTGGTTGAAAGCAGCTGGATTTTCATTTTATAAGGAACCCGCAAAAGACGAGATTGAGCTTTATGAGGAACTAGAGAATGTGGAAAGAGGTAATTTTTATTAAATATAGTTCATGCCAGGATATCAATAAACTTTATTAAATATAGTTCATCCCAGGATATCAATAAACTTTGTTAAATATAGTTCATGCCAACAATCATATAGATATTGACATTTTATACTTATAATATAATATTGAGGTATCATGCTGCTATAATATATGGACATTTTAGCTATCGTATAGATATCATGCTAATCATGTTGTAGTAATCATATTAAGCTATCATATATATATATATATATATATATATATATATATTGACATTTTAGCTTTACAAATATATGAACCTGCTTGATCAATAACCTACTAACATGTTCATGTATTATGGTCTCATGTTATAGTTATAGTTTGAAACTTTGAATATGTCATTGTTGAGAAAATGACATTGTTGACATGCAATTGATATCATGCTGCAGTAGTCATATTAGGCTATCATATAGATACTGGCTTTTTAGCTTTACAAATATATGAATCTGCATGATCAATAATTTATTAACATGTTCATGTATTATGGTCTCATGTTATAGTTTGCATATGTTAATTGTTGCAAAAATGACATTTTTGACATGCAAAAATTATCTTTTTTTCAGGTGATGCTGACAAGCAAAAATGGCATTGTCGCAAGTTGCAACCGTAAATATTTTGTTAGTTCTTGCTTAATGCTTAGTATGCCAATAGAAGACTTTATGCAAGTTTTCGAAGACATGAAGAATTTCAAGCTGCAGCTTTTGGTATTTTTCTTTGGCAAGCTAGAAAGAAAGATAAAAGTGCTTTTATATTTTGAAGCTTTTGTAACTAGTTACTAAATTGTAAATAATAAGTAGTGAAATGTTATGTAATCACTAATCATGTTGGGGTATGCTTATGGCTTATGCTAGAAGAAGTCTGTAATGTATATAAGTAGTGAAGTAATGAACCCAATCTCAAGTAGGTAATTAAAATGGTATGCTGATATACTTTCAGTTTCATACATGCAGATGTGCACTATTTATTTATATTTTATATTAAAACAGTCAATGTGTGTGCATATTTATGTATATATTTGTCCAGAAATGCACTTATATGCGTATGTTCTAAAATTAAACCGGACCGAACTGAAACCGCACCGTATGCGACTATAACCGGACCGAAAACGGACCGTAATAAAACATATCATTACGGTCTTCATTTTTGATTAACCGTATGTTGTGGTCCAGAAGCGGTTTGAGTTTCAAACCGAACCGAACCGACCCGTGCCCACCCCTAGGATCTTCGACGTCCTTAGAAGTAAAAAAACGTAATGTTAACCAAATTCGATAATGTCCTTTCATCAACTCAAATAAATCAAGCTCAAAAGTCTCAGCCCTCATGTTACAAATGTAATGATCCTAACCACATTGTCGATCAATGCCCACATTCGTTAGAATAACTTAATGCATTTAATAAAGTTAGAAACGACCCATTCTCCCCAACGTACAATCCTAGTTGGAGGAACCATCCTAACTTCTCTTGGGCCCAAAACAATACAACTTCGAATTTGGTTCGACCCCCTTTTCAACCATTTTCGAATAATCCTTTAAATCCTCCATTTCAACAAAATCAATTCCATAATCTTGTGCCACCTTCTCAAAATCAAGTTCAACAATCTTTTGTACCCCAACCCGATAAACGATTGACGTCACTTGAGAAAAGTCTAGATTCATTGACTAAAGCAACTACTTAAAATCTCCAATCCAATAACAATCTGCAAAATTATTTGACTTTGCACATGCAAAACACGAGTCAATCGATCGCTAAACTTGAAATGAAAATAAGTCAGTTGGCCACTTCTGTAAGTGAACGGGAAAGAGGCACTTTCCCGAGTCAACCCATTCCAAACCACATGAGTCAAAATACTAATCCAATCCAAGCTCATGTCATCCAGGATAGCAATCAAACTCAATTGAATGCTATCACAACTTTACGATCCGGTAAGAAAATCGATAATCAAGTTGAAAATCCAAATAACTTACCGAGTGTTCCTCTCGACTCTTCTTAAACCACGAATGATCTTGATCCAAATTCTGAGTCTAATTTTGCTCCAACTCAAGTAGACCGACCTATTAAGTTTCACATTCCATTTCCTTATTGTCTTCGACCAAAGAAACATTCCGACCAAATGGAAAATATGTTGGAAATTTTTAAAAAAGTGAAAGTTAACATCCCTCTTCTTGATCATTTAACAAGTCCCCACCTACACTAAATTTCTCAAAGACTTGTGTACCCAAAAACGATGCATTCATGTACCCAAGAAAGTCTTCTTAGCCGCTAGATTTAGCGAAGTCTTGACCCAATCAATCCCCGTCAAATACAAAGATCCTGAATTCCCTACAATCTGGTGCACGATAGGAGATAAAACCATTATCAAATGCCTAGTTGATCTGGGTGTGAGTGTCAATTTGATTCCATATTCCGTTTACCAACAGCTTGGTTTGGGTGAACTTAAACCAATGAAAATAACTGTTCAATTTGCTGATCGTTCAATTAAGAAACCCATTGGAGAAATCGAGGACATACTCATCAAAGTTGTTTAATTAGTCTTCCCTGTAGATTTCATTGTTTTGGAAACATAACCTGCCAATAATCCAATGAGTCAAATTCCTTTGATTTTAGGTTGATCCTTTTTGGCTACTTTAAATGCTTTAATAAATTGTTGCAATGGTTCAATGAAAATCTCATTTGGAAACACGACTTTAGATCTTAATATTTTCAATCTTGAAAGTCTTTCGAATGAATCATGTGCCCAAACCTTGAAAGTTAATGTCAATCATGAGAACTCTGAAAATGAATCGATTGAGCTTAATGATGAGCATGAAGCCGTGTAACGCCCCACACCCGCTACGGTCACTCACTAAGGGAATGCCATAACATCGGTGGAGTATTTTAAGTGAATATAGAACAGAAAAATTACAACAAGACAGATATAAGTAATACTTGAGAATTTAAAACATCATTTCATTTCAGCGGAAAGTAAAACATGTTTGGTTACACCAAAACCATAAACAAGAGTCAAGTACATATTATCCATCCTGATAAAACAAAAGTACATAATCCCACTCCATAACTTAATAGCCATAATAGAAAGGATAAACTGAGCTTTACATCCCTGGTCCAAGCTCCAAAAGATAGATAAAGTAGTCTGATCAAAGCCCACTAGTGCTAGGCCCACTCTGATAACCTGAGGGTTGGGAAAAAGATAAAAACAACGGGGTCAGACATAAGTCTGAGCGAGTCCTATAACCTTAACAATACAATCATTAAAGTAATTAGGGTATGATATAAACAAGGTACGGTACCTCTGGGGATAATGACTACACTAAGTAGCCAACTAATCACAGAATGTACTAAGATAACCGAAAAGACGCATTTATCCACCCAAGGATAATTACTAGATTGCACCACCCCAGATCTACCCACCCAAGGGTAATTCCTACACTGCACCACACCAGTTCTATCCACCCAAGGGTAATTCCTACTTAAAGGTTGATCCCACTAAGTGTACTTAGTAATTTTACCCAGTAGTTTCGTGTACCCCTAGCTGACTACATAGGTGCCGTCTGCCCCTATCTCCACTAGGTGTACCCACTACTCCCAAGCGATCGGCTCCCTACCGTAGATACCCATGCTGGCCCCACGGTGGGGTGTATCACTCCCCAAAGTGGCAACCCGATAATCAATGGTGCACGGCTTATACCTACACGATGCAACAACGTCTTACCTACCAGCCCGGGTCCACACACGCATATGAAACCCGTTGGACTCGCGTTGCCACCGCTACCCCGTTTTGGCCTCTTATAGTCAAGCCCAATATGCGTGTCTCGTCCTCGACTTGGGTCGAGCCCACAAAGATACGTTTGGGATATTGGTTGAAATGGGCCCCCACAAGCTACTACTTAAGCTTGTCATTTTATCTAGTGCATCCCACTTAACCCCTTTTATAATCATGCCCACTTACATGTTAAGGTTTGGTTAAGTCATCTAATTATATTTCAATTGCCACTTAAGGCCCCCACAAGCTACTACTTAAGCTTGTCATTTAATTATATTTCAATTGCCACTTAAGGCCCCCACAAGCTACTACTTAAGCTTGTCATTTAATTATATTTCAATTGCCACTTAAGGCCCCCACAAGCTACTACTTAAGCTTGTCATTTAATTATATTTCAATTGCCACTTAAGGCCCCCACAAGCTACTACTTAAGCTTGTCATTTAATCATATTTCAATTGCCACTTAAGGCACCCACTAGATTTCCGCATGCCACCCAAGGCACTTACTTGATTCCCACATGCCACCCAAGGCACTTACTTAACCCTCTAATCATGTTTAATTACATGTTCCACTTTGGTTAAGTATTCTAATCGTATTTTCTATTGCCACCCAAGGCAACCCACTAGTTTCCTCATGCCACCCAAGGCACCCCCATTAGTTACTACATGCCACCCAAGGCACCCACTTAACCCCTCATGCCCCTCTACATGCTAATTTGGTTAAGTGTTTCTTAATTAATTAAGATCGTAACCTTTGTAAAGACCTCTCACATTAGACTGTCTTTTATGGCAGCTGGATATGCCGGTTGGTTCCGGGCAGCCTTACACCATAACAGAGTCTAACCTCGTGTCTTTACACTTGTCACGTATTTAGTTTATGACTAAGACCTCTCACATTGGGCCAATCATTTGTAGCCGCTGGATTTGCCGGTCGGTTCCGGGTAGTCTTATGCTACAAAAGGGTCCAACCTCGTGTCTTAGTAGATTAATTACACCTAATTAATCACCCCCATAATTTGTATTAATTATCCCTAATTAATCACAAATATTTAAGAATATAGGTAGACCTAACTCAATAGGTAAATTCCCAATTCCATAGTATGGGTAGACCTAACTTAATAGGTAAATTCCCAATTATGTCCATCCACTTTACGGTATGTTTAATCATACCCACTTCACACGATTTTATGTGTTCATTAATTTTTACCCCATCGTCCCCACGTAAATACGTTAACATGACATACTTCAAAAGAGAAGATTCATCATACACACAATGGGTTCAACTTAGCATATCATTAGCATTATCATGGGTTTAAAAAGGTGTCAACTTGTATATATGACCATAAACCCAACTTGCATAAATAACCAACCCAAACTTGCATGAATCACATATGTCATAAAGAAGGTAACTTGCTTAAATGTTCATGTCATAGACCTATCATAAAGGTGTCAACTTGCATACATGTCATAGGTCTAAAAGGGATGAACTTGCACATGTACTTATGTCATACATAGAGGCAAACTTGCATATGAACTTGCATCATAACTTGCATATGAACTTGCATCATAACTTGCATATGAACTTGCATCATAACTTGCATATGAACTTGCATCATAACTTGCATAAAACCAAACACTTAGCATGCATAAAACCAAATACTTAGCATGCACAAAACCAAATACTTAGCATACACAAAACCAAATACTTAGCATGCATAAACCAAATACATAACTTGCATAACATGTTACATATAAACTTGCATATAATCTCACATATAGCTTGCATAACATGTTACATATGCATCAATGTTCAACGTAGTGTTTTGCATAGTGAGCATCATAAAACATAGCATTAAACTTGCATATAGCATAAAACTTGCAAAACACACAACATACACTATACTAAACTTGCATAAGCACATTTATCCACAAACATAGCCATATCTTATCATATCCTATCATAATCAATTTAACAATTGATTATTAAGGCTATAGAAACTCACCACTAAACTCCAAAAAGCAAACCCTTGCCAAAAATCACCCAAAAACTCTAGCCTTGAACATAAAGCTTGCAACTTGATGATGAATGCAAGCTAATGATCACTCATACAACTCAAAGTTGCTTGTATGAACATGAAAGCCTTCATAGAAATAGTATTAGAAAGAGGGTGGAGGCTAGGCTTTTGAGTGGAGGCCATGATCATAGAAAATTTTGGCATAGTTTAGTTAGAGTATAGGATTATGATCATTTAGGGCTAGCTTAGGGTCTTATTTATAGGATTAGGCAAGTGTTTTAGGCCATTAGATTAACCCTAAATTAGATTAGGACCATCAGATCTCGGATGCTTCCAGAAACCAGCCCCAAAACACAGCCCAAACCCTGAAATGGTGCACCAGGCCAAACTGGCCGAGCACCCCCTGTCGACACCTAAGTCGACAGGGCTGTCGACTTGGTCCTAGCCAAGTCGACTGCCCAGTCGACAGGGCTGTCGACCTGGCTAGCTAGGCGGGAATTTTCCACCCTGCGCCCAATGGCCCCAATTTCGAAATTTGAACCTGAATTTTAAATCTGTTTTGAACTTTGAATTTTCTGTAAACTTCATTGGGCCATAACCGGGCCATACGGACTCCGATTCTCGAAAACTCGGACTCTATTTCGCGTATTTTTCCGAGACGAACGCAATGACGCAGCCCGTTTCCCCAAATTCTCTCATCTGAGATTATTTATTCTGTAATTAGTGAATTTTAGCATTAATCGAAATTCGAGGTGTTACATTCTCCCCTCCTTAAAGGATTTCGTCCCCGAAATCCCTAAGCTAAGGAGAATGCATATCCTACCATCCAAACAACTATCTACTCAATCCATCAAACACGGGCATCCATTGTCCTTAAAACAATTTCTAATGATGTATGAGCATATGCAAAAAGTGTGTGTATATGTTCCCTATCTAATGTATGAACATATGCAAACCATGATAGTGCCATGCATCCATTATGTATGCGAGAGAACCCTATCGACACATACAATATCTACATGAGTGCACAATCATTCACCAAAATGCATCATCCATATGATAACACAATCATTATACATCCAAAAATATAGCTACCTACACACAATTATATGCAATTTGCAATATGAAGTGATTGAGCCGATCTAGTGTCTAGAGTGTGTGTATATGCATCCACGAGCAACCACTAGCAACCACTTGCATCCACACGCATCCATCAAACATAACATGTCTCAAACACATGTTTCAACCATAGGTTTTATCCTATCTAAAGGTCAAAGGTACTAATGAGAGGACATACTAAAGATAAGATAAGTACTAGACAAACGATAAAGGAGAAGTTAAAAGACATACCCTCAAAAGAAATGGGTACAATGAACGCATCTTCACTTCTGTCTCCCAAGTAGCCTTACTCTCACCTTCTCCCCTTTTCATTTTGACTAGTCGAACCTCTCTGTTTCCCAACTTCCTAATCACTGACCCAAGGATGCGGGTAGGAGCTCGTTGAATAGTCGTATCACGCTCTACCTCCACTTCTTTAAGCAAGCTCGGCTCTACCGCCTCTGCGGTCTCATGTAGGCACTTCCTCAAATGTGACACATGGAATACGTCCTGTTCCCTATGCAACCGAACTATCTCTCGAATATAAACTGAAGCTAGACATGGAACAGTCCTCTTGCTCTTCACGGGTATGAAATGGGCACTCTTAGTAAGTCTATCTATCACAACCCAAAATCCCGTGTTACCCTTCCTCGATCTTGGTAACCCATCAATAAAATCCATCGAGACGCTATCCCACTTCCATTGCGGAATTTCCAGTGAGTGAAGCAACCCACCCGGTTTCTTTTGCTTCGCTTCCACCTGTTGGCACACCAAGCATCTAGCGACATACTCGGCCACATCTTTCTTCATACCGGCCCAAAAGAAAACTCGCTTCATGTCTTGGTACATCTTGTCCCCACCGGGATGAATGGTCATCTTCGACCGATGTGCATCATCAAGTATAGCCTTCCTCAAACCCTCGTCTTGCGGTACACAAAGTCTACCGTCTCTACGCAACCACCCCTTACCATCTAGGGTGTACCTACTCAAATGGCTGGACGACTCCCCCCTTATGAGCTTCTCTACTAACTCAACCAACTGTGGGTCGTCTCGCTGTGCCTCGCCAATCCGTCCCAAAAGAGTAGGCCTAACCTCCAAGGAGGCTAGCAAACCGGGTACAAAGTCAACGGAAGGTCTGAAATCAAACATCGAGATACCAAGCTTCGTCGTTCCATGAACAATGGACTCAAGGACAACCTTTTTCTGCTCAAGGCGTCCGCCACCACGCTATCTCGAAATCATAGGATGCTAAGAACTCCATCCTCCTTTGCTGTCTCAAGACTATGCGCTCGAAGAGCCTCCAACACTTCCCTAAGATGTAGGGCATGCTTTTCTCCACTTCTGGAGAAAACCAGGATATTCTCTCATACAAAATCGTCACAACTATCCATCTCTCACGCAGACCATCCTAGTCGAACTTGACATCCCCCAAGTGCAAGCCCCAAAGGCCTAAACCAGTATCAGACAAACACCCAAGGGACACCTCCTTCGAATTCAGATGACCTACGTGAGATGATACTAGTAAAAATGGCTAAATAATTAAGCCCTTGTCCAACTCTGGGTGTCCTCGCCAGTCTCGCTCCAAAACCACCGTTTATACCATAACTGGCTTTGCTCAACCTATTGAGCACATACGAAAACTTATTTCGCTCCTAGAAAAGACCAAGATATCAATTACAAAGACCATCACGAACTTATTTAGGTACTCCCTGAACACCCTTCTCATCAAATCAATAAAGTATGCGGGGGCGTTCGTCAAACCAAATGGCATCACCAGCCACTCATAAAAACCCATCCGGAGTCCTAAAGGCAGTCTTCTCTATACTATCCTCAGCCACTCTCAACTGACGAAACTCCGTGGCTAAGTCCAACTGCGAAAATACTGAGGTGCCAACTAACTGATCAAAGAGATCATCAATCCTCGGCAATGGGTGTCTATTCTTCTTTGTGAGTTTATTTAGTTCTCTTTAGCCTATACAAAGTCTGAGGGACCCATCCGCCTTCGTGGCAATAACTACTGGAGCACCCCACTCCGATATACTTCGTCTTATGAACCCCTTCTCAAGCAAATCGCCTACTTGCTTATGGAGTTCCCTCCTCTCACGAGGAGCCATGTGGCACACTGGCCAAGATACTGGTTTGGCATTGTCTACCAGATATATTCGGAAGTCAATCTCCCGCTCCGGAGGTAAGCCCTTCACCTCCTCAAACACATCCGAGTATTCTCGGACCACTCTAACAGATCGCAAACTCTTGACCGACGTGTCAAGCGATTCTAGATTACTTAGCATAACAGATTCCATGGGATTACAAGAGATCTCGAGAGTGTTACCCAAGCGGGTCATAAACCTAACAACTCTCCCTTCAAAATCAAGAACGACACCCCTACTGGATAACCAGTCCATGCCCAAAACTAACCCATAGCCCGTGAAGCCCAAAAAGCATCACATCTAAACTCAATGCTAAGTATAGAAACTTTCAAACCCAAACACATCATGGAGCCCCAATTGGGTTTGAAACAGCTAAGGGATCATCTACTAAACTGGTGTCTAAGTACAGTGACTCAACTAACAATGATGAGATAAACGAACTCGATGCGTCAGAATAAAGTTCGAACCGGATAATAAAGAAATCCAAATTCCAACCTAGACGGTCTTATCCCCATATGGTACACTAGTCGTGAGGGAATACAACTACCCTCCAAAAGATTCCGTACCTTGCCCTTGCCTCTTTGGACAATCCAAATAAGGTGTCCTATTCCTCCAAAAGGATAACTACTCGCCTTCTTCTTCCCATTCTCCACTCGTAACCTCCCACCAATGAGGTTTCATCCTTCATTAACCAAACAACTATTTGAGCCTTCCTCCCATCGTCTATCCAATAGGTACCTACCAGTCCTCCTCCTTCTTAAACCAACTTCTAATCCGACTAACGTCTAAGTCCCTTGAAGTGGTTTTCCATTCTTATCTATCTTAGAAAGATCATCTATACACGGAGGGGAAACTCAAAACGAGAGAGGAAGAGATTCAAAACGGAGAATTTGAAAGATATAGATATGGCTATTAGGGATTATGCTTTTCTTTCAAAAACTTTTCTCTTAAAAGACATGTTTTCGAAAATACTCCTTTCAAAAATATTCTTAGAAAATAGTTTTGCTAAAAAATTTATCTGTTCTGGTAACCTTAAGCTCTGATACCACGTGTAACGCCCCACACCCACTACGGTCACTCACTAAGGGAATGCCATAACATCGGTGGAGTATTTTAAGTGAATATAGAACAGAAAAATTACAACAAGACAGATATAAGTAATACTTGAGAATTTAAAACATCATTTCATTTCAGCGGAAAGTAAAACATGTTTGGTTACACCAAAACCATAAACAAGAGTCAAGTACATATTATCCATCCTGATAAAACAAAAGTACATAATCCCACTCCATAACTTAATAGCCATAATAGAAAGGATAAACTGAGCTTTACATCCCTGGTCCAAGCTCCAAAAGATAGATAAAGTAGTCTGATCAAAGCCCACTAGTGCTAGGCCCACTCTGATAACCTGAGGGTTGGGAAAAAGATAAAAACAACGGGGTCAGACATAAGTCTGAGCGAGTCCTATAACCTTAACAATACAATCATTAAAGTAATTAGGGTATGATATAAACAAGGTACGGTACCTCTGGGGATAATGACTACACTAAGTAGCCAACTAAACACAGGATGTACTAATATAACCGAAAAGACGCATTTATCCACCCAAGGATAATTACTAGATTGCACCACCCCAGATCTACCCACCCAAGGGTAATTCCTACACTGCACCACACCAGTTCTACCCACCCAAGGGTAATTCCTACTTAAAGGTTGATCCCACTAAGTGTACTTAGTAATTTTACCCAGTAGTTTCGTGTACCCCTAGCTGACTACATAGGTGCCGTCTGCCCCTATCTCCACTAGGTGTACCCACTACTCCCAAGCGATCGGCTCCCTACCGTAGATACCCGTGCTGGCCCCACAGTGGGGTGTATCACTCCCCAAAGTAGCAACCCGATATTCAATGGTGCACGGCTTATACCTACACGATGCAACAACGTCTTACCTACAAGCCCGGGTCCACACACGCATATGAAACCCATTGGACTCGCGTTGCCACCGCTACCCCGTTTTGGCCTCTTATAGTCAAGCCCAATATGCGTGTTCCGTCCTCGACTTGGGTCGAGCCCACAAAGATACGTTTGGGATATTGGTTGAAATGGCCCCCCACAAGCTACTACTTAAGCTTGTCATTTTATCTAGTGCATCCCACTTAACCCCTTTTATAATCATGCCCACTTACATGTTAAGGTTTGGTTAAGTCATCTAATTATATTTCAATTGCCACTTAAGGCCCCCACAAGCTACTACTTAAGCTTGTCATTTAATTATATTTCAATTGCCACTTAAGGCCCCCACAAGCTACTACTTAAGCTTGTCATTTAATTATATTTCAATTGCCACTTAAGGCCCCCACAAGCTACTACTTAAGCTTGTCATTTAATTATATTTCAATTGCCACTTAAGGCCCCCACAAGCTACTACTTAAGCTTGTCATTTAATCATATTTCAATTGCCACTTAAGGCACCCACTAGATTTCCGCATGCCACCAAAGGCACTTACTTGATTCCCACATGCCACCCAAGGCACTTACTTAACCCTTTAATCATGTTTAATTACATGTTCCACTTTGGTTAAGTATTCTAATCGTATTTTCTATTGCCACCCAAGGCAACCCACTAGTTTCCTCATGCCACCCAAGGCACCCCCACTAGTTACTACATGCCACCCAAGGCACCCACTTAACCCCTCATGCCCCTCTACATGCTAATTTGGTTAAGTGTTTCTTAATTAATTAAGATCGTAACCTTTGTAAAGACCTCTCACATTAGACTGTCTTTTATGGCAGCTGGTTATGCCGGTTGGTTCCGGGCAGCCTTACACCATAACAGAGTCTAACCTCGTGTCTTTACACTTGTCACGTATTTAGTTTATGACTAAGAGCTCTCACATTGGGCCAATCATTTGTAGCCGCTGGATTTGCCGGTCGGTTCCGGGCAGTCTTATGCTACAAAAGGGTCCAACCTCGTGTCTTAGTAGATTAATTACACCTAATTAATCACCCCCATAATTTGTATTAATTATCCCTAATTAATCACAAATATTTAAGAATATGGGTAGACCTAACTCAATAGGTAAATTCCCAATTCCATAATATGGGTAGACCTAACTTAATAGGTAAATTCCCAATTATGTCCATCCACTTTACGGTATGTTTAATCATACCCACTTCACACGATTTTATGTGTTCATTAATTTTTACCCCATCGTCCCCACGTAAATACGTTAACATGACATACTTCAAAAGAGAAGATTCATCATACACACAATGGGTTCAACTTAGCATATCATTAGCATTATCATGGGTTTAAAAAGGTGTCAACTTGTATATATGACCATAAACCCAACTTGCATAAATAACCAACCCAAATTTGCATGAATCACATATGTCATAAAGATGGTAACTTGCTTAAATGTTCATGTCATAGACCTATCATAAAGGTGTCAACTTGCATACATGTCATAGGTCTAAAAGGGATGAACTTGCACATGTACTTATGTCATACATAGAGGCGAACTTGCATATGAACTTGCATCATAACTTGCATATGAACTTGCATCATAACTTGCATATGAACTTGCATCATAACTTGCATATGAACTTGCATCATAACTTGCATAAAACCAAACACTTAGCATGCATAAAACCAAATACTTAGCATGCACAAAAGCAAATACTTAGCATACACAAAACCAAATACTTAGCATGCATAAAACCAAATACATAACTTGCATAACATGTTACATATAAACTTGCATATAATCTCACATATAGCTTGCATAACATGTTATATATGCATCAATGTTCAACGTAGTGTTTTGCATAGTGAGCATCATAAAACATAGCATTAAACTTGCATATAGCATAAAACTTGCAAAACACACAACATACACTATACTAAACTTGCATAAGCACATTTATCCACAAACATAGCCATATCTTATCATATCCTATCATAATCAATTTAACAATTGATTATTAAGGCTATAGAAACTCACCACTAAACTCCAATAAGCAAACCCTTGCCAAAAATCACCCAAAAACTCTAGCCTTGAAACATAAAGCTTGCAACTTGATGATGAATGCAAGCTAATGATCACTCATACAACTCAAAGATGCTTGTATGAACATGAAAGCCTTCATAGAAATAGTATTAGAAAGAGGGTGGAGGCTAGGCTTTTGAGTGGAGGCCATGATCATAGAAAATTTTGGCATAGTTTAGTTAGAGTATAGGATTATGATCATTTAGGGCTAGCTTAGGGTCTTATTTATAGGATTAGGCAAGTGTTTTAGGCCATTAGATTAACCCTAAATTAGATTAGGACCATCAGATCTCGGAAGCTTCCAGAAACCAGCCCCAAAACACAACCCAAACCCTGAAATGGTGCACCAGGCCAAACTGGCCGAGCACCCCCTGTCGACACCCAAGTCGACAGGGCTGTCGACTTGGTCCTAGCCAAGTCGACTGCCCAGTCGACAGGGCTGTCGACTTGGCTAGCTAGGCGGGAATTTTCCACCCTGCGCCCAATGGCCCCAATTTCGAAATTTGAACCTGAATTTTAAATCTGTTTTGAACTTTGAATTTTCTGTAAACTTCATTGGGCCATAACCGGGCCATACGGACTCCGATTCTCGAAAACTCGGACTCTATTTCGCGTATTTTTCCGAGACGAACGCAATGACGCAGCCCGTTTCCCCCAATTCTCACATCTGAGATTATTTATTCTGTAATTAGTGAATTTTAGCATTAACCGAAATTCGGGGTGTTACAAGCCGAGTACGAAAAATTGTTCCAAGAAGCTCCTAACGAAGTCGAACACACGCTTCCATTTGAATCGCTTTCAGTTGAGTCCAAATCTCAACCAAGTTCTTTGATCAAGAAACCACCAAAGTTGGATCATAAACCTCTTCCGATCACCTTAAGTATGTATACTTAGGTGATAACGAAACTTGTCCTGTCATAATTTCCTCAAATTTAACTCATGATCAAGAAATTTCTCTTCTCTCGACTCTTTCTAAAAACAAAGACGCAATCGTTTTCCGACATCAAGGAAATTAGCCCCGCAATCGTTCAACATCGTATTCACTTAACTGATGAAGCCAAACCCACTCGTGAAGCGCAACATTGGATTAACCCTAAGATGAAAGAGGTATTCGCGAAGAAATTCTTAAACTTCTTGACAACTGTATCATTCACCCCATTTCTGATAGCTTATGGGTTAGCCCCATTCACGTTGTTCCTAAAAAGTCCGGACTCATCGTTGTCTCAAACGACCTAACGAACTTCTTCCTACTCGTACTCAAACGGGTTGGTGTATTTGCATCGATTATCGAAAATTGAATGTTGCAACACATAAATATCACTTTCCTCTTCCCTTCATCGATCAAATGCTCGAACGTTTAGCCGATCATGAATTCTACTGCTTTATTGATGGTTATTCCAGTTATAACCAAATTTCAATCTCTCCCAAAGATCAAGAGAAAACAACTTTCGCATGTCCATTTGGTACCTTTGCATACCGACGTATGCCTTACGGTCTTTCAATGCTCCTGCAACTTTCCAATGATGTATGGTTGGAATTTTTTTCTGATATAATCGAACACTTTCTTTAAGTCTTTATGGATGATTTTTCAATCTTTGGAGATTCTTTTTCATCTTGCTTGCATCATCTTGAACTTGTTTTAAATCGATGTAAAGAAAAACACTTAATGTTGAATTAGGAAAAATGCCACTTTATGGTCAAACTAGGCATTGTCCTTGGACATGTAATTTCAAATATTGGCATTGAGGTAGATAAAGCAAAAGTTGACGTTATTTCAAAACTACCCATTCCAAAATGTGTTAAGGACATTCGTTCATTTCTTGGGCATGCTGGGTTTTTCCGACGCTTTATGAAAGATTTTAGCAAAATCGCTCATCCTTTAACTACTATTCTAGGAAAGGACATCCCATTCGAATGTAACTATGCATGTGTCGCTTCTTTTGAACATCTTAAAAACGAAGTCATTTCAGCCTCGATAATTTGCTCACCCAATTGGGAACTTCCTTTTGAAATCATGTGTGATGCTTCTATCTTCGCGGTTGGTGTTGTCTTAGGACAAAGCATCAACAAAATTCTTCACATCACTTACTACGCGAGTATGACCTTGAATGACACTCAACTCAATTATACGACCATCAAAAAATAACTTTTAGCTTTCGTTTGTGCGCTCGAGAAGTTTCGATCCTACTTGATTGGTTCCCACATCACGGTCTACACTGACCATTCTGCTCTTCGACACCTTTTTGCTAAAAAGGACGTTAACACGCTTAATTCGATGGATCCACTTACTTTAAGAATTTGATCTTACAATCAAAGACAAAAAAGGATCTGATAACGTCATAGCTGATCACTTATTGCGTCTTCCGAACATGCCATCTTTTTTGCCAATCAATGAAAACTTTCCTGACGAACAACTCCTTTCTGTTTCAATTGATCCTTGGTTCGCCGACATAGTGAAATATCTAGCCACTAAGGAAACCCCCTCATATTGGTCCAAACAAATAGATAAAAATTTCTTTCCCAAGTGAAATACTTCATTTGGGACGACCCATACTTCTTTAAGTATTGTCCAGATCAAATCATTCGTCGATGCGTTCCTGATAGCGAAATTAGGAGTGTTCTCTCATTCTGCCATGATCTTATGTGTGGTGGACATTTTGGTCCTAGGAAAACCGCTGAAAAGGTGCTTCAATGTGGTTTTTATTGGCCTGCTCTCTTTAAAGACTCGTTCGAATTTTGTAAAACTTGCAGCCATTGCCAAATGCTATGAAAGATTTCTTGTCGAATTATGATGCCTTTGAACCCCATCCTTACGATCGAGATCCTTGATGTATGGGATATTGACTTTATGGGACCTTTCCCAAACTCCTTTGGAAACTAATATATTCTTGTCGTCGCCGGTTACGTTTCAAAATGGGTTAAAACCGTTCCATGTAAAACAAATGATTATAAAATTGTTGTGAAATTTCTAAAAGAAAACATCTTTTCGAGGTTTGACACACCTCGCACAATAATAAGCGACAATGGAACGCATTTCTGTAATTAATCTTTTGAATCCTTAATGAAGAAATACTCAATAACCCACAAGTTATCCACTCTTTATCATCTGCAAACTTATGGTCAAGTCGAAGTGTCGAATCGTCAAATAAAACAGATTTTGGAGAAAACTGTAAATAAAAATCAAAAAGATTGGTCACAAAAATTTACCGACGCGCTTTGGGATTACAGTACTACTTTTAAAACTAATATTCGAACGTCCCCATTTCGATTGGTTTATGGTAAAGCCTGTCATTTACCCGTTGAACTTGAACATAAAGCACTTTGGGCAATAAAGAATTTAAACTTTGATCTTGAACAAGCTGGCGAAAACCAAAAATTGCAACTCAATGAATTAGAAGAAATTAGGAATGACGCATACGAAAATGCGAAAATTTACAAGGAAAAAACTGAAGTTTTTCATGACAAGCCAATCCTAAGAAATAACGGTTTCGTCAGACCAAAAAGTTCTACTGTATGACTCATGACTTCATTTATTCCCCGGGTTGTTAAAATCGATTTGGACCAGACCATATGTTGTTCGAACTATTTTTCCACATGGTGCTATTGAAATAGAAAACCCGAGGGATGGATCCATATTCAAAGTCAATGGTCAATGTCTAAAACCATTCTTGGAACTGCCCATAGATCGAGATGAGGAGCTCATGATTCTTCATGAGCCATGCTACGTGAAGTAAGAAAGTTAAGTTTAACCCTCCTTTGTAAATATTTCTCTTCCATTCACTCATTGAATCATGCATTGACTGTGGGGACACAGTTGAAATCCAGTGTGGGGGGAGTCTCATTTTCATTCTGTTTTTCGTAGTTTAAGTTTGCATTTTATTTTCCTTTTTTTTAAAAAAAAAAGAGTTTCACCCTTCTATTTACTTTTAAATAAGACATGATGGAGTTAGCATATACTTTTTGGTCGTTCGATTAAAATGTTTGGAAATTTACTTCTCTTAGCGGATAACGAAAGGAAAGTTTGAATTATGAGCAAATTTTGTGTAACTGATATATAGGGAGAGTCGTAAGTGATGAGTATGAAATGTTTTCTGAATTGTAATCCGATTAAATTAATAGTTGATTTAACTACTTGCGATAACATTTTAGATCTTTTAAGTGAAATTGTGTTATGATATTCTCGCTTAACTCTATCTCTTATGTAAAAAAGGAAGAAGTGTGTGTGTATGTGTATATATATAATCCAAGGGTATCCAACATTGCTAGTACATCTAGCGTTGGTGTGCAAACCTGCTAAGCTCTTTCCGACATCTTGTTGACAAAGTCAGCGTCGGTATACCTTGGTCTCATTTTACGAGTTGGAAAACTAAGGATTACCGACCCTTTTGTAAGTCGTAATGCGGTGCAGGGGTGGTATACCTTGGTATATTTAAACAATATTAATGTAAATATTTTGTAATAAAGAGAGACTTAGCACTTAAAATCCAAGCACACTCTTCACTTATTCGACCTAACTTGTTAATCAAAAGGAAGTTGAGATGCAGTTTTACGATTGTTGATATCGATTACAGAATTCATTTCATATTTGCACTATAATTCTACCAAAACAACTGGCCAAGCTAGAAGAGTTTGTGACAATAACATGACTTTTGTTTGAAGTTTTGATTAGTAACGGACTCAAATTTCATAGTGACAACACAAATTTGTATTAAATCATTCGTGTAAAATTTAAAAGTAAATTATTCATTTGTAAATATTCCTTTAAAAACTTGCATTCGTATTGTAAATATTTTCGAATTTTGCATTTTGTACATACTTTTTGCTTTTGGACTTTGTGGGTAGTATCCGTTGAAAACCGTCATAAGACAACACTCGTCTTACTGAGCACATCGAATGGTTTAAAGGCTTGTTGCATATGCTCAATGCAATCGTGCTCCCTACGAAAATGGATTTATCTTTGTTCTTTTTTTACTTCATTCGAGGACAAATAAAAAGATAAGTGTGGGGGTATTTGATATACACATGAATGTATATATTTTATCCGCTTATTTGTCTTGTTTTCTCTTTAAAATAATTGATACTGTGTATTTATAGTTGTGTTATCAAGTTATTTAAGATGAATGGAATTGATGCACTTAATTGTTGAAAATCTTGAAGAATTGGTGCAAGAAGAGTGTTGATTTTTGGAAAGCATGAAGACTTGAAGAAATGTTGTTGTTCAACCATCTTCTACCGCATATTTTAAAGTCAAGATTCAATATCTTTTCATAAAGATCGCTTATCTCATATGTTATGGAGTTCCTATTCATGCTAAAGCAATTGAAATTGATGCCATTTCATGTCCGCAAGCTATGACATTTGCATTCACACGCGTTCACATTTAGCTATTTGGTCTATTTGTTATTTTGAGAAAAGGGATTTTATCCCACATTGTGTAATTGGCCATTTAGTCTCTGCCATAGAAGCTATATATACATTGTATCTCCTTCATTTGTAATTACATTGGGTTTTACTCTGTAACTTTTCTCTTGGAATAAAACTATTCTCCTCCCTTTTCTCTTTAGTTTTTGTTGTCTTCTATTTACATGTTATTTTCCTTTCTACAAGTGGTGTAGCTTTATTTTATGCAATTAGCAGTTAATATCTTTACTTCATTATTTACTCTCTATTTTTGTTATTCTTCAATGTTGAAATCTATTTGTGTTGAAATAATAACACAAATGAGAAGCTAAACCCTTATAATTTAGCAGTATGAAGCTTTTCCTCTCATTAATGTAGATTCAACATAAATTTATATGAATGATCTATTTTGGGTTTAATGAGAATGGATATTTTTGTGTATTTATGTTTCATGTTGCATTTAATAGCATCTTTTGTTCATTTCATAACATTGAGGCTGTGTTTATGACATAAACAACAAATTACGTCTTCACCTAAAAATGTGATTATGGCAATGAAATGGGGTTTAAGTTGAAATTCGATGATCTATGTTACTAACCAATAGTAAATAGATCATACTTAAATTAGATTTTAGTTTCATTTCGATGTCATGTTTCATAAAAGTTAGATTAATTGTGTATTATAACTTGATGACTTATTTTTTGTTAATCAATAGCGCAAATAAGTCATGCTTATGATAATGACATAATTAATCTTACTTAGATTATTGAGAGATCTTCGTATTATTTTATGCTGAACCATGTTGAAAGAGAGAAAAGTGAAGTTGCCTCTAAATTGTTTTTAATCTCATGGTTTTAGTCTATGTTTTAGTTTACTTTTTTGTTCCTAGTACTTAATCACAATTTAAAGTTGGGTTAATTTGATTGAGTAAAATAATTAAAATTACTTATTCCCCGTGGATCGACTCGTACTCGCTAACGTACTACAAGTGTACACCATGCGCTTGCGGTTTATTACACTTTGCGACGGTTTTCTAATCGATAGAATATCCATCGTCGGGCACCAATTTATATGCCTTGTTTATATAGACATCGCTGTCAAACATGCCAGTGATAAACCCAACCTCACAGCTTCAGAATTAGAGTATATTTGTAATTCTTATTTCCCCTATAATGTTTGGATGTTATGAAAGCAGCGGTTCAAAGAAAACTAAACAGTTCAAAATTACTTACTATCGATTATTGGGGATATTCCTGGAAAAAAATCAAATCGGTCGTGGTAGTTAACCCTATATATGTCTCCTATATTGATAGGATGAAAAACAAGTTTTTAAAAATGCGAGCATAAATGCAAATGAAGTCAAATTTGATACTTGAAAAGGATGGTACCTTAATAAGAGTGTAAGGAGAAAAGTCGATTAAGAACTAGGAATCAACAGCCTGAAAATGGGAAACTATATTTTAGAGGACAAATAAAAGCACTTCAGTACAAACAAATTAATAGGAGTAATAGTAAAACTCAAGGATGAATTCATATAGCAATAATACATGAATTACTATCAGGAATATTCCTAATATATGTGTTCTAAAATGATTGAAATCCCTAGAAAAAATAAAACTAGTTCCGTCAGAATAACATAAGACCAATAATCAGGAATAACCCAAAAAAAAAAACAACTGGAAAACTAAACACACATGTCCTAAGCATTAAACATTCACGATGATGTTAAGTGAAATAAAAACGTACCTCGTAGAAAAAAATTGGCAGGGAAGACGGTCGATGGATGATGGTCAATCATGAAATCACTTGTCGAAGTGCTAGATAACTAAAGATCGATCGATCGAAAATTGGAAGCATAACACAACTCGCCAGTCGCCAAAGATACGGCTTGAAAATTAAAATCGATAAAATGAGGGCATAAAATAAAATGGAACGAGAGTCGAGACCTAGCCGAAATGAAATAAAACCTTAAACCGGGTCGGGTACCAAACGAATAGGCGTTATAATTTGATGAGTAAACGGGTCAAGAAAAGTTGATTTCATTTTAACAGGCATTATGATGTTTTTTTTTAATATTGTAAACCAGTTTGGCTGGTCAAGATCGAGTTAGCGTGTCCACCCTAAACCCACCCGTTTATAAACGTGTCAAATTCGGTTGACCCGAAAATGACCCGTCAACTAAATGGGTCGGGTCAACCTGCTAATTTCCGCGTGGGTTTTGGGTCATGTAGGAAATTGACAACCCTTTGACAGCCCTAATTGACAGTTTCGCAATTCTTGGTGCTTAAATAAAATTGGTTATTTTTAATAACATTAAGGAAACTTACGAAAAAGGACAATGTACATACGAGAATATACAAATGAACTTGCAGCATGAGTAATATAGACAAATTCAGTGATCATGCTCTTAACGATTCAAGACTTTTTGAAGATAATATGAAGGAAAATTCTGACAAGATGACAAATTGAGGTGCAAAGCTTCACCGTTGGACACCATTGGCTCATCCAAAAATTCTGCCTCCTACTAGAGTTAGCAGAATATTATTTGGTGAAAAAAAATTATGTCTTCGTTAATTCATATTCCAACCTAAAGACAAAACCAAATTTGAGAATATTTATTTCAAGAATAAGACATGTAATATGGAATTTTATTTATATTTTTAATGATTACTACTCTCTCTAATAAATCATAAACTTAAAGATTATATAAAAATATTAATAATGATTTTAGTGAAACAAGAGCACATAATAGTTTTGGAAAAAGTATTTTACCTGTCTGTATTTTACTTAGACAAGGTTTATATTTTAAATAGTTTGTGTCCACGTACAACAATATGTGTATGCACGACTAAGCCAAAATGTGCATACTAATACACGTTCGTGGTAGAGTTATCAAAAATCGAATGTTTTTTATTTTTAAAAATATCCACAATAGGCATTTAGTATTATCATCATCGCCATCGTTGTTATTATACTGTTATTTTAAAATCAAGAACCAACAAAGTATATTTAAGGTAACCTAAATTGAATCCATGTTTAGAATGTAATCAAGAGCAAGATAGTCATTCTTTCATATTGCATAAGAATCAAGTGACATGGTGGAACCGAAATGGCGACCTTTTGAATGAATTTCAATATTTTATTCAATTTTTTTTCAGTATATCAAATTTTATGATTATGGCATGACATCATTTTTTCTTCATTTGATGCATTAACGTTGTACAAAAAAAGAAACTATTCTCAAACTCACAACTACTACCAATAACGTAATAACATTTTAAAAAATTAATTTTTAATCAAGGAGAAAAATCCCAGATTTTTAACTAAAATTAATCTCAAATAAAAAAAATTAGCTAAGAGATTATCAATATGTAGGTTTTGCTAAGACATGCATTCTATCAACAAATACCAAAGATCAAACGTATATAACTAAAAAAAGTACATCACAACAAAGGCAAATTCTATTTGAACCCAAGAATATGCTGAGTAGTCCCTCATTTTATAAAAAAATACGAGGACGAAAATGCCCTTTCTATGTTGTAACCTTTTTTTAGTTTTCTGCACATCTCGTAGCAGACCTACGTGGTATCTTAATTGACCTCGTAGTAGCCCTACATGGTATGTGAAGGAACTACGGAGTGCTACTACATGGTACACTTAGTAACCACGTAGAGATGCTAAGAGATACATTGAAAGATCACGCATTCACCCTATGTGGGTGGGTCTTTTTGGATTTTTTTTTTAAATCAGCGGGTGGCTACTTAGCAAAATTGGGGGTTTACCGAGGTTTTCAAGTTTTGGGGGGCTACTCAACATATTCCTGGGTTCGAAAAGAATTTGCCCACAACAAAAGGAAAACCTCAAATCAAATTTTACCTAATTCGCTGTAGTAAACCCAGCAATGCCAAAAGATAAACAAATAATACACCCACCAGCAAAATCCATAACATCCGACTTAAAGAAGCCACCTATCAAATTTCCAAAGCTAAAGGCCCACGGTGTAGGAAAACACCAACCATAGCAGAACAAACATCATTCAAGCCTTGAATTTCATCCTCTCCAGCACCGCACCTGCAATAAGCACCATAGTAACGACAATGGACACGAACTGAAATCAGACCAAAGCGACTGCTAGGTACAGATCCGCAAAGCCATGACCCGTTAGGTACCTTCCCTTTAAAGCGTCTAATTGGGTATTCCTTAAAAGAGCAATATTTCCTTTCCCGACAAAAGGCTAGATCCGAAAGACCACATATCCGAAAGATTACAATGAAGACGTAGAGGGTCGTGAAAGCGGGGTAGATGGCTTATTCTTTTTACCGATGGAGCCGTACAGGGTGACCAGGTTGTTAGTGAATGATTCAAAGTGTTATTTTAGATTAGATTAAGTCTTCCTTTTTTAGTGGATCAGTTTGAATTATTTTAGCTATTTTATTGTTTGATGTTTTAGTATTCTGCAAGTATAAGTAAATGTACTGCGTTTTGTACTACTTTGAAATAATAGAAAGTTGTTTTGCATCGCTCCTATTCATTACTCTTTCTTCTATTTCTAATAAATTTGGTATCAAAGCAGGTTATTCTTAGGTCTTGTGAGGATAACAAAAAAAAATTTGTGAGCGTTCTTCAAATGTCAACAACCACAAATTATTCACTTTAAATTCCTCTATTCAAAGGAGAAAATTATCAATCATGGGCTATCAAAATGAAGTCATATCTCAAAGCTTTAAGTTTATGGGATATCAATGAAAGTGATATTGATCCCACTCCTCTTCCACAAAATCCAACAGCCACTCAAGTCAAAAAATATTAAGAAACGGCAAGAAAGCCGAGGGCACTTTCGTATCTGCATGGGGTCAAATCGGAAGAAATTTTCACAACTATTATGGGTTGTGAATCTCCCAAAGAAGCATGGGAGAAAATTAAAGAGGAGTATGAAGGAAATCACCAAACAAAATTAATGCAAATTTTGAATCTTAAGAGGGAATTTGAAATAATGGGGATGAAAAATAATGAAGGTGTTAAGGAGTATGGAAGTCGACTGATGTCGATTGCCAACCAAATCAAGCTACTTGGTGGAGAATTTACAAGCCAAAGGGTGGTGGACAAACTTGTTATCATTCTTCCATAAAAGTATGAAGGTAAAATTTCTTCACTTGAAGAAACTAAAGATTTGTCCAAGTTAACATTTTCAGAATTGATCAATTCACTCCATGTGGTGGATTAAAGGAGGGTCATGAGAAATGAAGATGGTGAAAACAACAGTGAAAAAGCTTTAATAGCAAAGCATCAAACTCAAAAAGGGAAGGCAAATTTCTCAAATGTAACAATTGTCACAAAACTGGTCATGAAGAAAATGATTATTAGCATAAAGGAAAAGTAAGTGTTTCAAATGTAAAAAATTTGGGCATATGGCAAAGAATTGTAGGCTCAAAGATGAAGAGCAAGAGAACATGGCACAAGTGGCTGTGGAAGAAAACTTATTTTAGAGTTGTGGGTGAGAAGTTCACCATGGAGAGAAGTGCTCCAACATTCAAAGAGTAAAGTTGAAGAGACGTGCTTCAACAAAACAATTGAAGGTGATGGGAAGTGCATCACAAATCAAAGAGAAGTGCTTCGTTTATTATCTCAATAACTTTGAATCAAAGGGGTGTGTTAGTGGATGATTCAAAGTTTTATTTTAGATTAGATCAAGTCTTCCTTTTTTAGTGGATCAGTTTGAATTATTTTAGCTATTTTATTATTTGATATTTTAGTATTCTGCAAGTATAAGTAGATGTACTGCATTTTGTATTGCTTTGACATAATAGAAAGTTGTTTTGCCTCGCTCCCATTCATTACTCTTTATTCTATTTCCAACAAATTAAAGTATGAAGGTAAAATTTCTTCACTTGAAGATACTAAAGATTTGTCCAAGTTAACATTTTCAGAATTGATCAACTCACTCTATGCGGTAGATCAAAGGAGGGTCATGAAAAATGAAGATGGTGAAAACAACAGTGAAAAGGCTTTAATAGCCAAGCATCAAACTCAAAAAGGGAAAGGTAAATTTCTCAAATGCAACAATTGTCACAAAACTGGTCATTAAGAAAATGATTGTTGGCATAAGGGAAAACTAAGTGTTTCAAATGTCAAAAATTCGGGCATATGGCAAAGAATTGTAGGCTCAAAGATGAAGAGAAAGAGAACATGGCACAAGTGGATGTGGAAGAAAACTTATTTTAGAGTTGTGGGTGAGAAGTGCACCACGGAGAGAAGTGCTCCAACATTCAAAGAGTAAAGTTGAAAAGACGTGCTTCAATAAAACAATTGAAGGTGATAAGAAGTGCATCACAAATCAAAGAGAAGTGCTTCATTTATTATCTCAATAACTTTGAATCAAAGGGGTGTGTTAGTGAATGATTCAAAGTGTTATTTTAGATTAGATCAGGTCTTCCTTTTTTAATGGACCAGTTTAAATTATTTTAGCTTGAGTTTAGGGAGGATTAGTGTAACAACCCGTATTTTCAATAATCTGTTATAACATAAATCGAGGCAGAATTTAACTCTAAAATCTGAATCAAGGGAAACGGGCTATGCCATTGCGTTCGTCTCGGAAAAATACGCGAAATAGAGTCCGAGTTTGCGAAAATCGGAGTCCGTATGACCCGATTAAGGCCCAACAAAGTTTTCAGAAAATTTCTAAGTAAAAAAACAGATTTCAAATTTAAAATTGGAAATTTGGGCCAGTTTGGGCCAGGCGGGAAAGTTCCCGCCAGAGCACCCAAGTCGACAGGCCTGTCGACTTGGGAGTCGACTTGGTTGGACCCAAGTCGACAGCCCTGTCGACTTGGCTGTCGACTTGGTCCAGCCGGGCTGTTTAGCCTGGTGCACCATTTTGAGATTGTGTTGAGCTTGGGGGCCAGATTCGGTTTTAAGGGCTGAGATTGCAACTAGGGTTTAATCCTATGGCCTAAAACACTTGCCTAATCTATAAATAAGGCCCTAACCTAGCCCTAAATCATCATTAATCTATCCTACAACTAAACTATGGCAAAATCAATCCTCTCATGGCCTCCACTCTCTTCATACAATTCCTAAATAAATTTCTAAGTGATTTTCCATGCATACAAGTGTTTTCAAACTTGTATGAGTATCATTAGCTTGCATTCAACTCAAGTTTCTATATTTGCGTCATAAAGAAAGAGTTTTGATCATTTTGGCTTAAGGGTTTTCTATTAAAGCTTGCATTTTGGGTTTAATTGGTTGCATAAGGGCTTTGTCATATTTCCTAAGCATTGTAAGCCCTATTCTACTTTCATACTTAAACTCTAAAGTTAAATGTATGATATGCAAGTTTACTATGCTATGAAATGCAAGTTTATCATGTTGTGATATGCAAGTTTATATGCAAGTATGCCAAGTATGTTATGCAAGTTTGGGTTGAACACTTTGTTCATACTATCATGTTATGCAAGCTTATCTTGGGTTTACGAACATAAAGCTTCAAGCTTTATGCCAAAGGTTGCATTTTGGCAACATGTAAGTTATCATATCTCTTATGATAACTTGCATGTGAGGCTAAATGCGAACTTATGGCCATGCCTACATGTCATTTAGCACCATGTATCTCCAATATGCCAAGTTTGGTTTTATGCATGCTTTTGAGGCCTAAAAATGTAATATGCAAGTATATGAATATATGTACATTTCTTATGCCACCATGTTGAACTTGTGGCTTCAACACCTTTATGTCACGATTATGCCAAGTTCCCTCTTTCTATCCTTTATGCGCTATTGCGATATGTAAGCGATGGGATTGCGTTTGGGTTTGGGTAAACTTAAAAGACATAAAAACATAAGCTTGGGAATTTACCTATTAAGTTAGGTCTACCCATTGGGAATTTACCTATTAAGTTAGGTCTACCCAATTGCTTGAAAACTTGTAACATGTTTTGGAAACATGATGGACATGACACTTAGAAAAGATAAGTGTGACCAACTCGAGGTTGGGTTGAGTTTGTAGCGTAAACCTACCCGGAACCGACTGGCTTAACTAGTTGGTACAAACAATAGGACCCAATGTGAGAAGTTGGCCATGTTGTACCTTGGACCCGAGGTTAGACCAAGTTGTGGTGTAAGGCTACCCGGACCCGCCCGGCTTAACTAGTAACCACAACAAGGTCTAATGTGAGAGGTTAAGGCGCATTAAATTAATTAATGCCTCGTGATTAGGGTTAAGTCATGGTCCACTTAATACTTAACCAATTTGGGCTTGGTAGATTAATCAGGGTTAAGTCGTGAACTCATCATTACACTTAACCAAGTTAGTCCATGATTAGCAAGAGGGTTAAACCGTACTTAACACACTAGAAAATCCTAGCAATGGGGGCCCACTCCGCAGTAATCCCCAAAAATTGGTATCATTAAGGCCCTAGGGACTAGGCTAGGGAGGGGGCACGATTACTGGGCTGGAGGTAAGCGACCCAATAAACGACGGCCGGGTGGTACGCCGATGTAGTTCCGGACGGACTATGGTCGTGCACGTAGTCCGTATTTGGAGAAGTCACCCATGGGTACCAGTAGATCGAGACTGTGCACTCATGTTTATGGTGTCCAGGGGTTGGCACCCTAGGGCTTGATACACCCGAAGGGTGGACCCGACACAGTTCGACTACAATTATGTTTGGGCCGTATTGACACCAACACGTGACGAGTTAGGCTTAGGGAGCCGATCGACTAGACCGTTTGGTTGGACCTTGTATTAGGGTCGTTTCATGTTATTGGGCCAAAGCATGGGCCAAGGGATCAATACTTGTTTATTCCAGTCATGTTAGTTTGCTAGTACACCTGTGGTGCAAAACCTTAAACCTGATTATGCGATGACACCTTTATCTACCTTGTTAGTTAATCATCATGCTAGTATATTTTTATCCTTATGTTCATCCCTGCTGCTCATGACAGTTAACTTTATCAGTTTACATTGATTGTAGTAGGGCTTACTCAGTCTTTTTGACTGACCTGTTTTCTTTCGCCTCTTTTCTTCCGTTCCCCCCCCCCAGGTTCTCAGGGAGGGAATATTGGAGCTTAGCTGGATTTCTGATCGCTTGCTTGTGGGATTTTAGCTCATGTACGGTCTTGACATGAAGCTAGCTATGGTTATCACTTATTTTGGGGATAGTACTCATGTATTTCAGTTTTTCAGTAATGTTGTTTTTTATCTAGACTTGTGTATTTGGAAAGTTAACATTATGTTGTACCAGACTTGTTTTGAAATGGTTTAAAAATCTTCCGCTGTTTTATCTATGTTATTTACTCTGTTTACATATATACATATGTTCTTGTTCTGCCTTGATATATCATTATGCATGTTTACCTAATTCAAATGCCCCTCCAAAGTCAGAGTACTTGCAAGAGTCACCCTGGCGGAGGTGGGGTGTTACATTTGGTATCAGAGCATATGGTTTACGAGAAGGAACAAAAAGGTTTTTAGAAAACTTTTGGAAAACTATTTTCAAAACCAAGTATAAAGTATTTTCCAAAGAAAAGTCTAGTTTATTTTAAAGGCTATTCCCCAAAAAGCCATGAGCAAAATTCCTTCGTTTTTCTCCATTCTGAATCTATATTTTTTCTTCGTTTTCAGTATGGCCGATAACTTTGCCATTCCGGAGGGAGTACACGTACCTGTTTGGTATAGGAGACTTTTGGAGGCTAGGGCGACCGAAGCCGGCCCCGCAGATGTCCCTCCTCCTCCTCCTCCAGTAGTTAATGTTCCTCCTCCTCCTCCTTCGGTAGTTAATGTTCCTCCTCCTCCTGTCGCTGATGTTCCTCTTCCTCCTCCCCCTCAGCATCCTCAAGCTGACTTCGCAAAGACTTGCAAAGATTTCAAAGCAATGGGTGGCAAGAACTTTCAAGGCACTGAGACTTTTGTAGAGGCCAGAAATTGGTTGAAAGAGACCGAGGATTTATTTGCTATCTTTGGGATAGACGATCAGAGGAAGATCTTGTTGGCGGTTTGGCTTATGAAGGATGAAGCCGCTTATTGGTGGGAAGTCACCAATGGTACTAGGCCTGTTGAGACTTGGGCCGATTTCAGGGCAAGGTTCATGCTTAAGTTTCTATCTTCTGCTGAGGAGAATCTGCAAATGGAGAGGTTCATAACTTTGAAACAAGGAGATATGTCTGTCAAAGAATATGTGAACAAGTTCAATCAGTTAGCTCGTTTTGGCTTGGATATGGTGAATACTCCTCAGAAGAAGGCTCTTCGTTTTGCTAGAGGATTGAATGAGCCGTTGCAGGGATTGGCTATGTCACATATTCCCCATGGGGCCACGTTTGAGAGTTTGGTTGATATGGCGTTACTTGAGGGAGATGTCAAGAAAGAAACCAAGATGAATGATACTCAAAACAAGAAGACTGATTCCCAGGGAAAAGGAAATCAGGGTAATCCAAGTGGTCAAAGCAGTCAAGGCAATCAGAACAAGAACAAGAGTCAAGGCAACAATGGGAACAACAACAAGGGCAAGAACAACAAGGAGAAGTGCCATTATTGCGGTTCAGTTGGGCATCTTATTAAGGATTGTAAGAAGAGGAAAAGGAAGAATGGTGAATGCTCTTTCTGCGGTAAGACTGGACATTTCAGTAAGGATTGCCCGAAGAAGCAAGGGCAAGGCCAGGGTCAGACTCAGCGTGCTGGACCTTCAGGAGGGCAAGTTCATGCTCTCAATACCGCTCCAGTTCCCGGTCGAGGTAGTATTTCTGTTGAGAGCCTTGTATATATTTCTGATTTTCTAGTTCGTACCTTGTTTGATTCTGGTGCATCGCATAGCTTTATCTCATCTGATCTTGTTGATAGTTTGCACCTTAGTACTAGCTTGGTAGATGATCCCGTTTGTGTCTCAAATCCTATTGGGGGTTCCGCCCATCTATCTATGATATGTGGGGATTTGAGGATCCCTATACTGAGTGTAGAGTTCTTGTGCAGTGCTTATGTTCTTGGTTTTAGGGGATACGGATTGATATTGGGCATGGATTGGCTGTCCAGATATGGAGCCATTCTTGATTGTGAGCATAGGGTTGTGAGGCTCGTGACTCGCCTCGGAAACACCCTAGAAATTTCTTGTAATCCGAGAGGTCCCGTCATGTTGTGCTATCTTGAATCACTCGACTCATCAATGGAAACTCTTCAGTCTGTGAGAGTGGTTCGAGAGTATCCGGATGTTTTCGATGAAGTTAGGGGGTTGCCCCCTAAGCGAGAGATTGATTTCCGCATTTATCTGGTGGATAATGCAAAGCCGGTTTCCTTGCCTGTTCGGCACATGGCTCCGCGTGAAAGGCGGGAGCTAAGTAAGCAAGTAAAGGAGTTGCTTGAAAAGAACTTCATTAGACGAAGTATCTCTGAATGGGGAGCGCCTGTGGTATTTGCTACCAAGGCAGATGGTTCTCTCCGACTTTGTGTTGATTATCGAGAGTTGAATAAGCTGACTAAGAAGAACAGACACCCGTTACCGAGGATTGATGATCTCTTTGACCAGCTTGTCGGTGCTTCTGTTTTCTCTCATCTTGATCTTGCTACTGGATTCCATCAGCTCAGGGTAGCTGAAGATAGTATAGACAAGACTGCGTTCAGGACTCCAGATGGATTCTTCGAATGGCTTGTCATGCCGTTCGGCTTGACTAATGCACCCGCATATTTCGTGGACTTGATGAGTAGGGTGTTCAGGGAGTTCTTGAACAAGTTTGTCGTGGTCTTCGTAGATGATATTTTGATCTTCTCTAAGGATGAGGAAGAGCACGCAAGGCATCTCATGGAGGTGATGGATACGCTTAGAGCGCATCAGTTGAAGGCCAAGTTCTCCAAGAGTCACTTTTGGAGAAGGGAAGTTAGATTCCTTGGGCATATAGTATCTAAGCAAGGCTTAGCAGTGGATCCTGCTAAGGTAGGTGCAGTTCAGGATTGGAAGACTCCAAGGAATGCAACCGAAGTGAGAAGTTTTCTAGGTCTTGCGGGTTTTTACCGGAAGTTCATCAAGGACTTCGCGAAGATTTCCGCTCCTCTCACTAAATTGACGAAGAAGAATTTAGTTTTTGCTTGGAGCATAGAATGCGAGCTTGCTTTTCAGAAGCTCAAGAGAGCTCTTACATCAGCACCTGTTCTAGCTTTGCCCGATGGAGGGAAGTTATTTACAGTATACACCGATGCATGTGGCACGGGGTTAGGAGCTGTTCTTATGCAAGAAGGAAGAGTGATATGCTTTGGCGGTAGACAACTCAAAGTGCATGAGAAGAATTATCCCACTCATGACTTAGAGTTGGCAGCAATAGTATATGCACTCAAGGCTTGGCGCCATTATCTTCTGGGAGAAAGATTTGAGCTTTATACCGATCACAAGTCATTGAAGTATCTCTTTTCTCAGAAGGATCTGAATCTGAGGCAACAAAGATGGATGGAATTCTTGGCGTCCTATGATTTTGAGATAGTCTATACCCCTGGCAAGGGGAATGTGGTAGCTGATGCATTGAGTAGAAGAAGGTTGACCCTAAGTCCTCTATTCGTTGAGATGAAGAATTTAGAGTATGTGGCAACCTTTGATTTCTCTTTGGCGGTTGAGTCGATGACCGGTTCTTTAGCATCTCTGGAACTCAGACCTACCCTTCTTGATCAAGTTGGGGCTTCGCAGAGAGAAGACCCTCAGATAGTTGAGATTATGGATAAGCTGATTCGAGGAGAGACGTCTAGTCATCTCGCTCGATATTCTATTGATGACAAGGGTTGGCTGAGGAGAGACGGAAGGTTATGTGTTCCAATGGTAGAAGATTTAGTAAGAAAAGTTCTTGAGGAATCGCATCGCTCTAAGTTGACTATACATCCGGGCAGAGATAAGATGTATAAAGATATGAAGCGCATTTTCTTTTGGCCTAGGATGAAGAAGGATGTGGCAGAGTTTGTCTCTAGATGTATCATTTGCCAGCAAGTTAAGGCCGAGTCGAAGAAGCCCGGTGGGCTATTGAATCCTCTAGACGTTCCACTTTGGAAGTGGGAGAGTATTTCCATGGATTTTATCGATGGGCTACCAAGGTCAAGGAAAGGGAATACGAGCATTTGGGTTATTGTGGATAGACTTACGAAGAGTGCTCATTTCATTCCGGTAAAGAGCAAGAGGACCGCATCTTGGCTAGCGTCTGTATATCTTCGTGAGATTGTGAGACTACATGGAGTCCCTTCTAGTATAGTCAGTGACCATGACCCAATCTTTACAAGTCAATTCTGGAATAGCTTGCAAGAAGCTATGGGCACGAGGTTGAATCTAAGTACGGCTTATCACCCACAGACGGACGGTCAAACCGAAAGGGTGAATAGGGTACTCGAGGATCTGTTGAGGCTTTGTATTCTGGATTTTGGTGGTACTTGGGAAGACCATCTTCCTCTTGTTGAGTTTGCATATAATAACAGTTATCAGGCAAGCATAGGGATGGCACCATTTGAAGCTTTATATGGGAGGTCGTGCAAGTCGCCTACATGTTGGTGGGAGACTACAGATGAGCTTATACTTGGGCCTGATATGATCAGAGATACATCCGAGAAGATCGAGTTGATTCGGAGACGGACGAAAGCGGCCCAAGACCGACAGAAATCCTATGCTGATAAGCGAAGAACTGATTTGGAGTTTGATGTTGGGGCTATGGTTTTCGTGAAGGTTTCTCCTTTGCGGAATGTGGTCCGATTTGGAGCCGTTGGGAAGTTGACACCGAGGTTTGTTGGACCATTCCCTATTATAGAGAGGATCAGGCAGATGGCTTATAGAGTGAAGTTGCCTGAGAAGCTTGCCGGAGTACACGATGTTTTTCATGTCTCGCATCTCCGGAAGTGTTTACTTGAATCAGCGGAGGTTGTTGAGCCAAGTGTTCTAAAAGATGTAGAGGTGGAGAAAGAGGCTACCTTGAGGAGAGCTCCGATTCGTATCTTGGGGACGGAGACCAAGAAGCTAAGGAATCGAGAGGTCAAATTGGTAAAGGTTCAATGGGGTGAAGCCGAAGAAGACGCAACTTGGGAAACCGAGGAGAAGACGCATGGGCTTTATCCATTCCTTTTTGAGGGTACACTCTCAATCTCTTTTCTTTGTTAGCATATCTTTCTCTTTGCTATCCATGTTTATCTAGTTTATCGTGTTAATCTTGTCATGAGAACCTTAGGTAGAAACCCTTTGGATGAAACATGTGTTTGAAACATGTTATGCTTGATGGTTGCAAGTGGTTGCAAGTGTTTGCAAGTGGTTACTCGTGGATGCATGATACACGTTAGGCACTAGATCGGCTCACACACTCCTCATGTTGCATATGCATGAGTGTTTATGCTTATTCATGGATGAAAATTTTTGTGTTATCACATGGATGTTGCATATGGATGTATGTTATGTGCACACATATAGATGTTATACATTATGTTAGGAATTGCATACATATGGATTCATTTCACTAACATAATTTGCATTAGATAAGTACATATACACACACCTTTGCATATGTTCATACAACATTTAGAATCTTGTAAGGACAATGATTGCTCGTGGATGATGTTTTGAGTAGATGGATGATTGGATGGTAGGATACGTTCTTCCTAACTTGAAGATTTCGGGGACGAAATCCTTTAAGGAGGGGAGAATGTAACAACCCGTATTTTCAATAATCTGTTATAACATAAATCGAGGCAGAATTTAACTCTAAAATCTGAATCAAGGGAAACGGGATATGCCATTACGTTCGTCTCGGAAAAATACGCGAAATAGAGTCCGAGTTTTCGAAAATCGGAGTCCGTATGACCCGATTAAGGCCCAACAAAGTTTTCAGAAAATTTCTAAGTAAAAAACAGATTTCAAATTCAAATTTAAAATTGGAAATTTGGGCCAGTTTGGGCCAGGCGGGAAAGTTCCCGCCAGAGCACCCAAGTCGACAGGCCTGTCGACTTGGGAGTCGACTTGGTTGGACCCAAGTCGACAGCCCTGTCGACTTGGCTGTCGACTTGGTCCAGCCGTGCTGTTTAGCCTGGTGCACCATTTTGAGATTGTGTTGAGCTTGGGGGCCAGATTCGGTTTTAAGGGCTGAGATTGCAACTAGGGTTTAATCCTATGGCCTAAAACACTTGCCTAATCTATAAATAAGGCCCTAACCTAGCCCTAAATCATCATTAATCTATCCTACAACTAAACTATGGCAAAATCAATCCTCTCATGGCCTCCACTCTCTTCATACAATTCCTAAATAAATTTCTAAGTGATTTTCCATGCATACAAGTGTTTTCAAACTTGTATGAGTATCATTAGCTTGCATTAAACTCAAGTTTCTATATTTGCATCATAAAGAAAGAGTTTTGATCATTTTGCCTTAAGGATTTTCTATTAAAGCTTGCATTTTGGGTTTAATTGGTTGCATAAGGGCTTTGTCATATTTCCTAAGCATTGTAAGCCCTATTCTACTTTCATACTTAAACTCTAAAGTTAAATGTATGATATGCAAGTTTACTATGCTATGAAATGCAAGTTTATCATGTTGTGATATGCAAGTTTATATGCAAGTATGCCAAGTATGTTATGCAAGTTTGGGTTGAACACTTTGTTCATACTATCATGTTATGCAAGCTTATCTTGGGTTTACGAACATAAAGCTTCAAGCTTTATGCCAAAGGTTGCATTTTGGCAACATGTAAGTTATCATATCTCTTATGATAACTTGCATGTGAGGCTAAATGCGAACTTATGGCCATGTCTACATGTCATTTAGCACCATGTATCTCCAATATGCCAAGTTTGGTGTTATGCATGCTTTTGAGGCCTAAAAATGTAATATGCAAGTATATGAACATATGTACATTTCTTATGCCACCATGTTGAACTTGTGGCTTCAACACCTTTATGTCACGATTATGCCAAGTTCCCTCTTTCTATCCTTTATGCGCTATTGCGATATGTAAGCGATGGGATTGCGTTTGGGTTTGGGTAAACTTAAAAGACATAAAAACATAAGCTTGGGAATTTACCTATTAAGTTAGGTCTACCCATTGGGAATTTACCTATTAAGTTAGGTCTACCCAATTGCTTGAAAACTTGTAACATGTTTTGGAAACATGATGGACATGACACTTAGAAAAGATAAGTGTGACCAACTCGAGGTTGGGTTGAGTTTGTAGCGTAAACCTACCCGGAACCGACCGGCTTAACTAGTTGCTACAAACAATAGGACCCAATGTGAGAAGTTGGCCATGTTGTACCTTGGACCCGAGGTTAGACCAAGTTGTGGTGTAAGGCTACCCGGACCCGCCCGGCTTAACTAGTAACCTCAACAAGGTCTAATGTGAGAGGTTAAGGCACATTAAATTAATTAATGCCTCGTGATTAGGGTTAAGTCATGGTCCACTTAATACTTAACCAATTTGGGCTTGGTAGATTAATCAGGGTTAAGTCGTGAACTCATCATTACACTTAACCAAGTTAATCCATGATTAGCAAGAGGGTTAAACCGTACTTAACCCACTAGAAAATCCTAGCAATGGGGGCCCACTCCGCAGTAATCCCCATAAATTGGTATCATTAAGGCCCTAGGGACTAGGCTAGGGAGGGGGCACGATTACTGGGCTGGAGGTAAGCGACCCAATAAACGACGGCCGGGTGGTACGCCGATGTAGTTTCGGACGGACTATGGTCGTGCACGTAGTCCGTATTTGGAGAAGTCACCCATGGGTACCAGTAGATCGAGACTGTGCACTCATGTTTATGGTGTCCAGGGGTTGGCACCCTAGGGCATGATACACCCGAAGGGTGGACCCGGCACAGTTCGACTACAATTATGTTTGGGCCGTATTGACACCAACACGTGACGAGTTAGGCTTAGGGAGCCGATCGACTAGACCGTTTGGTTGGACCTTGTATTAGGGTCATTTCATGTTATTGGGCCAAAGCATGGGCCAAGGGATCAATACTTGTTTATTCCAGTCATGTTAGTTTGCTAGTACACCTGTGGTGCAAAACCTTAAACCTGATTATGCGATGACACCTTTATCTACCTTGTTAGTTAATCATCATGCTAGTATATTGTTATCCTTATGTTCATCCCTGCTGCTCATGACAGTTAACTTTATCAGTTTACATTGATTGTAGTAGGGCTTACTCAGTCTTTTTGACTGACCTGTTTTCTTTCGCCTCTTTTCTTCCGTTTCCCCCCCAAGGTTCTCAGGGAGGGAATATTGGAGCTTAGCTGGATTTCTGATCGCTTGCTTGTGGGATTTTAGCTCATGTACGGTCTTAACATGAAGCTAGCTATGGTTATCACTTATTTTGGGGATAGTACTCATGTATTTCAGTTTTTCAGTAATGTTGTTTTTTATCTAGACTTGTGTATTTGGAAAGTTAACATTATGTTGTACCAGACTTGTTTTGAAATGGTTTAAAAATCTTTCGCTGTTTTATCTATGTTATTTACTCTGTTTACATATATACATATGTTCTTGTTCTGCCTTGATATATCATTATGCATGTTTACCTAATTCAAACGCCCCTCCAAAGTCAGAGTACTTGCAAGAGTCACCCTGGTGGAGGTGGGGTGTTACAATTAGGATATTTTATTTTTCTATTTAAAGGTTTGTAATTCCCATTTTTAGGTGAATGAAATAACAATGTAGTCTATCAATAAGTGTAAGTTTAATCTCTATCTTCCTCTCTATATTAAATTCTAACACATGCCGCCTTTGTGTAGGAAACCGTTTGGAACTGAGGATGTCATTCACTGTTTTTCAATCTCTTCTTTCGCTTTAAATAGAGAAAGAAGGGATCGAAGGAGAAGGGTTATGATTAGCGAGAGGGAAAGGAGTGAGGTTGTAAAGAAGAGGTGGAATTATATTAGGTTCAGAGGTGGAAGTAGCGTATTATAGCTTTGCGCCTCATTGCAAAGTCTTGGGGCTGTATTCTTTTTAGGCAATTTTGTATTCCTAAGTTGAAACGACATTTTGTAATACATAAGATAATACCATCGACCAATGATGATAATGATTGGTATTTTTCATTACGATACTTAATGTCCCACTATTATCCTGCCATGACCTTGTAATACAGCATATCGAATTTCTACCGCTACAGATTTTTCAAATAGCTTTCAAAATAGTCTTTCCGCTTTATGCACCGCTATATTTCGCTATTTTCAATATATCATGCTGATTCCGCTATATTTTGTTATTCCACTATATCTTCTGTAAATGAAATAAATTGAAAAATAACAATTATACATTACATTTAATTGAATTTTTTAACATATATTTTTAGAAATAAAAAAGCTATAATTTTTTATCAAAATTTAATGAAGTTAAATGAAAATTTTCGTTTATTTACATATATTTGCATATCTTACAGTTTAAAATTAAGAATGTACTAATTATAATTAAATGTTAATTTTTCATTTAATTATTATTTACATTTATACAAACATTAAGTATAAATTTAGTATGCTATTTTAAAGTCATTCGCTATATCCTCTGTTTTCTCGCTTTATCAACTCTACGGCTTTTTGCATCTTTATAGCATTGAACCCGCTAAGCATTTTAATTACACAAATACAACGCAAGCATTACAACATGCCTTATTCATGCATATGGTTTTTTTTACAAATCTTATATGCTTAACTCATTCAAATAAATTAATTCACACACACACACACACACACACACACACACACACATATATATATATATATATATATATATATATATAATTGGTTATATTTTTGTATTGAAATCAATTGGTTTTAAATTTTTTTGTTAAGTTGAAATACCCAACATCTTTTCAAATGTCAATTTGAATTTATTACTATTAATAAAGAGCACATCTATGAATTAAGTTTATTCGTTTGATTATATTTTCAAGCGATACTAACATTTGGTTATATTTATAGATAGATGTTTTGAAATGAAGAACGGTTTATTTGTTAGATCTTATTTTATTTATTTATTTTTCTAAGTGATAAGTACTACGTTTTGAATTGATAAAGTACTTGAATTTGTTAGATCCAATCTTTATGAGATGTTAGGTTTGTAATAGATTTTGAAGAATGTTCTTGTAGTTCACACCGATACCAAACAAATGTTACATCAATGGTATAACCGGAATTGTTAAAGATATGTCTCTCAAACTCAATAAAATAAATGAATTACATTCAGAAAACTAAGTACAACGAAAAACTTTGGAAAAAACTTAGGTTGAACGACTTCAAAAATTCATTTTCAGATTTAACAATAAACATTAAAAAAAACAGACTAAAGGACAACGATAATTATAACTAGGATTTTGTACAGTGTAAAATCGAAGATAATGCTAATTATAATTAGAATTTATGTAATGTAAAAATAGAATATACTACAATAAGTATTTGTCTTCATGTCAAGAATGAAACTTATTTTACTTTAGCCTAGTTTTTTCTTCTTTAAAGTTTGTCCTTCTCTCTAATTATCCCAACTATAAACTAGAGTTTGTTATTGTTATTCATATTTATGTGTAAATTAGGTTATGAAGTTTATACATTTATATTTAGATTAGAAAAGTTTCCATTTTCCTTACTATGATTATGGTATACACGTCGAAACTGATATATCTTAATAATTTATCAGATTAATTAATAAATGTCATGTAAATTAAGTCGTTTGACTTTGTTTAAGTTTAAACTCTTGACTTAAATATAAATAGTAGAGATAATGGAGAATGATTTGTAAAACATATTATAAATCTTAATGCAGAGTTGTTTGAATTGAAAAATAGAATTATACAGTGTATGATAAATAACTAAAAGAAAGTTACATATTACAATTGTCATTGCTTTTCAAATATATAGTTTGTGTTATCATATTAAAACACTAATGGTCGGAAAAAAATTAATCTTCTATTCGTGTAGTTGTTCAATAAGCCTCTCTTTAGTTCCTAAAATTATTCTAACCCAATGTTTTTTTTTTCAACTCATTTTCTTTCAAACATGTAGACATCTAAATGAAAGTTATGCATAATGGATTTTTCCATCATTGTTACAGTACAAAGACATAATAACCTGATTTGTAATAGTTTTTTAAATCAATGATTTGATCGAAATTTAAATTTTAAAATTTAATTTATTCTAATTTATTAGAAATAAATAAATTTGATTTTTGTAAATAAATAAAAATAAGTACAATCTAAATAATGAAATTAAACAATTGTCAAATTTGAATTTAATTGTTAGACTAACTCAATTTGTGTTATTCGAATTTAAGTTAATTCATAAAATTTTAAATTTAAATAACATGTTTGAATTTACTGAGTATTTTAATTTAACGAATCTACTAAAATAGAAAATTTTCTGGAAAAGTCAATTCTTTTCAAAATTGGTTAAAATTAAAATTCGAATTGAAAACTTAAAAGTTTAAATGTGAATTTAGTTTTTCTTATGAATCTACATTTAATTTTGATTTGTCCACCATTTTTCTTTTCGCGAAAAATTGATTTTGTTTGTTCAAAATTTGTGTTTTTAATTGTAAAAGATGGCAAAACGAACGACGTTGTCATGTATATTCTTCCTGTATTTTATTTGTATCTCTCATGGCATTCTCACTGGTATTGAATTTGAGTGGGTGTATAGAATTTGTTGGGACATCTTTTAATTTACAAACACTTAATACTCGTAACTCCTTTTTAAGAAAATAAAAACTCACGTATGCTTTTCATTTCTTTCTAGGAAATTTCTTAGTTCTCCTTCTTTTCCCTTTCTGAATCTAGATCTCAAATTCAATTCAGAAGGAAGAATTCCTCGAGTTGATTTGCAAAAGAAAAAAATACAGATCAATCCTCTCTCCCCCTCTCAATGGACACACTATATATTATTTGCCTCAGCAAAATATTGAAACCCGTTCATCATTAGAAAACCATTCATCCCCATCACTGCCATTCCCCCCCCCCACCATCTACCTCAAACCAATTTTCCACGCTACCAGAAGCCCCTTATCGCGGCTACCATGATTATCCCCTATGACCACAATCTACTTAGGCCCCTGATATCCTAGATCTAAACCAATTGAACCTTAGTTTTAGAAAACCTGTACATCCATCTTCTCAAATCCTAACCTACCATGTTTTTCCTAAGCACCAACCCCACTCCACTACCGGCGTCATTCCCTTCCATCATGCTTCCCATCCGACCTACCGCAGTCTTTGCCTCCACCTTGCCTCATGCGTGAATCCTTGTTCCAACAAAACCCAATCAGAAACGAAAAAACGAATAAACACTAAGACCCCTAACCTCCCCATGCTACGCAGCTTCCTATGCTGCCACCTCCTCCCTAATTAACAACCAACAAGGTCACCCGAACTCCATATGAGTATGTGTTGGTTGTTTGGGTGAGTTTTGTTGAGTGGCGTGTGTGTTTGTGTCATGTGAGAGATAAAAAGGTGTTGTGGTCTATTGGTTGTGCACATGAATCGTGAGTATAAGGTTCAATATTCCTTCCTAGTAGTTATTGGTTAGAGATGTTGTTTTACTATATATTATATAATATCTATACATTTTACACCATGCAAATATATATATATATATATATATATATATATAATAAAATAATAAGAAGTGTTGACTTGGAATTGTGATATGATATTTGGTTGATTGCCTTGATTTGTCATGGAGAACTTCAAACTCGAGTTAGTAGTTTGATTCGATCGTGCATGTTCGTAACGTTTTAGTTTATGTATTCACATTCATGTTAGTCTACGTCATCTTCATTTTAAACTGCCATGCAAGATGAAAACCTCTCATTACGAATAACATTTTCTTTAGTGAATTGACATCATTTGAAATAAAATACAAAATATTAGATTGCTTCGGAAAATCTAATTTGTTTGTTATAAATTTGTGCACTTTTGACACACACACACTTTTGGCATATATTACACAAATTATTTGCAAGTGATACTTGATTGTTGTGATACTTATTATGATGCATGTGTTATATTTGTAATGTTATATTTATTTTGTTCTCGATATATCCAAACCATTGTATAGATTTAGAAATTGAAACCAAATTCGGTTTGAAATGATGTATGTAACACCCTGAATTTTTAACGACATTAAGGAGAATAACTTATATAATTAATTTAATATTCATAATTAGAGGAAACAGACTGCACCATTGCGTCCATCTCAAAATTCTGGTCAAGATAGACGTTTGGTTTGCGTAAAATGGACACCGTATGAAGAAATTATGAAGGTTTTAAGTTTGTATACACATAGAAATATTTTATATATACGCATGAGTCAGAGGTGAGTCAGAGATGAGTTAGAATCCTATCCAGAGGATTCAAATTCAAAAAATTCCTCTAAGCGGCGAAATTCCCGCTCTAGGGGGTCGACCCCCTAGAAGGATGTCGACCTAGGGGTCGACCCCCCTAAAAGGGTGTCGACCCCCCTAAAAGGGTGTCGACCTAGGGGTCGATCCACCCACAAGGGTTCGACACCCCTAAGGCTGAGGTGGCACTCAGTTTCAGGGGGTCTGGCAGCTATATATATGTGTCATATTTCTCATATTCTCTTCATTGGGAGTCATGGAGGCCATATGTTGCTGGAGTGCGAACTGAACCATTTCTACAACAACATACTCTACAAATCCAATTTAGAAATTCTAGATTTGTTCTTCCTAAATTTTCTAAATCTAACGCTGTGAGTTTCTAGATTACTTTTAGGTTTAGATAAACAAAAGTATGCTTTGATAGATCATGAATTGGATATGTTGTAAAGTATGATTCTGTGTTAATATGAAATTTTATCCTATGTATTGACTAATCTAATTTCCTAGATCTAATACAATTGTGATGATTCGATTATGATGTTTATATGGATCTTGAATTGTAACCATGTTATGATGGAAGTACATCTATTAATTTGGATAATTGTGACATTACTTGGATCTAGACCTTTATGTTAATCACCTTTCACATGTCATATTGTGATACATTGATATATGTTGTAAACTTGACATTTGAATCTACCTTTTGATCTAAACATGTTGCTATGTCACCCTAACTATGTTAGATCTAGGTAATTGGACACCTAATGTTAAATCTAGATCTCATTATGCTTTCTTAAATATCATAGTGTTTGCCACAAGTTATTAGTTTGATGTCCACCTTATTATGATGTTAATCACATGTCCATTCACTTTGTTACTATGTCAATTTATGTTCATGCTTATGCCAAGACATGTTGAAACTGTCACACTCGTCATATTCCTTTTTTATTATTCTGCTACTATTTTATATGTCTTGTAATTATTCTACGTCTGTTTACCAATAGCACTTCACAAAACTTAATGCATTCCCTTAGTGAGTGACATTAACGGACGTGGGGTGCCAGACTTGGTATCAAAGCTAAAGGTTACCAGATTGGATAAAGTTTTTGAAAATTATTTTCAAAAAGGTTTTAAAAGAAAGCATTTTCAAAAAGAAAAGTTTGTTTTGAAAAACATATTCCGTAAAGCCATAGGAAGTATCTTTCGATTCTCCGCTTGATTCCTTTTTTTTTCTTTTTGTCTGGGGCACCAATTCTTCTTGAAAGGTGTCCCCATTCCGGCATAATGCCACAAGTATGTTTAAACTATGACACATATCGAAGGCAATTAAGTGCCTAACCTCCATATGTAGCTGCAATAGTATCACCTGCGGCTAATTTTCTTGAGCTTCGCAAGGATTTCCATGCGATGGAGCCAGCTTTCGAGAGACTAGTTAGCTTGTTACACAAATATGGTAAAAAGGAGAATAAGGGAGTTAGGGCTAAGGAGCACAACCCAAGGATGAGAAAAATGATGGCCCAGGAAGGGAACATAGATAAAGTTCAAATAAAGGTGAAAAGGAAAAAGATAAGGTTGAGGGAACACAAAATAAAAAAAAACTATGGCCCAAGAAAAGACAGCAACAACAACAGAAGAAGGGCGGAAAGAATGACAAGGCTAAGGGTAAGAGGAAGTGCCATAGTTGCGGACGAGAGGGTCGCTTGGCCTAGGACCACAGGAAAAGGAAGAATGCTTGCTTCGTTTATGAAGAGGTTGGACACTATTCTAGGGAATGACCAAGGAAGCAAGGGCAAGGGCAAGGTCAAAGGATAGGAATCTCTGGAGGGCAAGCGAATTCTCTCGTGGGTAGTGCACCAGATAGAGGTAGGAAGGTTTCCATGGAAGGTTTGATTTCTCTTTCCAATCTTCCAATAAGAACTCTTTTTGATTCTAGTGTTTCGCATTTGTTTATATCTAGTTCGGTAGTTGAATCTCTGCACTTAAATACAAGTATGGTAATGGATCCCGTTATTATCTCAAACCCTATAGGTGGTTTAAATCATTAATTTATGATTTGTCGGGGTTTGAGAATATCTGTGTTAGGCGTCGAGTATGAGTGCGACGTATATGTGCTTGGGTTTATGGGCGATGGGTTGACTCTAGGAATGGACTGGCTTACCACATATGGTGCCATTCTGGATTGTGAGAAGGGGGTCGTTAGGCTTCTGACTTGTCATGGGATGACCCTCGAGATTTCTTGTGACCTACAAGGGTCGGTTATGCTTAGTTCCCTAGAGTCTCTTGATGCATTTGTCAAGGATTTGCAATCTATTCTAGTGGTTCGAGATTATTCTGATGTTTTTGATGAGGTATAGGACTTAACTCCGAGGCGCGAGATCGATTTTCGTATATATCCGGTGGACAATGCAAAGCCAGTTGCATTACCAATGCGCCATATGGCTCAGAAGGGAGCTGAGTAAGTGTAACGACCTAGATTTTCTAGTCGATTTATTTTGAATATTTAATATTATTTTAAATATTGAGTTGACAATATAAATCGATTTTTATATTGAATTATCGATATAATTATCGTAATACGAGGATCTTATATAATTCAATTTAAATTGAAGTCAAAATGATTTATATGAATTTTTATTTGAATTTAAACGATAATAATAATAATAATTTATTATCAAGGAATTTAAATTAGATTATATCAATTTATTTTGGTTATTTATATTTACGTTCAAATTAAATATCAAAATACATTCAGTTAGTTCAGAATAGTGTTACACTGTTGAAATAACAAAGGTTACGTTAAAATAGCGGTTCGTGTGTGAACCCTGAGATATTTTAATGGATAAGATCGAAATCAAATCGATATCTATTTAAAAAGAAATAAAAATCTCTTTATTTCATATCGCCTTAATTTGAAATCAAATCACATTTAATTAACCTACCTTAATTTACACAGCTACCCTATATCCGTAACAGGCCTACTCCTTCTACATTAAGTCTCCTTCCTCTATATAATGCGCACATACCATTTCTTCCTCCCATTTTACATTCTCTGTCAAATTTAATTTCGTTTTCCCCTTTCTCAAATTAAAACCGTGATTCTCTTTTCCCCTCCTCATTTCATTTCATCAAATAAAATCGAATACTGTCGTTATAAAATAAAAAGGGGGAAGACGCTCGTTGTTGATCGCGATGCTCTAGTGTTCGATTGTAGGTTTTAGACGTCGGTTATGGGCATCGTAAGTTAGGGTTGATCATGACAATTGATGGTGATTTAGAGTTCAGGAGTGTGGTTATTGGGTAACACGATTCACTGATAGACGGACATTGTGGTTTGGGAGTGAGTTCAACATCTGGTGAAGCTCGCGATTTAAGGAGTGGAGAACAGAGCTGATAGTGGTGAGATGGATCGATGGTAGTAGTTGCAGGCAGGCACGTTGATTTGTTGGAACTCGATTTCTTCTCAGTCAAGGATCTGGGTTGCGAAATTTACCAAGGGTGAAGGCCGACGTTGGTTGGGTTGAACTAGGTAGTTGCGATTTGGGGAAGGTGTCGATTTTGGTATTGATGCTTCGGATTTTGGGGTGGTGTTGAAGCAGGAAGTTGTGATGTTTTAAGGGCAGTAAGGACGCAGTTGGGATTTGATGATCCATAAAGGGCATGCATTAGTTTTTGGGGTATTTCGAACTAGAGGAGCGGGTTCCTGTTGCTTTGATGAAGAAGAAGATAAAGTTAATATTGATTAAGGTAAATATAAATTATTTATTTTTAATTTAGGTTAACTGTGTGATAATTCAAATAGAAATTTTGGAAATAAAATTATAAGCTAAATTAGATTGTTATGGTTTGAAATTTATTTCAAGTTAGGTAATTAACTTAGTTATTTTAATTAGTGCGAAATAAATAAAAAATTTAAATGCAAGGAAATTATTTTATATAATTGAAAATTGATTGAAGTACATTAGTTTATCTAATTAGTCCATCTAAAGGAAATTAGTTATAAGGAATAAAATTTGTAGACTAATAGTTCAGTAAGATTAATATTTAAATTGGAATTAATTTACAAGTGGAAATTAATTAAATTTAATTTGTCTAATTAAATAACTGAAATTTTATTTATATTGTTTTACATTGAAAAACAAACGGTTGGAGAAATCACTGTGAAATCTATATAATTGGCTTAATTGGATATTCAGCAATAAAAATCACGGTGAGTAAATCTCACTCACCTTATGTAATAACCCGGAAATCTGGGCCAGTTTAAAATTTTTATTTTGGCAATTTTAGCGAGTTTTGGTTATTTAAAATGAATATTTTAAATAAAAACGACGAGATATTTATTTTGAATAGAATTTGAACGAATATATTTATATCGATCGTCCTTAGAATATAAATATTTATTTATATAAATAAAAGGAATTGAAAATGGCGCGGTAGTTCGATAATTCGATTTCAAAATTCAAATGAACGTACCGGGTGCAAAATAAACCGGATTTTAGTGAAACAAAAAATAATAGAATCTAACTGAAAATATCTTTCCAACGAATCCGAAAAATCAAGTTTTCATAGCGGGGGTCAAAAGTTATGCCCAGTTGAAAATTCTGAATAGTCGCTATGGAATTCAGGCCATTAAAAAAATGGGAATTTTGCAAACGACCTCGGATTTCGACGAATCCACTTTTGTTGGATCCGCGATGTCAAATTATTGCTAGGTTTCAAATTTCATAATTTTTCGAATCAATATGTGAGTGTGGCGAAGGAAAACGCGTTTGACCAGTTTTAGTTGATTTTAATCGACTGGAAAATGACCATTTTTTAAATGGTCTCGGAATTCGATGAAACTAGTTTTGGTAGGACCGTATCGTCAATACGAAGTTAGAAAATATTTTTCGGGAATTTTTAGAGTGAATATGTGGCCCCGGTGAATTGAAATGCACGTTCAAATTCAATATATAGAGTTATATGTTGATTTTGACGAAAACTAATCGAAACGATCGAATCAGCCTACGATACATATCCCATTGTGTTCGGAATGGGGGTAATTAGCTATGGACGACAGTCGGTGGGTTTGATTTTGAGTCCGAAATTTAAGTTGCTTTTTGAAGGATAAATAATAAAATTAAATAATTAAATGGGCCAAGCCCTTACTCATCTCGTGGTCAACCCCCCTTTCCCCAAAACCCACGCACGACTCAAATCATTTCAGAAAAAAAAACAAAAAAAAAGAGGGTGCTGAACCCCGTTGCCCCAACCTCCCTCCTCCACAGCCGCCCTCGCGCCGCCGGAGCAAGCGCCGCTCCGATCTAGACTCCTCCCTCGCTCGCGCGTTCAAGAAAACCCCCCCAAACTGATTTAGCTCGCCGCGCCCTAGCCCCTCTTTGCTCCTCCACCAGCCGATGTTTTCCCCGCCGGCACCGCCCTAGTTCCCCTCCACCACCAGCAAAGTTCGCCTGACCCCCCCTAGCCACTCCGACGAACTGAGACACCACGCCCTCCTTTAAACAGTAAATTTTCTTCTATTTTTCTTATTTATTCTATTTCAGTTTTTTTATTTATAATCTTTAAGTAAAAACCTGATTTATATATTTATAAAAATATAATAGAGTTTTAATGTGAAAAAGAATCGATTTTTAAGTTAGGGAAGCTATGATTTCTATTTGATAAAGATTAGATTTTATACAGTATAAAGATTAAATTTTTAATGCATCAAAGATTAGATTTTTAAAAGGAAAAGGCGATATTTTTAAATAGTGATAAAAGGATTATATAAATACAATAGAAAGATCGAATTTTTATAACATGAAAGATGATTTTTTATTTATTTATTGGTAAGAAGAAGTGAGTTTTATTTAAATAAAAATATAATTTTTATAATATAGAAAAGTTAAAGATATAATTTTTATACTAGTGGCATATTAAAAATGTGGTTTTTATATAATAGAGACTATAAAAATATTATCTTTATATATGTAACAAAACAAAAATATGATTTTTATTTATCAGAACGAGGTGATAAAAATATAATTTTTATTTGAACAGCGTGACAAGAACTGAATTGGAATTTCAAAGGAATCTAGACGGTTCAGCAGTTCATTAGCAAAGCACGGCGGAGTGGAACCCTCTGTGAGAACTTCTCACCTTTTAATTTTATTTCTAGTTAAAAATATATACTAGGATGCAGACGGTGTTTAGTAGCACCCGACACCCGTCGTCCACAGACCATGGACGGCTTGTATGCTTGTTTGTTTGATTTTGATGTGTAGTTGATTGTGTGATGTGAAATGAAATAAAATATTTATGTAGTTAAAAATATTTTATAGTTAAAAATAGAATTTTTAACGTGTATATGAAATGAAATAAAAATAAACAAATCGGATGATTTGTTTGTATACACACATTTGACTGATATTGATTGGGACGATAAATTTTACACATCGCCCAACTGCACAAATAAAATCTGTGTTTGATTGTTTTGAAACCCCACACGGGTATTGGGATGATATATGACATACACTAATCCCAATAGTTAGTTGTATGTCGATCGATTGATTGACAGACTGTTATAAGCGTTGAATATTTATATTTGATGCTTATACAGTGTAGAATGCACTTTGGATGATGGTTGATTATTTGTCATTGTCGATATATACATGTGTTGTAGAAAACCCATATAATCAACATTATATGGTAATTGGTTGGGCCTCATTCCAGTTTTGAAAAAGAAATTTTTGAAAAGAAATTTTTGAAAAGAAATATTTGAAAAAGAAATATTTGAAATAGAATATTTGAAAATAGAAATATACGAAGCCGTGTTGATTAGATTGACACCATTTTGACACGAACGATATTTATATCGATTTTATTCGTTTTTCAATGAATATCGAAAGTGATTTCAAAATCTGATAAATTGAATATAAATGAATTCAAATTGAAATTGAATGGGAATGAATTCGAATTTAAATTGAACAGAATTGAAATTCGAATTAGATTGAAATAGAATTGAAATCGTTTTGAATTGAATTTAAAACATATTGAAATTGAACTGAAAATAGATTCGAATTGAAATCAATTTGAAATGAATTTAAAACGAATTTGTAAGGGAAAATTCAATTTTGATTTGAATTTGAAAAAGAAGTTGAAATCGTTTTGAAAACGAATTTAAAACGATTTATAAAATTCGTTTCGAAAGGAAATCGATGAAGTATATAATATATATATATATAATATAATGGCCTGAATAGAACGCGCCGCGCCGCGGCAGTTCGCGAATTTCGACCATTGACTTCGAATGGAAATTACGGGAGATCCGTCCGTCGGATTCCCCTAAAACCGGAACCGTTGGGTTCGTATCGAAAAGAGCTTTCTAACGAATATTAGAAATTTGAAATCTAACGGCTGGATTTGGAATTCTGTCCAAATCAAATTTGAAAAAGTTCGTTGTAAGTGCAGTTCGATGGCCGTTGATGGAAATCGACTGTACGGGCCTTGATAAAATTATTAAAAATAGTAATAATTTGTGTAAAATCATAAGAAATGATTTGGGAAGAATTGGGATGAAAAAAATCCATATTTGAAAAGATAAAAATAGATTTTTATCGAAATGAACTAGAATTAAAATTCTATTTATTTTTAAATAAATAAATTGAATTTGAAAAGGGGTTTTAAAAATAACCAGAATTTCCAATGATTGCATTGGAATGGATTTGAATCGAAATTGTCTTCGGAATATTTCGATGTTGGATTTCGTGATTATACAGATGTTGTTATGGAAATTTGAAAGATATAGATATATATATATATATCGTTATTTCCAATACGATATCTGTTGGTCGTAGAATTTGATATTGAATATAAGCCGATATATTTTCTATTCAGAGCCTTGTATTTAATATCAAATGTGATTTGGGTTTGTCGTGAATGGTGTCTTCATTAACACTGTTCTTGAACCCAGCAGAGAAAAGATTAAATCTTTTTATTTAGATTTAATGAAGTGTACCAATTAAATAATATTTAATTGGAATTGAATTGATATTGATTTTTGGGTTTATCGTGAACCAGGTTTTAAATGACACTGATGCTTTAACCCAGTCACAGATTAAAACTAAGTGGAGTTTTAATGAATCTTTAATTAGATTGAAAAGACTGAGAATGGAGTATCACCAGTTTTGCTCCAAGCGATAGTTAAATCTTTAATTAGATTTAAACGTGAAATGGTAGTTGAATTTACCGATAACACCGTGGTGTTAGATATGAAGTAAGACCCGTTTTACTTCATGGGATGAATAGGTTGGGATTGGGAAATTAAAACAAATGATTACTTCGGTAAGGTTCGTTAATCCTGACTAGTTGAATCGATATTCAAAAGAAGATTAAAGAATAAATTTAAGGAATTTATCTTTGATAAAATTAATGGGAACCTTTCCCTATGAATGTGAAATTTAGAAATTAACTATCGGTTAGCTAAGCAAAATGGTTTTCTGGACATTGATCTGATGTTGGTTTCGGCCTTCGGGGTTAATATTTGGGGAGTTATTCTCTTGTTAATTTACGGTTAGTGACTGATGAATTGAAATGAGGCGTATGTTGTGTTTGTGTAACACTTGTTTATTATATACGCGAGTTATTCGGAAAGACCGGGTTTATCCCATTCTGAATAACTGATGCGACGATAAGTCGAAGATGAAGACGGTGTTTGAAGACCGGAGGTCTTCACGTTGTTTGGATAATTACTGATGATCTTGATTGGGCTGTGCACCCAAGAAATTAGAAACAGTTGGTGATCGTCCAGACGTACTTGGAGATCGATGGATATGCGGGGTACTAGGTGACTCCGGTTTCGTTCAGACCCAGAACGGACTTGTAAATGGACTGTGTGTCTAACATTGGATTTTAGTCTGTGTGATTGATTTCTATTAAATATATATCTGTTTAGCGACGGAGAATTTATTCTCTTGCTTAACGCCCTTCTCTGAGACGTACGAGCTCAGGGGTTATATACTGATGGATATCAAACGCATAGAGTGAATTGCCTGTGTGGCATGCCTAAGTGGCAAATGATCAAGGCTTCTGTTGAAAAGCAAAGTCTTGTGGTTGAGGATCGAAGCACGACCTTTGAGGCGTAGCTTTGTGTAACGTTTACTTCGCGAGTTTCACACCCGGTATGAACCAAAAACGGGAGACGGACCTCAGGGAGGGCATGCTTTTCCTTCTAGCTAAAAAGTGGCGTTAGTGGTTTTACACGCCCTGACGAGTTTGACTTATGTGGTTGTTGCTGTTGCAAGGCGCCTCGGTTTGATCGGACGATCCGGGTCCGATGGAGTCATTTATTGGCTCACTTACGCCCCAAAGGGCGGGGAAACGCTGTGTTCATGAATTTTAATCCACATCGGTGGACCGGCCCTGACGATCCAAGGGTCACTCGAGCTCTGATCCTGAGACTTGGGCTAGACAGTCTCGAATCGGTGAGGACTATCTTTTGCCTCGGTTCATAGATGGAAATCCAATTTCCAAATACGTGACATTTGCGGTTTTATTTGTAGAGCCTAGTATGGCGACATGATATATGGTACCCATGCCGTCTATGATTGATACTTATGATTTGAAGTTATTTTATACACTATGCACTTATTATAGTATCAAACGATTTGTTTTAAACGTATTAAGCATTTTTGGCTATTATAAGGGAAAATCCTATCCCCCGGCTTGCGTTGCATTGTGTGATAGGACCTAGGTCTTATAATAGCTGGATTTTTCCAAAATGCATTGCGCTGTTTTGTTTTATGCACTGTTATTCTTGGGAGGAAACCCGTTCCATGTCATACGGCGTGGTCCCTTGATTTACCTAACTTCAAAAATAAAGATTAATAACTGTTTTAGTTCTCACACCAGTCCCATGACTGACCTGGAGTTTATTGTTTTAACCTGAACTCTGGGTGCCCTTATTTTGACACGGGCAGTTAGTAGTTTTGGTTTTGCAGATTTATATTCACAGGATCCTGGTTTACAGCTGGAATGATATCCGGAAAGCTTTGTATCCGTATATCTCTTCTAGTTGTGTATTGTATTATTTTCCGCTGCGATGTATTTAAATGTAATTTAAATCTCTGATATTTCTATGTAATATTCATTTATACTCTGTATATTCTTGTATTCTGATGGTATTGTTGTAATATACAATGAAATGTTCTCCCGTCTGCGTTCTATTTTGGTCGTGTTCTCAAAACAATTCGTTCTTTCTCTTCTCTTCGGAGACCGGGGAAGTTCGGGTCGTTTCATCGTGGTATCAGAGCTTTGGTTTACAAAGCTCAGAGAACAAGGCACATTAGAACCATACGAAAGAATTCATCAGATATTGGATTAGTAATATCCAATGGGAATGACTCGTTAGAGATGGGATCAGTAGTATCCTAGAACGAGTGTGAAGAGTATATTATTAAAATGAAAACAAGTTTTGTTTTGAAATTTAAATCAATTATTCGTATTTGATTATTTATTATATATTGATTTGGACAATCCAATATATAGAGATTTTGCATATGCGCCTAGCTAGCGTGTATTCGAAGTTTTAATATATTGGATAGTTATAGAATCACACTCTAATGCCCAGGGATAATTCTGGTGACGGGGTACCATCGCCAGTATTTATTTTCGAGTTTCGAAAGTGAGATTTCTATAAATTTCCAATTGACTGGTGTGAGAACCGAAACTAGATAGGGCTTATTGTTGTGATTTGGCATCAAAAATATGATTTTTGACTATGTATCAAAGTTATGAATTTCAAAAGCTAATCAACTAATTGATTGATGGTTGTGTTGTTGATTATTGGTTGATTAATTAAAACGGTGCGTTTTTTACAGGTCCCTATTAAGTTTCAAAATATAAAAAAAAACCGGTGATAAAAACATTATAAAATACATCCCTATTTTTGAATTTCCGCTAAAAAAATTCCTGATCTACACTTATGCACCTAAAAAACTATCCAATAACTGTTCGTCCTCATTTACTCAGTCCACAGCTCCTATTATCTAGCTCAAAAACCTAATCCTACAATTCTGGAAAACCGTCAATCATTCCAACAGCGTTTTTTTTTGTTTTAATGAAAAACTGGAAAATTATATACAAATATTATGTAAAATTGCATACATTTATGCAACTAAGTAAAATAACTACATACATATATTAATATTATACAGAAAATAAATTATTACTTTTAAGCAACAATGAAGTAAACGTACATACATTAACATTGTACAGAAATAAATTATTACTTGAATGTAGTGACTACAATTTTTTAATTAAGTTTTTTGTTTTTTACGAAAAAATAGACAATTAGATACAAAAATTACGTAAAACTACATACATATATGCAACTAAGTGAAATAATTGCATACACATACATAACTGTACTGCATAATTGCTGAAACAAAATAAGTGACCAAAAAGTAAATACATATAATTATAACAAGATGCATATATATATGCAAATAACAGAAATATGTGCATACTTACATGAAAAAATTCGTAAAACTTACATGTACTACATCAACAAATACTTATAGACCACATTTACATGTAATACATCAAAAATTTCAGAACATTTACAAAGCAGAGCTAATGGTCTTTTGAAGAACAAATAATTTTGTTAAGACCCAGCTTATTGCACAAACCACATCTAGAAGACTCTGTAGAAGCAACTGCAAATTTCAATCATTTGGAAAAAATGGACGACCAAGCTTCAACAACACCACTACACCAATATCCGCCGGAACACTGTTATAAAAAAAAAAAAAGAAAATCAACATTGTTAAGCTTAATGTGCAGAAACCTAAATTACAAAAACAGCTTCAGATTAATATAAATACATGCGTACAATACAGCAAAATAACAATAATTTCTGATTATTTATATGCAAATATTCTACATATATGCATAGAAATATGGATATATTTGTAAAATAATTTTTTTTTGATTGTTTGATAAAAAATTGCATACAGATATGCATATATTAATAATAGATGCATATTTGTCCGCAACTTTTAATCAGAATTACAGCAAAAATCCACAAGTTTGCAGATATTAATAATAGATGCATATTTGTCCGCAACTTTTAATCATAATTACAGCAAAAATCCACAAGTTCTAACAATAGTTTAACAAATTTATGTTTTTTTAAGGTCCTTATCATATGAAAAATCGTATTTTTATGCTAATACTAATCGTGTTTTTACAGATCCAAACCGCCCATATGCAGGTATTCTACATATATGCATAGAAATATGAATATATTTGTAAAATAATATGTTTTTCTGATTGTTTGATAAAAAATTGCATACAGATATGCATATATTAATAACAGATGCATATTTGTCCGCAACTGTTAATCAAAATTACATCAAAAATCCAAACCGTCCACAACAATAGTTTCATGATTTTTTTTTTCAGGTCCTTATCATATGAAAAATCGTATTTTTATGCTAATACTAATCTTGTATGTATCGTACAAATAAAATCAGAAAGAAAAGGAAAAAAACTCACACAAAAAATGTAAAGACCCGGAAATTCCCGCTCTTTGAATCGACCAAAAACCACACAGGTCTGACCCAAAGGTTGGAAATCTTCGAATACTTTAACTTTGGGAATACAATACATCAGAACAATAACAGAAGACTTTTATTACATTATAATAATGTTACATCAGAGTACATAATATATCAGAGTACATTGAAATAAAATTACAGCGGAAGATAAATTACAAAAGATTTAATACATTAAATAAAATACAGTAAACAGCGGAAGACTACTAAGCTCTGGACACAGCTTTAGGCTTCGATCCAGGATCCTGCTAAAAGAATAGATGTCTGCAAAAAGCTACTCGACTGCCCGTGTGGAAAAGAGGGCACCCGAGTTTGCAAAGTGAAACAAACTACGAGTCAGTCATGGGACTGGTGTGAGAATTCTAAACTAACATAACTAATAAGACAAATCCAAGGACCACGCCACTTTCGCGGAACGGGTTTACTCCTATGGATTGCCAGTGCATAAACCAAAGTAAATCGAGAAATAACGCAATGTCTTTTTGGAAAAATGAAACCATTATAAGACCCAGGTCCCATCACACAATGCAACGCACACCAGAGGATAGGGTTTTACCTTATAATGGTCAAAAGATGCTTGATACGTATAAAACGGATTTGATATTATTATTAGTGTATATATGTTTTTAATAAAAAGATTTGAATCATAAGTAGCAATCCTAGACGGCATGGTTACCATATAGCATGTCGCCAATACTAGTTCTACAATCAAAACCGCAAGGGCGTATTGGAAATTTGGATTCCATCATGAGTCGAGGCTAGGGGCAAGATCCTCTCCGATTCGAGACACTCTAGCAAATGCCTCAGGATTCCCCGCAGTGAACCCTTGGAAGCGGTAGGGCCGGTCCCCGCCTATGGGCAGTGGATTAGTTATGCCTGAACACACGTTTCCCGGTCCCTTTGGACCTATAGTATGACCACCAACGGCCTATAAAAATAACGAGGTGCCTCAAAATCCATCATCCACATAAGTAAAATGTCAGCGCTGGTAGGTCCCTGACATCACTCTAGCTAGAAAGAAACATGTGCACTCCCTACGGTCCGTATCCCGTTTTTGACTCATACCGGGGTGTGAGGCTCGCGAAGTCACGCTACACACAAAGCTACGCCTAAACAGGCCGTGCTTTGATCATCGACCACAAGGCCTGCTTTTCAACAAAAGCCTTGATCAATGCATCTTAGCATGCCACATTGTTAGTCCACACTATACCATTGATTTCTGCCAATATATAACCTCTAAGCTCATATGTCTCAGAGAAGGGTGTTAACCACCAAGCAGATATGTATTAACAGAGATCAACGAATGTAGTATAAAGGACTACAACATCAGACATACATTCCATTTATAAACTTATGCTCTGGGTCTGAGCGAAAGTCAAATCCGTACAAATCAACACTACGTCCGGATAACTACCATCTTAGCCCCGTCTTGGGAGCAAATCAATCAAGGACCTCAACGCTAGTCACCCATTCGATGTGAAGATCGTCGGTCTTCAATCGCCGTCTTCAACTCTTAGATTTAGAACGTCGTATAATCATTTGAAATGAGATTGAACTCGGTCTTCTCAAATGATTCTCGCATATATATATATAATTTGAAAACATTTCATATCGTTATTAATATTTGATAACGACCTATCGCTATTTTTATTTATATAAAAATAGCCTAAATAATTTAACGACGCTTCGGGTCGATGGGCGACCCTGGCGCTGTTTTCAGCCAATTTTGATTTACACATATCCTGAAATCTAACCGTTGGATTTTGACGAAATTTATATCGTTGGAAAGATCTTCCCAAAGCGGTCCAAACGGCTCCAGTTTTGGGAAAATCCGACGGTCGGATCTCTCTGTATAACCGTTTAAAGTTACGATTGCCGATACGCGAACTGCCGCACGCGTTCCGTTTAATTTATAATTTATATTTATATATATAAATATAAATCGTTTGACTATTCCAATTTCAAAAGTCTATTCTTTTTATCGCATCTTAAATGACGATAAAAATATCACTTTTAATAACTCTGTTTTGTTTACACTAAATGTAAATAAATTATATTTTTTTTCTATATTTTGTTTTATTTACCTAAATGTAAATAAATTATGTTCTTTCTATGTTTTAATTTATTTACCCTAAATGTAAATAAATTACATTCTTTTTCTTACCCTATTTATTTACCTAAATGTAAATAAACATATTCTTATCTTTTTCTTACTTATTTACCTAAATGTAAATAAATGTTTTACTTTTACTTTTGTTATATTTATTTACATTAATTGTAAATAAATGTATCTAATTTCTTATTCATATTTATTTACACTATTTGTAAATAAATGGTTTCAATTTCCTTTGCAAATCCTATTTACATAGCAAATGTAAATAATTGTATTTCTTTAATTCTTTTCTAATATTCCCTTTTAACATAAAAATAATATCTTATGTTAGTTCTTTTCTAACCTTTCTTTTTATTATTTACATAAGAAAATGTTAATAATAACTATTTACAAATTGATTCTTTTTATTTACATAAGAAAAATGTTAATAAATACTTATTCTCATAATTATTATTTTTAATCTTTTTATTTACATAAGAAAATGTAAATAAATTCTTATTCACATATTTGTTCTTTATTTTCTATTTATTCTTAATTACATAAATGTAATTTTCTTCCTTATAATCTTAATTACATAAAAATGTAATTTTATTTCTTATAATCCTAATTCCATATAAATGTAAATTTCTTTACAGTGTAAAATATATTCTTTTAATTACATATAAAAATGCAATTTATTTAAATCTCTTATTTACCTAATGTAAATATATATGTCTTCCTTTGTCTATGTTTTATTTATTTACTCTAACTATTTTGAAGTAATTTACATATATAAAATGTAAATTTAGAAAATTAATATATATGCTTTAACCTCTCACATTGGATAGGTATTGTTGTGATTACTGGACAGCCAGGCGGATCCGGGCAGGTTTACATCACAACTCAATCCAACCTCGGATTAAGCATCCTTTTTCTTTTTTTTTCTCTTTACATAGAAAATGTAAGTGTTTTCTTTTATTTTCTTTTGCATTGAAAATGTACATATTACTTTTCATTTACATTTACATTAAAAATGTACATATTACTTTTTATTTACATTTACATTAAAAATGTACATATTGCTTTTCATTTACATTTACATAACATAAATGTACATATATCTTAATTACATTTTTAATAACATAAAATGTACTTTTGTCTTAATTACATTTTAAATTTGTAGACAAGACAAAGATAAAAATTGTCCTTTTATTTATGTTGACAAAATAACGTAAAAATTTGTCTCTTTATTATGTTAACAAAATAACATAAAAGTTTGTTCTTTTTATTATGTTAAAAAATGACATAAACACTTGTTCTTTTTCTATGTTAACAAAATGACATAAAAACTTGTTCTTTTTCTATGTTAACAAAATGAGATGATTTTGTACAATTCTTTTAAATGACAAAATGTGAATCTTGGTCTATGTTTTGTTTGCATCCAAAAATGCAACTAAAAATATATATAGTTCTTTTCACTTTAACATTTTATACGTAAAATTGTTATTTTACTTTACTCTAACATTTTATGATTTGAAATGTTATTTCTCTTTACTCTAATATAAATGTCAATTTATTTCTCTGATATAAATGTCACTTTATTTCCCTGATATAAATGTCACTTATTCCTCTAACATAAATGTCACTTATTTCTCTAATATAAATGTCACTTATTTCTCTAATATAAATGTCAAAAGTGCTTGATTTGTTTCAACTAGTACACATTGACCAAAGCGAATAATTTGTCCTGACTAGTACAAATTGACCAAAGCGAATAATTTGTTCTGAGCTAAAAGTGTATACTTGGTGTTAACTAAAGTAAATTTCTATACTCTAATAAAGGTGACAATGTTTATTCTTGTCAGTTCTAGCACAATAAAATGACCATCTTCATTTTTGTTGATCCCAATTCAACAAAACAAAATAAATAGCATTTCCATTTCATAACAAACATGGTACACACAACAGCGGTACAACACGATCAATATTTTAACAAATATGCACATAACACCATATGAACTTTAGAGAGAATGAATATCATAAATAAATGAGTAATTAATTTTTTTATTTAAAAGTAGAAATCTCACCACTATTTTTCTGAATTTTCAAAGTCCTTGTTTCAACTTTTTGGTTTCAACGAAAATTGAAAATTTTGCTCCACTATTTGGTTACAACAAAAATGATAAATTTTTGTTTCCAATCCTTTTGTCACAACAAAATAATATATTCGTTTCCTCTAATTATATTATAACAAATACGATATATTTGTTTTCAATTATTCAATCATGATATATTTATTTATAACAACCAAATTTTAACCAACATGAGAATTCTAATCCGCATATCAATACAACAGTATTATCAGCCAAATCAAATCACGTATGTAACAAACAGAATTTAGCGACATATAATTTTACAACACAAGTTCTAGAACAGATTACATATCATGATTCAGTATTTTTAATTGTATATAAATAAATAAATAAACAGAATTTCTCACCTTGATTGGATATAGATCTAAAATTCGAACGTGCTCAGAATTGGTCCCAATTGCTTTCAAGAAGTCCTATTCGATGCAACGGTTCAAACGGATCTGAAATTTTCCTTGAGTTTTTATTTCGCTTAAATTCGCAGCAAGTTCTATATATATCCCTACCTCTTCTAGAATGTAGAGGACATTGTCACGTTCACGATGGCTCCTTTAATTACTTCAGCCGTGAGTTTTCAACTTTTGATTCAAAACTAGAGTTCAACTTTCCTTCGAATCGGTTGTACGACGGGGAAATCGGATTGCACCACGTCGGAGATGGAGGAGGCGCGCCTGCCGATGGTGGTGGAGAGTGCTTCAAGTTCCTCTAAAGGATCAATGGTTTTTTTTTATGTGAACTAGAGGAAGGATTTTAAAATTCATAGAAGAGAACTACAAAGCAAAAATTGAGGAATGGAATTGAGTAGGATATGTGATTTATTTCTGAAAGGGCTCTTTACATACGGTAGGCTATGAAAGAAATAAATTTACTGACTAGGAATGAGGTGTCAGTCTAATTAATTTTTTTTTTCTATTTGTGACGAATTTTGGGACTAAGTTAAATTCACTTGAAAATTGGAAATTATGAAACATAAAGAGAAAGCAACATATATATATATATATATATATATATATATATTTATTAATTAGTAAGGAAGGGGAGAGAGAGAGTAGAGAATAAATGCACAAGTTATTTCCCCTATATGCCTCTTTGTATTTATAACAAATTAAATGCTTGCTTTTTTTTCTAATTGTTTAAATTATGCACCCTTCTAAATTTCAAAACATGCAATATTAAATAACGTAATGCCATGTTTACATATAATGACACATTTATCCCCCTTTTTTTATTTTTTATTTTCAAATTTCAAAAGTATCCGCAGTTTGTACTTAAGTGGATAGAGAGCAAATTATACACAAAATAAAGAACAGTTGGTTATTTATAATATTAGATTATTTTGTCCATTAATTCAAGAAAGAGCCCATCATCTCCTATTCACATTTCAAAATAAAACAAGAAAAGACAAAACGGGAAGGTATTCAATTGGATAGACATGAATAAAAAGAATAGAAATATACACGTAGGTTCATTTTAATATTAATAACATACCAATTGGCTTCCAATGTTTCTTTTTATTTAATTCCATTGTAACGTTTCACACATTACTCCTATGGTTATTTGAAAAATTTGTTGTCCGAAATGCGGTGTGTTACAATGTTTATTTATCATCAAATTTCAAAAGCAAATCAAAAAGAAAAGAGAATAAATATAAAGGAATAAATGCATTCATTATATGAACAAAGTATCTATTACAATAATTATTTAAATGGCAGAATATATTATTTAGAACTATTCTATTTTAAATATTTAATGAACTACAATCTTATTCGGTAAATCCTGTAATGGAATAAAAAAAATAAAAAAAATAAGATATGAATTGAAATTGCGATTGTCATTATTAAAGGTTGTCTATAAAAGTAAATGTAAGGTTACCTAAATTGTCTGTTTACATCTAATTTACTTAACCTTGAATCAAAAATGAATGGGAAATTGTAATTCTTCGAAATTAAGAAATGAAATAAGTTTAGTTCATATTTTACAGTTTGCTAATTATTTCATTCATTAGAATGATGGTTGACACATGGATTTCCATGTTTTAGTTAGGTCAAAACCTTATAAATTACAAAATGTTAAAGTATAAGAGATAAATATATATAATTACACCCAAGGGAAAGATATATACAAAATAAGGATAAGTATCATATATATATATATATACATTTTCTTTTTCTCTTTTTTTTATTGCCCTTAAAAAAGTTTCTTATAAATGCATGCCATGCTGTTTCGCATTCAAGGTTGAAACGGAAGAATAGGTATGTGTTAATGAGATATTCAATTTCATAATATTTTAAACCAAAAAATGAATTGGTTGAGATCCACAAATTGAGATGATTAAGTTTAACGTCAAAACCATTTCAGCGTTACTATACCTATTATTTCTAACATGACATTATTAAATAAATGACGTTCCTTATATAATGACATTATCATGGCATTCCTAATACAGTAATATCTTTTCACAAAGATGACATTTTCTAATAAATAACGCTTCTATTAACCTGGCATTTCAAATGAAATGATATTTTTGTACAAATGACATTTCCTAAGCAAATTATATTTTTAATCTAATATAACATGTCTTAACAAAATGAACATTTTTAACATTTCCAGTCTTTATGATTTAAAATAAATTACTTTAAATATCAAAAACCCATTAAAATAACTTTAAATAAAATTTTAAATTTACCCTAAAATTCAGGGTTGTTACAAAAAAACTGGGTTTCAGATCGCTAGAGCCGGAAAGGGTGGAGGGTTTGCTGTGGACGAGTTGCTGCCTTCGACTGAACGGAGGATGGTCGATGTTGGTCGTCGCTGGTTGCTGGAGGTGGGGGTGCGCCAGTGGGTAGCGGCACGTTGGCAGATCTTGGTGCTGGAGCGGCGGTTTAGGCTTTGGGGTCTCGTGATTTGGGGCTGGTCGATGTTGGTCGTCGCTGCTTACTGGAGGAGGGGACGCGCCAGTGGGTAGCGCGCGTTTGCGGATCCTGGTGCTGGAGCGTCGAGCGGCGACTTAGGTTTAGGTTTTGGATCCCGCCGCCATGGATTAGAAAATTATGTTTCTGTAAAAAATGAAAACCTAATACGTAACATATAGTGGAAAACGCAGTGTTAAAATCGAATGAGGGCATTTCCGAAAAAAAACTGCGTTTTAAAAATAAGGATGAAATTTATATGTTTCAAAAGGGGAGGATGTGAGCCTAATTAACTTTAGTTTTAAGGATGTGAGACTAATTTTCACAAATTAAAATTTATACCATATAGCCAAATTGAACCAAATAGTGAATTATATTGAAATTTGTCGCATTTGCTTGCATATACATGTACTTACATTGAACAGGTCATAGCAAGGAGGCTAGAGCAGAGAAATAAAATTGTTTGCCCGACAAATAGGTACATGTTTGCCATAATTTACTGTTTTATTTGGGTGATGATGATTTTATGAGCCGATTGGCTAGCCGCTTGGCTTTTTCTTTTTCTTTTTGAGATCAGAAGGCCTGTATGGCAATTTCGGGATTTTCCCGTGCTCCCGGTGCAGGGAAGGTTATGGCGAAATTTTTCGAAAATTTAGGGTGTTAGCCAAATTTTTGAAAAATTTGAAAAGTCCTTAGAAACTGAAAAGTTGAAGAACTTAAGCCATAATAAAAATAATGAAAGTTGAGTTGGTATTTAAAACAACTTTCGGCTTCGTTCCTTTTCGGGGACGAAAAGTTTTAAGTGGGGGAGATTGTAATAACCCGGAAATATGGGCCAGTTTAAAATTTTTATTTTGGCAATTTTAGCGAGTTTTGGTTATTTAAAATGAATATTTTAAATAAAAACGACGATAAATTTATTTTGAATAGAATTAGAACGAATATATTTATATCGATCGTTGTTAGAATATAAATATTTATTTATATAAATAAAAGGAATTGAAAATGGCGCGGTAGTTCGATAATTCGATTTCAAAATTCAAATGAACGTACCGGGTGCAAAATAAACCGGATTTTAGTGAAACCAAAAATAATAGAATCTAATTGAGAATATCTTTCCAACGAATCTGAAAAATCAAGATTTCATAGCGGGGGTCAAAAGTTATGCCCAGTTGAAAATTCTGAATAGTCGCTATGGAATTCAGGCCCTTAAAAAAAATGAGAATTTTGCAAACGACCTCGGATTTCGACGAAACCACTTTTGTTGGATCCGCGATGTCAAATTATTGCTAGATTTCAAACTTCATAATTTTTCGAATCAATATGTGAACGTGGCGAGAAAACGCGTTTGACCAGTTTTAGTTGATTTTAATCGACTGGAAAATGACCATTTTTCAAACGGTCTCGGAATTCGACGAAACTAGTTTTGGTAGGACCGTATCGTCAATACGAAGTTAGAAAATATTTTTCGGGAATTTTTAGAGTGCATATGTGGCCCCGGTGAATTGAAATGTGCGTTCAAATTCAATATATAGAGTTATATGTTGATTTTGACGAAAACTGATCGAAACGATCGAATCAGCCTACGATACATATCCCATTGTGTTTGGAATGGGGGGTAATTAGCTATGGATGACAGTCGGTGGGTCTGATTTCGAGTCCGAAATTTAAGTTGCTTTTTGAAGGATAAATAGTAAAATTAAATAATTAAATGGGCCAAGCCCTTACTCATCTCGTGGTCAACCCCCCCTTCCCCAAAACCCACGCACGACTCAAATCATTTCAGAAAAAAAAAGAGGGCGCTGAACCCCGTCGCCCCTACCTCCCTCCTCCACAACCGCTCTCGCGCCGCCGGAGCAGGCGCCGCTCCGATCCAAACTCCTCCCTCGCTCGCGCGTTCAAGAAACCCCCCCAAACTGATTTAGCTCGCCGCGCCCTAGCCCCTCTTTGCTCCTCCACCTGCCGATGTTTGCCTCGTCGCCACCGCCCTAGTTCCCCTCCACCACCAGCAAAGTTCGCCTGACCCCCCCTAGCCACTCCGACGAACTGAGACACCACACCCTCCTTTAAACAGTAAATTTTCTTCTATTTTTCTTGTTTATTCTATTCCAGTTTTTTTATTTATAATCTTTAAGTAAAAACCTGATTTATATATTTATAAAAAAAATAGAGTTTTAATGTGAAAAAGAATCGATTTTTAAGTTAGAGAAGCTATGATTTCTATTTGATAAAGATTAGATTTTATACAGTATAAAGATTAAATTTTTAATGTATCAAAGATTAGATTTTTAAAAGGAAAAGGCGATATTTTTAATTAGTGATAAAAAGATTATATAAATACAATAGAAAGATCGAATTTTTATAACATGAAAGATGATATTTTTTTTATTTATTGGTAAGAAGATGTGAGTTTTATTTAAATAAAAATATAATTTTTATAATATAGAAAAGTTAAAAATATAATTTTTATACTAGTGGCATATTAAAAATGTGGTTTCTATATAATAGAGACTATAAAAATATTATCTTTATATATGTAACAAAACAAAAATATGATTTTTATTTATCAGAATGAGGTGATAAAAATATAATTTTTATTTGAACAGCGTGACAAGAACTTATTTGGAATTTCAAAGGAATCCAGACGGTTCTGTAGTTCATTAGCAAAGCACGGCGGAGTGGAACCATCTGTGAGAACTTCTTACCTTTTAATTTTATTTCTAGTTAAAAATATATACTAGGATGCAGACAGTGTTTAGTAGTACCCGACACCCGTTGTCCACAGACCATGGACGGCTTGTATAATTGTTTGTTTGATTTTGATGTGTAGTTGATTGTGTGATGTGATGTGAAATGAAATAAAATATTTATGTAGTTAAAAATATTTTATAGTTAAAAATAGAATTTTTAACGTGTATATGAAATGAAATAAAAATAAACAAACCGGATGATTTGTTTGTATACACACATTTGACTGATATTGATTGGGACGATAAATTTTACACATCGCCCAACTGCACAAATAAAATCTGTGTTTGATTGTTTGAAACCCCACACGGGTATTGGGATGATATATGACATACACTAATCCCAATAGTTAGTTGTATGTCGATCGATTGATTGACAGACTGTTATAAGCGTTGAATATTTATATTTGATGCTTATACAGTGTAGAATGCACTTTGGATGATGGTTGATTATTTGTCATTGTTGATATATACGTGTGTGGTAGAAAACCCATATAATCAACATTATATGGTAATTGATTGGGCCTCATTCCAGTTTTGAAAAAGAAATATTTGAAAAGAAATATTTGAAAAAGGAATATTTGAAAAAGAAATATTTGAAAAGAAATATTTGGAAAAGAAATATTTGAAAAGAAATATTTGAAAAGAAATATTTGAAAAAGAAATATTTGAAAAAGAAATATTTGAAATAGAATATTTGAAAATAGAAATATATGAAGCCGTGTTGATTAGATTGACGTCATTTTGACGCGAACGATATTTATATCGATTTTATTCGTTTTTCAATGAATATCGAAAGTGATTTCAAAATATAATAAATTGAATATAAATGAATTCGAATTGAAATTGAATAGGAATGAATTCGAATTTAAATTGAATAGAATTGAAATTCGAATTAGATTGAAATAGAATATAAATCATTTTGAATTGAATTTAAAACGTATTGAAATTGAACTGAAAATCGATTCGAATTGAAATCAATCTGAAATGAATTTAAAACGAATTTGTAAGGGAAAATTCAATTTTGATTTGAATTTGAAAAAGTAGTTGAAATCGTTTTGAAAACGAATTTAAAACGATTTATAAAATTCGTTTCGAAAGGAAATCGACGAAGTATATATTATATATATTATATATATAATATAATGGCCTGAATAGAACGCGCCGCGCCGCGGCAGTTCGCGAATTTCGACCATGGACTTCGAATGGATATTACGGGAGATCCGACCGTCGGATTCTCCTAAAACCGGAACCGTTGGGTTCGTATCGAAAAGAGCTTTCTAACGAATATTAGATATTTGAAATCTAATGGTTAGATTTGAAATTATTCCAAATCAAATTTGAAAAAGGTCGCTGTAAGTGCAGTTCGATGGCCGTTGATGGAAATCGACTGTACGGGCCTTGATAAAATTATTAAAAATAGTAATAATTTGTGTAAAATCATAAGGAATGATTTGGGAAGAATTGGGATGAAAAAAACTCCATATTCGAAAAGATAAAAATAGAATTTTATCGAAATGAATTAGTTTTGAATTAGAATTAAAATTCTATTTATTTTTAAATAAATAAATTGAATTTGAAAAGGGGTTTTAAAAATAACCACAATTTCCAATGATTGAATTGGAATAGATTTGAATCGAAATTGTCTTCCGAATATTTCGATGTTGGATTTCGTGATTATACAAATGTTGTTATGGAAATTTGAAAGATATAGATATATATATCGTTATTTCCAATACGATATATGTTGGTTGTAGAATTTGATATTGAATATAAGCCGATATATTTTCTATTCAGACCTTGTATTTAATATCAAATGTGATTTGGGTTTGTCGTGAATGGTGTCTTCATTAACACTGTTCTTGAACCCAGTAGAGAAAAGATTAAATCTTTTTATTTAGATTTAGTGAAGTGTACCAATTAAATAATATTTAATTGGAATTGAATTGATATTGATTTTTGGGTTTATCGTGAACCGTGTTTTAAATGACACTGATTCTTTAACCCAGCCACATATTAAAACTAAGTGGAGTTTTAATGAATCTTTAATTAGATTGAAAAGATCGAGAATGGAGTATCACCAGTTTTGCTCCAGGCAATAGTTAAATCTTTAATTAGATTTAAACGTGAAATGGTAATTGAATTTACCAATAACACCATGGTGTTAGATATGAAGTAAGACCCGTTTTACTTCATGGGATGAATAGGTTGGGATTGGGAAATTAAAACAAATGATTACTTCGGTAAGGTTTGTTAATCCCGACTAGTTGAACCGATATTCAAAAGAAGATTAAAGAATAAATTTAAGGAATTTATCTTTGCTAAAATTAATGGGAACCTTTTCCCATGAATGTGAAATTTATAAATTAACTGTCGGTTAGCTAAGCAGAATGGTTTTCTGGATATTGATATGATGTTGGTTTCGGCCTTCGGGGTTAATATTTGGGGAATTATTCTCTTGTTAATTTACGGTTAGTGACTGATGAATTGAAATGAGGCATATGTTGTGTTTGTGTAACACTTGTTTATTATATACGCGAGTTATTTGGAAAGACCGGGTTTATCCCATTCTGAATAACTGATGCGACGATAAGTCGAAGATAAAGATGGTGGTTGAAGACTGGAGGTCTTCACGTCGTTTGGATAATTACTGATGATCTTGATTGGGCTGTACACCCAACAAGATAGAAACAGTTTGTGATCGTCCAGACGTACTTGGAGATCGATGGATATGCGGGGTACTAGGTGCCTCCGGTTTCGTTCAGACCCAGAACGGACTTGTAAATGGACTGTGTGTCTGACATTGGATTTTAGTCTGTGTGATTGATTTCTATTAAATATATATCTGTTTGGCGGCGGAGAATTTATTCTCTTGCTTAACGCCCTTCTCTGAGACGTACGAGCTCAGGGGTTATATACTGATGGATATCAAACGCATAGAGTGAATTTCCTGTGTGGCATGCCTAAGTGGCAAATGATCAAGGCTTTTGTTGAAAAGCAAAGTCTTGTGGTGATGATCAAAGCACGGCCTTAGTGGCGTAGCTTTGTGTAACGTTTACTTCGCTAGTTTCACACCCGGTATGAACCAAAAACGGGAGACGGACCTCAGGGAGGGCATGCGTTTCCTTCTAGCTAAAAAGTGGCGTCAGTGGTTTTACACGCCCTGACGAGTTTTACTTATGTGGTTGTTGCTGTTGCAAGGCGCCTCGGTTTGATCGGACGATCCGGGTCCGATGGAGTCATTTATTGGCTCACTTACGCCCCAAAGGGCGGGGAAACGCTGTGTTCATGAATTTTAATCCACATCGGTGGACCGGCCCTGACGATCCAAGGGTCACTCGAGCTCTGATCCTGAAACTCGGGCTAGACAGTCTCGAATCGGTGAGGACTATCTTTTGCCTTGGTTCATAGATGGAAATCCAATTTCCAAATACGTGACATTTGCGGTTTTATTTGTAGAGCCTAGTATGGCGACATGATATATGGTACCCATGCCGTTTATGATTGATACTTATGATTTGAAGTTGTTTTATACACTATGCACTTATTATAGTATCAAACGATTTGTTTTAAACGTATTAAGCATTTTTGGCTATTATAAGGGAAAACCCTATCCCCCGGCTTGCGTTGCATTGTGTGATAGGACCTGGGTCTTATAATAGCTGCAATTTTCCAAAAAGCATTGCGCTGTTTTGTTTTATGCACTGTTATTCTTGGGAGGAAACCCGTTCCGTGTCATACGGCGTGGTCCCTTGATTTACCTAACTTCAAAAATAAAGATTAATAACTGTTTTAGTTCTCACACTAGTCCCATGACTGACCTGGAGTTTATTGTTTTAACCTAAACTCTGGGTGCCCTTATTTTGACACGGGCAGCTAGTAGTTTTGGTTTTGCAGATTTATATTCACAGGATCCTGGTTTACAGCTGGAATGATATCCGGAAAGCTTTGTATCTGTATATCTCTTCTAGTTGTGTATTGTATTATTTTCCGCTGCGATGTATTTTAATGTAATTTAAATCTCTGATATTTCTGTGTAATATTCATTTATACTCTGTATATTCTTGTATTCTGATGGTACTGTTGTAATATACAATGAAATGTTCTCCCGTCTACGTTCTATTTTGGTCGTGTTCTCAAAACAATTCGTTCTTTCTCTTCTCTTCGGAGACCGGGGAAGTTCGGGTCGTTTCACCTTATTTATAATTATTTTTTATCTGTTAAAAATAATTGTCTATGCTTGTTTGGATGCTTTCTGACTGTTTTAAATATATATATCAGTTATTTAGGGTTGACTATTATACATATATATATATATATTGGGTTGATTGGTTGGATTGTTCCCGCAGTCTCATTAGCGGATGCCCGCAGCTTCATAGCGGATGATCCCCACAAATATATATTAGTGGATGACCTTCATACCGCGATATCCTGCCTCGAAGCAGGATGGTATTATTTATGTGCTAACGTCTGTGGATGCAGGAAAACAGGTTGGAGGAATCCAACTGGATTCCTCAAAAATATATTATCTGTTTGTTTATTGTTTGCATATATACTATCATATATGATGTGTAGAAAACTTGAAATAAATAATTGGTTCTTTGGTGTTTAAAAATCACTGGGCCGAAATGTTGATATATAAAATATCGTGAAAAGGAATTTAGAAATAAAAAGGGAAAATTCTATTTTTCTAAAAAAATAGAATTTTAAATTTGAATGAAGAATAATTTATAAACGATGTTTATAAATTGATTAATCAGGGAATTGTAGAATAATTTATAAACGATGTTTATAAATTAATTAATCAGGGAATTGAAGTGAATTTATAAAAGGTGTTTATAAATGAAATGGAAAAAATTATCATTTGATAATTTGAATATTTAAATTCAAATGTGAATTTAAAAATAGAAATGGGGGTAATCGTTTTAAAGAAATAAACGATGGAATTTATTCTGATGTTCAGAATATAAATTGAACGGAAATAAATCGATAAGGATTTATGATTTGAATTTGATTAATTCGAATTTATTTAAATAGAAGTTAATTTGAATATATGAAATTCAATGGAATTGAAAATAGAATTTGAATAAAGAAAATTCGAATAAAAATTGAATATAGAAATTCAAATAGAGTTTGAATATAGAAATTCAAATGGAATTCAAAAATAGAATTTGAACATAGAAAATATAAAGGAAATTCATATGTAGAATTTGAATATCGAAAGTGAAATGGAATTTGAATAAACAAATTTTAAATATGGAATTTGAATATAGAATTCAAATAGTTTAAATATGGAACTTGAATATAGAATTCAAATAGATTGAAATAGAATTTGAAAATAGAATTTCAAAATAGAATTTGAAATGGGAATTTGAATATAGTTTTCAAATAGAGTTAAAATGGAATTTGAATATTAGAATTCAAACAGAAATGAAATGGAATTTGAATATTAGAATTCAAACAGAAATGAAATGGAGTTTGAATATTAGAATTCGAATAGAGTTAAAATGGAGTTGAATTCATTTTAACGAAGTTTATATTTATAAATAATAATTAAAACGAACTCGCCGCAGCGCGACAGTTCGTAAATTGGTGTTCGAACTTCAATTGAGTATACAGGACTCAATTGAAATCGGAATTCTTTGAAACAAGAAACGTCAAGACCAATTTAATAATAATTTTCTAATGAAGGAAAATAATCTGGATTTCGTCGAATAGATTTTGAGTTATGTCAAAATCAAATTTTCAGAAAAGCAGCGCCAGAACCATTATAAAATTATAACGGTTTATTTAAATAAATTAAAGGATTTGAGCAAATAAAGTCCAAATTTCTATTTAGAAAAATCCAGATTTGAGTTATAAAATATATCAGAACTCAAGTGGAGTAATGTGTTGATTTTTGAAACAGAAATCAGATTTTTGATTATTGAATAGAATTAACTAATTTGAATAGTAATTAGTTAATGAGATTTTGAATTGATATTGGGCTTTGAATAAGTGAATTCGATTTGAAAATTTATATTCGAAATAGGAAAGGGAAACTAGAATTGAAACTGAAATTCAATTTGGTTATGAGCAAGTTAAATATTTTTATTTGAACAAGTTATGTTCAAACAAGAAGTGAAATAGGCAAAATAGCTAATTAAAGAATAAATGACCAAAACTGAATTAAAACGATTGGCTTGAGTTGAATTGAATTGAAAACAGGTGAACGCTTGTTAGACAGGTATGGGATGAAGTATATGAAGATTTTAATTTAAGTGCCCGACCAAAAAGGTACACGTTTAAATTCGTATATGAGATTTTATGCGCCGTATCGGCAAGCCGCTTGGCTTTTTCTTTTTCTTTTGGATTGGTGAGGGCCATGGGAGGATATTTGAAATATCCCGATGCTCCTGGTACAAGGGAGGTTATGGCGATTTTTTCCGAGAATTTAAGGAGTTAGAATATTTTTAAGAAAATTTGATAGTTAGAAATAAATGTATCAATATATATAGAATTCGATAAGGAAACGAATTTAAGAATAGAATATTATAAACAAAAAGGGAAATCGATAGGTAGGTAATAGAAAGAGAAACATATATACATTTAAAAATGAATAATTGGTTTTTATAATATTGATTATTCGGGATAAGTGGTTTTGTCTATTTTGAAGTTAACGATGTTTTCAGTCAAGGTCTGAGAGGTAATTTTTCCCCAACTTGATTGATTTCATTTTTAATTAATTAATAGCAAGATCCAATATCGAAGAGAAGTGTTGGATAATAGTTAGTTGAATAAAATATTTTGGGTTGTTGTAACAATGTTTTACACAACATTCGTTTTAACCCAAGTGGTGGAATTTTGGAAATATAAAAGTAAATTTTCCTGAGTATAATCAAAGTAGTCAGGAAAGAGATAAGTGATTGAAATTGTTTTCAATTTCAAATAGAATATATTTTCTAAGTGTAGAAAATAATAGAAGGCGATATATGGAAATGTTTTCCAAATAGCGTAAAAGGCCAAGATGATTATCCAAATTATTTGGTTAACAAATATTGATAGAGAAATAGAGAAGTGAATTAATTAATGAAATATTAGTTAACAGGCCCAGTGATTGATTGACGTTATGGATGAATGGATGTTTGTTTATTTTTCTTCGATAGTTAAAGAACCAACTACCGAAGTAGTTGCCAATATCATTGTCAATATGTAGAGAACGGTTGGATTATTATCCGTGAACCACTTTATATTGGCAGTAGTGTTGTGAATCAGATTATATGAAGATTATCGAAGACGGTGTAAAGTGCAAGGGCTTTTTCTATTAGTAGAAAATTGTGCCTTCGGTTTCGTTCAATCCCAGAACGAACGTATATGCACAAATGTCTGACAAAGTATTTCCAATGATCGCATGAGTTGGTCTGTATAAATATATATGGTTGCAACGGATTTATTCCCTTATCATAACATCCAGAATATTTGTGCAAATCAATTAGTGATTAACGGATCTGACAATGTGACATTCAAAGTGATTATGCTATCAATGAATAGAAAGTGAGCGTAGTCCCAGGCCTTAACAACCGGGAAGTGACAAAAATCGGGCAGGCAGCATGGCTATGTGGATCGCTCCTATTAGGGTATATAATCACCTATCTAGAGATTCATTTAATTTCTTATTCTAATCGATGCTGTCCCATTCGAGAAACGGTTGCTGATCCCAACCGTTGGTGACATACAATCGATACACTCAAGCGAAATGAGTGGTCGGTCATGTGTGAGCCGGGTTGCAAGATGTTCTTGTTGAACCCAGTGTATTCCTCTCTATAGATACACTATCGGAAGGTGGTTTCATACCTTGTCATGTTGGAAATCCAATCTCCAATAAGCGCCCTGCGGTTTTCGATTTTTTTATTATATATGGAGCGTGAGATGCAAGCGTTCTGCTAGATTCTATTTATTTGATTAGACATTATTATAATATCACTGGATTTTTGTATCAAAGTGTTTTGGGTTATAGTAAGGTAAAAACCAACCATGTTTATGTGTGGGCTGGTCTTACTATTACCATTTCTTTCGAAAGGATTTTGAAAGTTAAACAAATGGTTGGAGTTTACTCATACCAGTCCCATGACTGACCCAGAGTTTTATTTTGTTTGTTTTCCCCTAAACTCTTGGGTGCTCAAATTTGTACGGGCAGTCAAGTAGTCGAGATTTTTCAGATTAACTTGGAAGAGCTGGAAGCAGGAGGATTCACCAGTTAGCTATAGACTATCATATATTCCGCTGTGAACCATGTTTGTATCTAGAAACAGGTGTTTATAACTATTCCAGGAATAACTGTTGTGCTCTGATAATGGTATGTATATACAGTTACTAATTTGTATTTCAAAAATTATGTTATTTAATATATTTTATTCGTTCCGCTGTGAGATTTGTCTTGTTTGTTTTCTTCTATTCTAACCTTTCTTTCTATTTCTCATCCCCTAACTTCTTTCTAAAAATGATTTGTATTTCTGTGCAATTTGGGTTGGACGTGTGGTGTTATTAGTCAACTCAGATAGTACGGATTTGCAGGCCTTTACAGTAAGCAAGTAGTGGAGCTACTTGAGAAAGGGTTTTCTTTTAGGATGGGATGAAGAAAGATGTAGCACCATTGTTTCTCAATATCTGATTTTCCAGCAAGCCAAAGCTAAGCAAAGGGAGCTCGGTGGTCCACTTCATCCTTTAGTGGTCCCGTAGTGGAAGTGGGAGAGCGTCTCTATGGATTTCATAGATGGGTTGCCTGAATCAAAGAAAGGTAACACCAATATTTGGGTGGTAGTGGGTAGACTTACTAAGAGTGCTCACTTTATTCCTTAAAGAGTAAGAGGATGGCATCATGGTTGGCAACAATTTATTTCCGTGAGATTGTTCGTCTTCTCGGAGTTCCTTCCAACATCATGAGCGATCGTGACCCCATCTTTACCAACGAATTTTGGAGGAACTTGCAAGAAGCATTAGGTACACAGTTGTGTTTGAGCACCGCTTATCGTCCTCAGACCGACGGACATATAGAGAGGATGAAAAAAATTCTAGAAGATCTTTTTAAGGCTGTGTATCCTATACTTTGGAGGGACTTGGGAAGAGCATCTTCATTTTGTAGAGTTTGCCTATAATAACAGCTATCATGCCAACATCGACATGGCACCCTTCGAAGCATTGTACAGGTGACCCTGTAGATCGCCAACATGTTAGTGAGAATCTGCAGAAAGATTATTACTTGGGCCAGATATGGTTAGGGAAACGTCCAAAAAGATTGACCTTATTCGACGGCGGATGAAGATAGCTAAAGATAGGCAGAAGTCCTATGCAGACAAGAGAAGGAATGACATCCAATTCAAAGTAGGAGACTTTGTTTTTATCAAGGTATCACCTTTGAGGAATGTGGTTCGCTTCAGATCCGTAGGGATGTTGGTACCTAGGTTTGTGGGACCATTTCCCATAACTGAAAGGATTGGCCAAAGGGCCTACAGAGTAAAGCTCCCAGAAAATTTATCCAGTGTTCATGACGTTTTCCATGTCTCTCATCTACGGTAGTGCCTACATGACACTACGGAAGTTGTTGAGACGAGCTTGTTGGAAGAAGTCGAAGTGGAACGGGAGGCGACAGTTAGATGAGTCCCTACCCGTATTCTTGGGTCAGAGGTTAAGAGGCTGCGCAATAAGAAAATCAAGTTGCTAAAGGTTCAATGGGGAGATAACCCAGAAGATGCAACTTGGGAGACCGAAGATAAGATTCGTGCTTCGTACCCTTTTCTTTTTGAGGGTATGTTCTTAACTCCTTTCCTAAGTTCTATCAGAGCTTGTTTTTGTAAATAGAATATATCTTATCCATCGTATTTTTCGACCTTTAGATAGGAATCCTATGGATGTAAACATGTGTTTGAAACATGTTATGTTTGATGGATCCATGTTTGCTAGTGGTTGCCTGTGGACGCATATACACACACATTAGGCACTAAGATCGGCTCAATCACTTTCATATTGCATATATGGATGTGTGTGCATTTTCTTTTCTTTTATGGATGGAAATGGATGAACTGGCATATGTATGTCGCATTTGGACGAATGGGTGTGCACACATATAGAACTTATATGATACAATTGTTTTATTTGCATACATTTTGGATTCATGACACTAACATATATTGCATTAAGGAGGTCAACTGAATCAGTAGACAGCCTGATCTTCGCATTAGTGTTGGAACATATACACACACTTTTGCATATATTCATATAAGCATTAGAAATCTTTGAGGACAATGGATGCCAGTGATTGGTGGATGAGTAGATGGATGATGGATGGTAGGATATGCTTTCTTCTCTACTTAGAGATTTCGGGACGAAATCCTTTGAGTAGGGGGAATGTTACACCTCGAATTTTTAATGACATTAAAGATAATAAATTATATAATAATTAATTTAATATTCATAATTAGAGGAAACAGACTGCACCATTGTGTCCGTCTCGAAATTCTGGTCAAGATAGACGTTTAGTTTGCGTAAAAAGGACACCGTATGAAGAAATTATGAAGGTTTTAAGTTTGTATACACACAAAAATATTTTATATATACGCATGAGTCAGAGGTGAGTCAGAATCCTATCCACAGGATTCAAATTCGAAAAATTCCTCTTAGCAGCAAAATTCCCGCTCTATGGGTCGACCCCCCTAAAGGGGTGTCGACCTAGGAGTCGACCCCCATGAAGGGGTGTTGACCTACCCACAGGGGTGTCGACACCCCTAGGGCTGAGGTGACACTCGGTTTCAGGGGGTCTGGCAGCTATATATATGTGTCATATTTCTCATATTCTCTTCATTGGGAGTCATGGAGGACATATGCTGCTGGAGTGCGAACTGAACCATTTCTACAACAACATACTCTTCAAATCCAATTTAGAAATTCTAGATATGTTCTTCCTAAATTCTCTAAACCTAACGCTATGAGTTTCTGGATTACTTTCAGGTTTAGATAAATAAAAGTATGCTTTGATAGAACATGAATTGGATATGTTGTAAAGTATGATTCTGTGTTAATATGAAATTTTATCCTATATCATGACATATATAATTTCCTAGATCTAATATAATTGTGTTGATTCGATTATGATGTTTATATGGATCTTGAATTGTAACCATGTTATGATGGAAGTACATCTATTAATTTGGATAATTGTGACATTACTTGGATCTAGACCTTTATGTTAATCACCTTTCACCTATCATATTGTGATACATTGATGTATGTTGTAAACTTGGCATGTGAATCTACCTTTTGATCTAAACATGTTGCTATGTCACCCTAAATACACCTAATGTTAAATCTAGATCTCATTATGCTTGCTTAAACATCATAGTGATTGCCACAAGTTACTAGTTTGATGTCCACTTTATTATGATGTTAATCACATGTCCATTCATTTTGTTACTATGACAATTTATGTTCATGTTTATGCCAAGACATATTGAAACTACCACCCTCGTCATATTCCCTTTTTATTATTATAGCTAGGCTACTTTATAGCCTAGATGCCGCCAAAATTACGTACGAATACGTTAGAGAGAGAACGGGGAAAAAGGGAATATAATTTGCATGATTTATGTAATGTTTAATATGAAAAGGGACATGTAATTCAAATGGGGAAAACATAGAAATAGTTACCTATAATAGCATAGGTAGATTTGGATTAATTTGGAATGTTTAGTAATTTACAATTAGGAATTGTAAATTGTACTTATGACACGAGATTAGGTTACATTAGTGGTGGAAGTCTACCCGGACCCGACCAGCATATCCAGCAGCCACTAATGTTGAACCTAATATGGGAGGTCTAAGTACGTAAATACAAATCGGGCTATGACACGAGGTTAGGCCCAACTGTGGAATAAGACTGCCCGGACCCGACCGGCGTATCCAGCATCCACACGTTGTAGGCCTAATGTGGAAGGTCTAGCCCATTATAACCATAATTGGACATGGTAAAGAAATGGACTACTTAACCTAATTTAAATATGGCTATGGACTTAAGTTAGGGTTAAGTAAAATTGGATGGGTAGTGGCGGGTTAAGTAAATTAGAGGGGATGGGTAATATGTATATATAGGCCCACTTACTTAACCCAATAAGGTTATGTAATTAAAGACACCTAGTGGTATACATAACCAGTAGATAGTGTAACAGGGTTATGTAAATAAAGCACCCAGTGGTATACATAACCGGTAGATGATGTAATAAAGTTATGTAATTAAATACACCCTTTAGGGTAAGCATAACCAGTATAGGGCTATGTAATTAAAGACACCTAAGGGTATACATAGTCAGTAGAAAACCTAGTGGGGATACAAGACAAGGGGGAGAGCTTGTGTCATATTGGGAGGGACCCATTTCAGTCAGCAACCCGAAGTTGGTATCAAGTAAAGACCTCTGTACTAGCGGAGAAGGGGCACGCTTACTAATTGATTGTAAGAGATCCAAACGAGGCAGATGGTGTGGGCGACGCAAACCGACCGGGCACATATGCATGCATGGGCCGGGCAGAGGGGGCTAAGACGACCGTGACACCAGTAGATATGAATGTGCACACCATAGGTTGCCACTTTAGGAAATGATACCTCCTATCGTGGGGCCAGCACAGGATATCTGCAAGGTAGGGAGCCGATCGATTAGGGTAGTGGTTAGGGTATACTTGGACGTACGTATGACCTAAGCCTACCAGCTTGTAGTGGAAGGGATCATTTCATTTCAGTTATAATAGTAATAATGCAGAGTAATCATTAGAAGCATATACACGTTACCCTGTCTATCTTGTCACACCTGCCATTTATGTAGTGATCTCTCTCATCCATTTTAAATGCCTATCATGTTACTTTTATTTATTTACTGGCTAAAAGTAACTGGACTTGCCAGACTTTATGTCTGACCCTTTTTGTTTCCTCTTCTTTCTTCCGTTCCCTCCTCCCCCAGGTTCTTAACGGAGGAAATTCTCAGGCATAGTTAGGATTCTACTATCGTCTTGCTTGGAGCTTCTAGACGTACTGCTCAAGCTTCCATCTTTGCTACTATGGCTTATGGTTTGGGGTTTATGCTTTCTTTATTATTGTACTCTGATATTTAACATACGAGACAGAAGTTTTAATGATGTACTGAGTTTATGTACTTTCAGAGATATGGTGTAGCCATACTTAATGACTAATAAAAGTTTTTTTTATTATTCCGTTGCTATTTTATATCTGTCTTGTAATTATTCTGCGTCTGTTTACCTATAGCACTTCATGAAACTTAATGCATTCCCTTAGTGAGTTACGTTAACGGACATGGGGTGTCACAATGTATACCGAAAAAATTAAATTTAACAGATTGAAATGATATTTATCTTTATTAATTGACCTAGCTAGAAAATATATACAACTATCATTAGTCTATTTTAAAAAGTATTTTTTGAATTTATAAATCTATTCTGATTTAACTAAATTATTTTAGAAATTTGAATTTATAATTTTATTTAAACTTATATTATTATACTTTAATAAAGCTTCAAATTTAGTTTTTGTCAAATAAAAATATATGTTATAAAATTTAATGTATAATTTAATATATGTTATAAAATATAAATTTAAGATTTTCAATTTTAATAACTTAGTTTTATATTTTGATTAATTTTACAATAAAATTAACGAATCTTTTATTATAATATAAATATTGTTTAAATTTTAAAATCTATATAACAAAATGCCTTGGTAGACAAAGAGGAGAAAAAGAGCAGTGTTGATTTATTGTCAAAATAAGGCATTTAACGATCGAAATACATTTTACTTTTCACGCGGATCAATGAATTCCCATTCCCCACTTTTACATCCCACGTTTCTAGTCCCTATTTATTTATAATCCTATCTCCTTGCTTGTACATGTTTATTTTTGCGTAAACAACTAGCTCTTCTTCCAACCATACTCTCTCTCACATTTGCTGTACATTTTCTATAGAATCTTTTTATATATATTTGGTTCCCATGTCACGTGCCTCTTCCCTAATCTCCCAATTTGAATTGTCTTCTCCATGTTCTACCTTCTTCCTTATGGAACTCACATTATCTTTTTTAATTTTGTTAGTGGCCTTTCCCTAAAGTACTAGAGAATGTCAGCAAATATGAAATTGGTTTCTCTCTACCTAAATTTTTTTCATACTTATCATAGTTTATTGTTTTGTAATCTTTAACATATTAATTCTACTAATTTGCAGAAAAGAGCAAGTACTGCAAAGAACGTATCATCAGTAAACTTACACTCTAAATCGTTAGCCGGGGGAAGTATAGAGTTAACTGAGGATTTGCAAATAAATAATGTAAAAAAATCAAGGTTATTAATCCAGTAATGCGATTTTATAAAGTGTTTCCTTCAGCGGTAAAGGAGACTGTTCCAGTTTCATACCTGAGTCTACCCTACTGGAGGTAGAAAAAACTGACGCGGAACTTGAAGTTATGGTGGCACCACGAGAGATAGTTCACCTGATTTGATTGGCAGTGTCCAACTCCCAACTCTCCAACATATGACATCAGAGCTATTGGTTGAAGAGAGTATACACGAGGTAATTGCACTAAAGTGGCAACCTGTAACACCTGCTACTCAAGTGAATGGAGTAAGGAGACTGTTGCAGTAGCGGTAATGTGAATTAGTTTCTATATTCGCTATTTTATTAAAATGTAGTAATAACTGATACACATTACTCTCTTTTGTAGATTGAATGAGCATAGAAAATTGGATATTAGCGATCTACAGGCATCGCATATTGTTCACGATAGCATCATTTTTCCTCTGATGTTACCGAACTTTGTTTTAGTTATCTACTTTCTATGTAATGTTTATTGTTTATGTATCTATTATTTAGCACTTTGTTTCCCTATCTTCTGTTTTTCTTTGCTTTAGTTAGTTGTTCATTGTTCATTGTACCTATGCTCTTTATTTAACAAAAAGACAAAATTATTAACTATGGTATGAATGCTGACATTTTATAATTTCAACAAATTGCAAGTTGACAGTAGCAACCATCTGTTTTGTGATTGTGGTTTTTTAAACCCGATATGGTTAAGGTAAATGATTAAAATAGGTTATGTTGATGTTCCTAGGTTTTCAATCCTTGAAAGGTCTTCATTTTCAAATCTACAATGTGGAGAGAGCATGATTTTCATCTCTTAAGTCTTAAGAAATATCTGTATTTACGTATAAAGAGAGAAATCTTATGTGTTTCAGCAAACTATCTTTGTTTCTGCTTTCCCTGGATTGTATAGGAATATTTAGTTCTGTGATGTGAGGGTGCTTTCCCAAAAAATACTACAAAGTATGAGCAAATAGGAGTTTTCATACGCCAAAGATGAAAACTCCTGTTTGCTCATACTTTTACAGTATTTTTTTTAGGAAAGTACCCTCACATTACATAACCAAATATGCTTGTACGATCCAGGGAAAACATAAATAAAGACAATTTGCTGAAACACATAAAATTTCACTCTTTAGATATCAGCATGGACATTTCTTAAATTTAAGAGAAGAAGGTCGTATTCCTGCTCTCTCCACATTATAGATTTGAAAATGATGTCCCATTTAAGGATTGAAAATCCAAGAACATCAGCATGACCTATTTTAATCATTTACCTTAACCAGATAGGGTCTAGAAAATCACATTCACAAAATATATTTTTGTTACTGTTAACTTACAATTTGCTGAAATTACAAATAGTCAGCATTCATACCATAGTTAACGAGTTTTTTTATTAGATGAAGAGCACATGTAAAAAGATCAATGAACAGCTCACATAAAATTAATAACTAAAGCAAAGAGCAACACGAGATAGGGAAAAAAGTGCTAATTACCTATATACATAAATGGTAAACATTCATACAAATTAGATAACTAAAACAAAGCTCAGTAACATCTGAGGAAATATGGTGCTATCATGAACAATATGACATATCATTAATATCCAATTTGCTATGCCCGTTCAATCTGCAAAAGAGAAGACTATGTGTTGGTTATTATTGCTTTTCAATGAAATAGTGGATGTAGAAACTAATTCACATTACCGCTGCCGCAACAACCTCCTCACTCCATTATTTGTGTCACAAAGTGTCATAAGTTTCCTCTCTTCTGCAGTAATCCCGTTTATACTCTCTTCGACCAACTCTCTTGATGGCATAGGTTGGAGAGTTGGAAGTTGGACAACGTCAGACAAGTATGGCTGAACTATCTCTGATGGTGCCACCACAGCTTCAAGTTCTGCATTTGTTTTTTCTACCTCAAGTAAGGTGGACTTAGGTAAAAAAACACTAGAACAATCTCCTTCACCTCCGAATGAACCGCTTTAAAAAGTTGTATTACTAGTTGAAGTTTAATATTAATAGCCTTGATCTTTTTTACATTGTTTGTTTGCCAATCCTTAGTTAGCTCTATATTACCCTCGATTAACAGTTTAGAGTGTGAGTTTCTTGATGATTCATTCTTCGTGGCTCGTGCTCTTTTCTACAACTCAGTAGAATAAATATGTTGAAGACTAAAAAAACAATGAAGTATAGTAGGTAAGAAAAAAAAACTTTGGTAGAGAGAAACATTTTTCCTATTTGTTGATATTCTCCATTAGCTTGTAGGGAAAGATTGTGAATAAAATTAGAAAAAGATAATGTGAGTACCATTAGAAATAAGGAAGAAATATGGAGAAGACAATTCAAAGTAGGAGAGTAGGGAAGAGGTACATGACATCGGAACCAAATATATATAGGAAAGTTTCGTAAAAAAATATACCGCAAATGTGATAGAGAAAGTATGGTTGGAAGAAGAGATATTTATTTACCTAAAAATGTGAAATGTAGTATTAAATACGTATCTGCGAGACAAGGGGGTTATAAATAAGTAGGAACTAGAGATGTGGCTTGATAACATGGGGAGTAAAAGTAATGATGGTTATTCATTGATCCGCACGAAAAGTGAAATGTATTTCGGCCGTTAAATGACATCATTGAAATGGAATTTACAAAGTTAGTTAAATATATTTTAAGATGATATTTTTAAAATAATGAAATATGTTTTATATGAATTAGTATGATTATGAAACTCAATAAATTGATTGGTAACAATTTATTAAGTAAATATTTTAACTAAAGTTAAAATATACATAAGTGATCAAATTGAAATTTAGATTCAATTGATATGAAATTTATAAGATGTGATTTGAAGGTAATGTGAATCTTAAGAATAGAACTAGATAACCCAATTTGAATATATTTTTTAAATAAATTGAACTTAAGAATATCCTTTTAAAAGTTAGAATTGATTTAATTGAAATTCTGAAAATCTATATTAATATTTGAACCGTTGAATTAAGGATATGCAGCTCGGATTGGACTCTTTTGGATTTTTTGAAATTTTATTATCTTATATTAAACTAATTTAAATTATACTATTTAAATTTAATTATTATTTTGTAACGATTCTAATGTATTCTTTTATATTTAACTTAATCATTATACATTCTATAACTATTTTAATCATACCATTTTTCTTAAATTTGACTATTTTATATTTTCTTTTGGTAAGGCATTTTATATTAATTTTAAATCAAATTATTTTATATAAATATAATTGTTTTTAATATAATATCTTATATTATATTAACTTTTTTAAATAAATTTGGTTTTCAATCTGAACTATTAAGTTTGAAATGTTAGTATAAAGATTTTTGAAAGAATGACATTTCATATATTGAAAAGTGAAATAAAAATGTATTTTGGTAAATAAATAATTTTTTAAACATGAAATCTGAATTTTAGAACTTAATTTAATAATGAATTGGTCAAGTTCTAATTTATGATATTCAAATATTTGTACCTAATTGTTTAAATATAAAGATCAATATTATTATCATTTGATTTAAGATATTTTGAAATATGATCTTAAATATAAATGACCACGGTATGAAACAAGCGTTTGCTTGTTAACGAGACAGGGGACGGATATTGTCATACTCTTTGCCAATATTTGGAACCACTTTAACGACTGTGCACGTGGTGAAGATTTCAGAATGAAGAAGGTCGGTTTGGTTAACGCTACTGGAATGAAATAAGTGAATGATAATGGATAGCCTTGACCTTCGGGCCATAATTAAAATGACTAAAACAAAAACTATATTGTGATTAATTGGGGTAGCACCTCTTATCGGATACACTTCTATGATACCCACTATGATTTTCTAATTTGATTGGGGCCCTTTGATTATGAGAGTGTTGCTCGAGATAGGTGGTAGTTGCAGCTATGCGTTACCATAGGGTCAGACTGATGAGTTCAGATTTGGCAATTCATCTTTTGGGAGCTAGAGATCTTTTGGAGATTCAACTTATTATTTATGTGTTGTTACTACCTTAGTGGTCCTGTTATTATATTTCTATAATTTTCTTTTGTACAAGGCATTTATATACCTCAGATTTTCTAGTATATTGATTTATGACTCTGATATTACGTATCATGCTTTAGGAAATTTGTATTTAGTCGCTTCATGAACTACTAAGTTTATTTATTCGCTTGTGAGTTATTTTTCTATTTTGTATCTATAATATTTCTTAGTTTTGTTATTTAATTTATTTTAAACCTCATAGTTAAAACAGTCTGCTATTTCGAATGATCTGAGTTTCTTTTACTATCGACTTGAAATGCTCGAAAAGGCAGGTCGTTACAATGGATATGTCACATTATGACTATTAATTAATAATAATTTATTTAATCAAGCTAAAATAAAATTTGATTAATATATTGGTCTTAAAATTACTTAATGAAAGGATATAAATCATGAGAAAATGATATTTCAAATTTAATTAGCTAAAAACTTATAAGTAACAATTTATAAATTAATAAAACTTTACGTATAATGCTACTTTGGTATAGAACTAAATTTACATAAAAAGGTGCCTTTATTCGAAATTAAAACCTAAGTAGAAGTTAGTTTGTACATAAAAAAACAATATAAATTTATTTTCCAATATCATGTCACATGCCTAAAGAAGTAATGCTTATATAAGTTTTTCTAAATTTCACTTTTAGTTTCCTCTGGTGAAAATACTATGCGTTCTACCTTAATTCTTTTCCATCTTGTTCGTGAAGCCTTCTAACCAAATTGCTTTTACCTTTGAAATCAAAAATTAATGTATATAATAAAATATGAAATTTTAATATGAGTATCTCTAAGCACATATATACATCTGTGCCTAAGAGAGAAGCTTATGCGTCTGCACTGTGGTGAGTCACATGTATGTTGAGGAGGAAGAAGATAAATATTGCACTTACAGGTGAGTATAACCTTACCAATCTACGTAAATATCCTTGAATTCTTTTATACATACATATACATACATACATATATGTATAATGTTTGATTTTCTCATGTTGTCAGGAATTATATTTACATTGAATTGGCGTAAATTGAATTGGAAATCATTGGAAAAATGATCTTTAGATAATGGAAGCATAGCATATAGGCTTAACCTTTCAGGAGGAACCAACCTAGCCACAACCCTCCTCTATAAGTTGATCGTCCAAGAGCTTAGGTCTCCCTACGATGGTCGATCCAAGATTTCTTTCTTTCTTGTGTGTGTTTGTATTGACTATTCTTGCTTTAGTGGATTTGTGTGTTTATGTTCCAGAGAGTGTGTACGTATGTTGTGTATATTTATATAAATATGTGTTGTTTGCAAATTGTACATTTTCAGTTATGATATTTTTTGCATTTTATTATTTCTATTTTTCTTTGAGTGTTTATGTTTATAAAAGCAAAAATTTTCTGGCACACGGGTTTGTGGGGACCTTATGTGAGTGCCATAATGTAGTTTTGGTAATTTGGAAACAAATTTGTGTTTGTTTAACCATGTATAATTGTTGTATATTTATTTTATCCAAATATATATACACACACACGCACACTCTCTTACCAACAATGTATATAAATAATAATATATACAAATAAAAAGATGTTTAGAATATGGTATAAGTAATTAAAAAGAGAGTTTTATTTATTTAGTAATAGTCTTTAATTATTTGATTTAGGAATAAACTATATAGTCCTAGCTTTTGATTGTAGTACATTTATTAGAAATTGGGTGCCTCATATACAAGTTTAGGTCGTATATAACATACCACATAGCAAGTGGACTGAATTCCGCAAGGCAGGATTCGAACTCATGACATCTCATACCATATCGCAGTGTCTTAATTTGTGGACAACAGTGCTTGTTTGCAAGTACATTTATAAGAGTCCTATCTAACATTCTAGAAAATCGGATGTTACTTCTCACTGATATTTATTATGTTATAAATATATTAAATTGCTTTGGATAGTACAATATACTTACATACTTGATAGAGAGAATTTAAATTACAAAAATAAACATGAATTTAACAAATTATAAATCAAATTATATTATATTGTTTAAATGATCTTCAATTGTTATTTAATAAAAGGGAAACTTTAATGTATGTAGCTTAAGTTTCAAAAATGCATTTATTCGATAATGAATAAATTAAGTTGTTTTGGATGTTTATAATTGTTTAAAATCATATGTAGAGGTTAACAATTATGGAAAAGGAAGTTATGTTAATAATTTATTTCACAAACTAACTTTGGTTGCAAAAAAGAAAGAAATTGGTTTTCTAATGTTATTGATAATTTTGAATATTCTTTAATTTATGAAAGATTTGAAAATTAAATCTAATTAAAAGGAAAAAAATGGCTTATAATTTTTTACAGTTATTAAAGTATGATTTTCGAATATATACGAATCAAATCGTAACAACTGCTTTGTGGAATAATTCAAGTCGACAATAAACCACACATGTCCAACTTAGCCATTTCAAAATGATGAATTATTAATGAGGTTTAATAAAAGAATATAAATAAAAGAGAAAGAATAAAACAATGCAAAGAATCCCATAGTGGAACGATAAATTATAACAATAACATAAACAATTCATTGAAGTGTTAAATAGTATACACTTGATTCCAGTTTACAATGTATCAAAGTTGTATGTTTAACAGAACATACCAATAATGCAACAACAAAAAATAGTAATACATACGTTTTCAAACTCCATCTTCATCTTCAAGTAACTAATGTCTTTATAACTGAAATAACTCTGGCTCACCCGAGCGTTATGAAAAAACAAAATACTTCAGTCAAAACTACATATTCTTATGTAAATTCAAATCAGGAATAAAGCCACAGTGATTACAAGGTCATTGCATGAAGTATTTAATTGCTCAATTTTCTCCAACTTATATAGTCCTTTCAAGGAAAAGTTTTTTTAAATTAAATTCATAGTTTTATTTCAGATCCTTGAGATAATATATTCGTCTTCATATCAAAACAACATAATATCATCCATCATAACAATCTATAAATTCACGCATATAATCAAGGTACATATCAATATATGACACAAAAATCATATATCAGTGGGTTCGACCATAGATAATCTTCAAATTTAACACTAAATAAGAATTCAGTTAATGAAATCTCAAATTCATGAAAATTAACATAGTCTAATTCAATATTGAATGTAAGTAAATTCAAATTAAATTTCTAATTTCAACAAAAATGACAAAATCCACATTTTAATTTATTCTAATTCAATATGATGAATCTTTGATTCAAATTTAGTTTCATTATTAAGTATGCCAATAACCAATCGATAAGCATCTAATTAGTTTTAATTTCAGTATAGTATGCTGATTAAAAATGTGTCAAAAGTCAATATAAATTAAAATCACTTAATGAAAATACAATATATTAATTAGCATAAATATATAACAAGAGTTCAATCGATTAGATGCTTGTAAAATATAATACCCACCTATTAGCTTTCCCTTTCTAATCAGGTACAGATCCCTTATCTCTTCCATTTTTTACTTTGATTTCTTCTTACCTTGTTTTAGTAATATATATTTTTCTATGGTTTGGAAAGAGATAGAGATGTTGTAATTATCTAGATTTGAAGAAAAAGATCAAGATCTGAAGAAAATTGTAATAACCCGGAAATCCGAGCCAATTTAAAAATTTTATTTTGGCAATTTTGATAAATTTTGAATATTTATAATGAATTATTTTAAACAATGACAATGAGAAATTTATTTTGAATAGAAATAGAATGTTTATATTTATATGAATCGTCGTTAGAATATAAATATTTTATTTTAAATATAAAAGGAATTGAAAATGGCGAGGTAGTTTGAAATTTCGATTTCGAATTTCAAATGAATAAGCAGGATTCAAAATAATCCGGATTTAAGTGAAACCAAAAATATTAGGGTCTAATTGAGAATATCTTTCCAACGAATCCAAAAAATTGAAATTTCATAGCGGGAATAAAAAGTTATGCCCAGTTGAAAATTCAGAATAGTCGCTGTGGAATTCTAGCCCTTAAAAATGGAAATTTTGCAAACAACCTTCATTTTCGTTGAAACTACTTTAGTTGGATCCGGGATGTAGAATTATTGCTAGATTCCAATTTGCATAATTTTATGAATCAATATGTGAGCGTGGCAAAGGAAAACGCATTTGACCAGTTTTAGTTGATTTTAATCGACTGGAAAATGACCATTTTTCAAACAGTCTTCAAATTTGATGAAATTTGCTTCGTTAGGACCGTATCGTCAATATGAAGCTAAAAATAATTTTTCTGGAATTTTTGGGGTTTATATGTGAACCCAGTAAATTGAAATGTATGTTTAAAATTCAATATAATGATTTAAACGTTAATTTAAATGAAAACTAATCGAAACAATGGAACTGGCTTATGAAACATATCCCATTGTGTTTGGAATGGGGTAATTAGCTAGGAACGACAGTCGGTGGGTTTGATTTCGAGTTCAAAATAAAAAGTTACTTTTTGGTGAATTAAATTAACAAATAATTATATATAAACCTATTTTCAAAGTCAACCCCCTTTATAATTCTCTCAACCCTCCCCGTTAGCTTCAGATCGAAACAAAAGAAAATAAAAAAACAAAAAGAAAAAACCCACCGATGCTTCAGCCCCCCCTCAATCGTCGACCGCCGCCGCTGCCTGTGGCGGGCCTCCTCATAGTGCCGCCCCCTTCCCCGATCCCCTCCTCCGTTCCTCGCTCCACACTTCTCCTGTAGAAGCCGCCGTGAAAAACCCTAACCACCACGCCCATTTCGAAGAACGCGCCACCACCTAACCGCGAGCCCTGACCACCGCAGTCCCCTCCTGCAACCATCCGCGGTCAGCGCCGCCGAGATCCCCTCTCTCTTCTTCGATCCGCCAACAACAAGCACACCCCTTCTCCGAGCCTCCTTCGCCACCTAACAAGGTCCGGTGAGCATTTAATTTAATTTTTTAGTCGATTACATAATTAAAATTGCAATTTTTAATTGTGAATATCGTGTATGAAAATATGATTTTTCATTTATATGATAGTAGCGATCAAAATATGATTTGTAACATGGTAAAGATTTGATTTTTATCATGAAAGTGAACGTATAAAGATTTGATTTTTACCATGAAAGTGAAAGTATAAAGATTTGATTTTTATCATTCAAGTAGAGAGATAAAAATATAATTTTTATTTAAGTAGAGAGATAAAAATATAATTTTTAGTTATGTAGAGAGATAAAAATATAACTTTTATATGTGAAGTTAGCGGGATAAAAATATGATTTTTATCATATAAGTGGTGTTATAAAAATACGAACTTTATTTATTAGGAAGTTAGAAATATAAAGATATAATTTTTATCATGAGGTTAGAGAAGTAAAGATATGGTTTTTATTAGGAAGTTAGTGATATAAAAAAATACGATTTTTGTATATATAATAACGATATAAAAATATGGTTTTTACCGATGTAAAAGCATGAATTATATATATAATAAAGAGGTAAAAATATGATTTTCATATATGTAGCGAAATAAAATTCTAATTTTTATTATATATCTAGCGTTGAAACAAAAAAAATGTGATTCTAATAGCTTTGAAATAAAAATGTGATTTTTATATATATAGCGAACACGGACGACGAAAGTGACAAAAGGCGAGCACGGCAAAGATTTTCTACATATGAAGAATCGCGGCATTTGGTTTAGCCTCTTGATGAGAACTTCTCACTTTAATTCCTGTTTTCTAGTTAAAAATTTATACTAGGATGCAAACGGTGCTTAGCAGCACCCGATACTCGTTGTCCACAGATCATGGACGACTTGTTTAATTTTGTTGTGTTGTGAAAATTGATTGTAATGTGGAATGAATGGAAATATACTCATGTGTTGAAATAAATTATTTATCGTTAAAAATATAAATTTAACGTGAATGTGAACAAATAAATATTCATTTACAAATCGACCGATTTGTTTCTATACACTGATTTGACTGATATTAATTGGGACGGTAAATTTTACACATCACCCAACTGCACAAATAAAAATCTGTGCTTGTTCACTGAAACCCCACACGGGTATTGGGATGATATTTGACGTACACTAATCCCGAATTTTCGTACTCTTTGGGTCGACTAATAACACCCCACATCCAACTCAAATTGCACAGAATACGAATCATTATTAGGAAGAAGTTAGAAGATGAGGATTAGAAAGAAAGAAATATTAGAATAGAAGAAAAACGAAGATCACAAACTCCCAGTGGAACGAGTAAGATATATTAGATAACATAAAATTTGAAATACAAATCGGTAACTTTATATTCATACCATCATCAGAGCACCACAGTTATCCTGAGATAGTTATAACCACCTGTTTCCAGATACAACATAGTACACAGCGGGAAATATGATAGTCTATAGCTAATAGGTGAAGCCTCCAGCTTCAAGCTCCTCCAAGCGAATCTGAAAAACCCGACTACTTGACTGCCCGTAAAAATATGAGCACCCAAGAGTTTAGGGAAAACAAACAAAATAAACTCTGGGTCAGTCATGGGACTGGCGTGAGTAAACTCCAAACATTTGTTTAACTTTCAATTTTTTTTCGAAAGAAGATAATCGTAAGACCGATCCACACATAAACATGGATGGTTTTTACCTTACGATAACCAAAAATATTTATGATATCAAATCCAGTGATATTATAATAATGTCTACATCAAATAAATAGAATCTAGCAGAACGCTTACATCTCACGCTCCATATATAATATAAAATCAAAAACCGCAGGGCGCTTATAGGAGATTGGATTTCCAACATGACAAGGTATGGAACCACCTTCCGATAGTGTATCTCTAGAGGCGAATACACTAGGTTCAAAAAGAATGTCATGCAACCCGGCCCACACATGACCGACCACTCATTTCGCTTGAGTGTATCGAATGTATATCACCAACGGTTGGGATCAGCAACCGTTTCCCGAAAGGGACAGCATCGATAGATTAAAGAAGCAAATGGAATTTCTCTAGATAGGTGATTATACATCCTAATGGGAGCGACCCACACAGCCATGTTGCCTGCCCGATTTTTGTCAAATTCCCGATTGTGAGGCTTGAGGTCATTACGTATCTTTTAGAACACCTGACCACCATTCACTTTGAATGCCACATCGTCAAACCCGCTAAATCACAAATTGATTTCCCCAAAAATACCACGGATATAAAGCTAAGAGAAACAAATTCCTCTACCACCAAACATAAGTACGTTTGAAGAGATCAACTTACGCTATCCGTTAGATATACTGTGTCAGACATTCGTCCATTCACGTTGTCCTGGGACTGGATAAACCGAAGGCACTATCCCGTAAACAGGATAGCCCTTGCATAACTCCGCCTTCAATTTTCTTCATCATATTCGATCGCAATGCTAGCATCCATACAGAGTGGTTTTCAGATACTGAATCTGATCCCGGTCTCTCCGTATTGACGACGGAAAAATGGTCAGAAACTTCGTTAGTCGGTGATTTAACTATCAAAGAAAAATATGTGTGCAAACAACGATATTATTTCCAGTTGGAAATTCTATCGATCAACCATCCTTCATTTATCTCTTAAATTCACTTATCATTAATTTATTCATTTTCCATTTCTATATATTCGTAAACTCTTATTCCCTAAATTTAGAAAATATACTTTATTAACATTTGGAAACATTTCCATATTTGCTCACATTCCTTGATCTCTATATTAGAACATCTCTAATTCTTATTTGGAAAAACATTTCCAAAACACTTTCATTAGATTTAAAATAATGTTTACTAAAACATCGATATGCCCACTCAAACTATTTCACTTATTAACTAAATTCACTTAACTAACATTCATTATCGAACCTTAACCATTCCATAGTTAAAACTGAAGTCAATCAAGTTGGGGTATAATTACCTCTCAGACCTTAACAGTACGACAATTCTAACCTCGAAATAGTCAAAGCTCACAACTTTAAACAAAACATCGCTTATGCGACTCTCGTATTCGATATAAGAATCCACTTCTTTTACGGAAAATATTGACTATAACGGTAGCTTTATAATCGCTATTTCCAAATATTTGATTTATAAAACATTAGTTTTAACAACAACGTTACATTCGCTGTCTAAAATTATAGCACATTTATTATAACAATAGCGTTAAGATTGCTGTTAAGATTTACAAAAAAAGTTATTATAATGGCAGCGTTAAAATTGCTATCTAGATTTACCAAAACATTTATTATAACAGCAGCGTTAAAATAGCTGTTTATAATTTACAAAACCTTTAAAACCATTTCATTCGTAAACATTTGCTTTCAAACTGTTATTCATTTTCAAATATGAATTTCATTCCTTAATAGGAATCTAAACTCGTTTATTCAAATCAACTTGATTTTTTGTTTATAAGTATCATTACTGCTCTACTTCTAGTTATCGAGTATATTTTAAAGCCCCATGATATTCTATTTCACTTATAAACTCTGTTTATAGAACTGTACTCAATTATCACCTCTCGTTTATTTATCCATTGGATTTATCTCAATTTATTTTATATTCCAAATTTGGAATAAAACCCGTCGTTTCCTTTTGAAACTGATTTCTTATTCAAATTTCCATTTGAATTTTCTTTTTCTTAACTCAAATCTCTTTTACAACTACTGCATTTAAATCCCACTTCAAATATCGGTGTCAACACCGAATTCCGCTTTGCTTATATATAAATCCAACTTGAATTTATATTTTTACATTATCCAGTGATAGATATTTCACTTTATTTATAAACATCATTTATAAATCTATCTACTTTATATATTTATTAAGCAATTTTCAATTTTAAATCCATTTGAAATTCACTTTCTATATTTTGGAAATAATTTCCTTTTTAAAATCTTAAATTTCTTTTCTCCATTCTAAAATATTTTACGGTAATTAAATACTAAATAATGGGGCCAGTGTAATTCAGCCATAACATTATCAATAACCAATCATATATCACAATAAATAAACAGTAAATAAAATGTTGAGGAATCCTGTTGGATCCCCCCAACCTGTTTCCCTGCATCCACAAATGTTAATAACATCAGTAATATTATTTCACATCAATATGAAATATCAGAACTAATAATCGATCAACGATGTAATCCTATCAACCAATTTTACCAACTATTCAACCAAGCAACCATCCCACAGTATAAAAATTATTATAAATAAATTTAAAACTCGTTTATATAAAAAATATAATGAGTCAGAGTTAGTTAGTTTACTCACATAGTTTTGCAGTTGGTGGTTCTGCTTTTATTTGTTTTAAAATCAAATAATGTTTGATTTTATCACGAAATTCTAATAGTTCTGTTTTCAGCCACCTCAGTTCCATAACGTAGATTCGCCGCTATGACTCCAATGTGACTGTTTTCTTCTGATTCTGTTAACGTATGAACAAATATACAATGATTAAAATCTTGCATATATTTTTAAATAATTCAAGATTCATAAACTTTTTAATTAATAAGGTTATTAATCATAATCAAGGATTACCGTAGCTGAAAATTCTGAGGACGCTCGTTTAAAAAGACTATTCGAGCACCGTTAATGATGTATGTTGAACTCTCGATATGCCACTTCAAAACTCAACTCCTTATCCCTGCTTATGATCTTTTCAAATTCTTCGGATGGCCAACAAATCTTGCAACCAAAGAGCAAAAGTGGAACAATTGGATTAAGCTGTGTTTGCAAACATGACAAACGTTGGTGACTCCTTTACCATGCTTTAACTGAGCACTAATAATTTTTCCTAAACACAACTCTAGCACCGTTCGAATCCATCACCACTGCACTGTTACATCCATCTACATTTACAAAACAACCCACCACGCTTATTATCATTAAGGGCCCATAAATCCTAGGATTAGATTGGCCTTATTAACGTAAATAATTACGTTTCCATTTTATCCACTCCTCTTCCTATAAAGTTTGAATCTAATACTCCATTCAAGCTAAACAACCGATTTCCTCCACCATAGCATTAAACCCTCACATCCACGTTCAAGTTAATCTTCCCAGTAACAATCGAACACCCCAACTCGGCCATAATTCCGTTCAAAATCCACGGCACTGAACAATCCCACCAAAAAATCTTACCGTTCCTTCCTCCATCGTATACCTAATCCATGTTTTAATACATCGTTCTCCCCGTTATCAGCTGTACTTCGAACCAAAAGCACGCTACCCAAATCCTGCTTCTTCTTTTGCGCTCACTAAACAGGCGCCATAAACTCCTGTTCTCAGTAACTTCTCTTCACCATGCCAACTTAAAAGAAAAGCTTCACCTCCTTCCTCGTAAGACTAAACACCTCCTATTTGGGTCATGACTCCTGCTCGAGCTATAGTAGGTAGCGAAGTAAATCACTACTGAAAACCATAAATTTTCCACAACCAAACCTCTTTACTACGCTCATACTGAAATCAAACTCAAAACTAATCAAAACCACATCCTTCTCATCCAAAAATCGAAGAAATGGTTTACTGCTGCAACTTCGGTTTCGAAAAGAGAATTGATGGAGTCGCGAGAAACCGTTACGGAGTGAAAGCTTGGGTTGGAAAGGATCTAGTGAATTAGAAATTTAGAAATTTTAATTCAAGATTTGATTTTTTTTAAAATTGATTTTGAAGTGGTAAATATTAGCTCGTGTTCTTTTCGAACGGGAAGAAAATGAAGAGGGGACTACTTGTTTTGTTTATATAGAGATTTGGGTACCTTGCAACGCATGGCTTTGGATGGATTGGTAATCATGGTTTCTTTATTGCCTTGCTACGCACGAGTTTGAAAACTTGTCTAACACTGTTTTGAGAATCTTGGAAAGCACGGTTGAAAATAAATAAATCTTGGCACGTTCATGATGTACTATATATATATGTATTTAAACCTGCTCATGTATACTACTTCTTCACTCAGGTCCATACATATGCACCATCCGCCACACCCAGTACCACCTACACAAAGATCTACACATATATATACACCTCTCATAGAATACAATAATACTCAAGTAAGAAAAATATGACAAGAAAATAATCTAGGAAGGAGAGTAGTTGAAACGAAGAGGGGAGGAAAAATTAACAAGAAAAGAAACAGAAAGAAAAGGGGGAGCCTGAAATTGCTCCATGCGTAGAGAAGAAAATGGCCAAAGTCCTTTTTATTTTTCTTTTAAGTCATGGTATCCCGCTACATACAATTTTATTCACTTACGGGTTGGTATGGACAAAAATAAAAACACGGTCGTGTCCAGCGAGGTACCACGATCCCAAAAATATAATAATATATGTAGTTTAACTTATATTATGAAACCCCAAAATATTGATATAGGGTGCAAAATACTCCAAGTAAAAAGTTGCATATTTAATTAATTAAAAATTACAGTAAAATTCTAAAAATTGAATTATAACTATGCCCCAAAAGAATCTTGTCCAAATTCGTAACCAATCTCTAGTTATATTAATTAAACCGTTATGGTCCATAAACGATTTTACAACGACTATTTCTAAATTTGATTTGGACATAAAACAAAATCTACAATAAGAAACTCGATTTTCCTCTTCCATTAGAAAAATATAATCAAATAGATCCGAACGTTTCTAGTTTTAAAGAAATCCGACTTATTTTGGATCCTGTATATTCGGTTGAAGTTTAAAATATAAATTACGAACTTCCGCGACTATTTCGAGCTCTTTTTAAATTATATTATAAATTATATGTTTAAATATCATTTTATTAAATAAATTCCTATATATAATTCAAATAAATTATTTAAAACAAATTTAGATATTCAAAATTCAATGGCTGAAAATCCGGGTCGTTACATTCCTTCCCCCTTAAAATAATTTCGTCCTCGAAATTGCTAAGCAGTAAAGATATTATAACTCTAAGTCCTCACAACATATTTGGTTGAAATTCCATACTCCATATTTCCATAACTTAGTTTTTATCCGAACTTCGAATTCTCATATCCATACTCGACCCATCATAATTCTTTCCAAATGATATGTCCACCACTTTTGGTCAATCCATCATCACATTCTCGTTTACAATCCATATGCTCTTCTGCATATCCACACTCATCCCAATTGATTTAAATCCATTTATCGATTTCATTATTCCAGTTGAAATTCTATTAACCAATTCTGGTTTTCCTATTTCAATTAAAATTAACAACTCGATTTTTAAATTATCAAAAGTTTCTTGAAATTTTTAAATTTTCGAAAAATTTCGCCAGCATCTCATTTGCACGACTCAATTGGTATAATCACAACTCGCCTTTCTAGGCCTTCTCCAATCCAAAAGAAAATCAAAATGCCAGGCGGCTTGCCCCATAGGCTCATAAAATCGTCAAACCCAAGTAACATTGTAAACATGTACCTTTTTGTTGGGCATAGATTTTATCTCTTGCATTTGCTCCCATTCAATATCTGCTTAGCATACATATATCCATTTCCAGTTGGTTGCAAATCAATCCAGCTTCTAGTTTTTAACAGTCTAATCAACTTATGATCAGTTTACCTCCATTCTATCAATTCAAATCTCATTTCAGTTTAAGTCAATCCACTTATTATATTTGAATCCAAATTTATCACAGTTCAATTTCAATTAACAATATCCAATACATATTCAACTTGCTTATTCATTAGTCGAATTCATATTAATAATTCGAATCTCAGTATTTTCCTTATTTAATTTCATTTGGAATTATTTCTAATCCAATCCAATTTTAATAATCTTAACTTAGATCTCAATTCATTTGATACATTTTACCATTTCAATCTATTCAACTTATACAAGTTAAATTTTAATTTCAAAATTCAAATTCCCGGGTTTTTATTTCAAAATAGTTTGAAATCATATATTTATATACATATATTTATAATAAACTCAATTCAAAACATTTGAATTTCTAAAACATCTTGTCCATTTCAAACCAAAAAATTTCATTCCCAAATTACTATGGTAGCAATTTGTCACTCAGAAACTTGAAAATGAATACCGATACGTCGCGATCCATTATCAGATTATTTTCTCGCAACTGAAGTGATTTCAGTGCTTAATCATTTTAAAAATCCATTTAAACTATTCTTATTCAAAAATACCTTCAGGTAATGCTATATTACTTTATAATACTTCAGAAAATACCTCTAAACACCCAGGATTTAAATTCCAATTCTGGTTTGAACTTAATCTTGGTTTACCTCATTTGCATACATTATCCGTATACAAATATATAACCATTTCAATATTTCATAATTAAATTTGATTGTAATAACAATCAACACATCTATATACAATAATTTTTCAGAAATTATTCCTTTTATATCTAAAAAGTTTTGGGTAAAATTATTTCATTTACCCATTTTTAAAACAATAATGCGTCGAATAGCTTTGTTCAAGAGTTTAGAAACACCTATCAATACAGTTGTACACCCTGTATCGACCAGAATTCATAAACCACTGAACAAACCAGTCAACACAATATAAAACAATTTTATATCAAATCTACAAATACACGCTCATATATATGCACTCAAACCCAGTTTAGGGTATTACTAACCCCATCTCTATTGATTTATGCCACAGAGCCAAAGTTACTACTCAACCTTCAGCTCTGATACCAAATGTAATGGCCCGAATTTCCGTACTCTTTGAGTCGACTAATAACACCCCACGTCCAACTCAAATTGCACAGAAATACGAATCATTATTAGGAAGAAGTTAGATGATGAGGATTAGAAAGAAAGAAATATTAGAATAGAAGAAAAACGAAGATCACAAACTCACAGCGGAACGAATAAGATATAATAGATAACATAAACTTTGAAATACAAGTCGTTAACTTTATATTCATACCATCATCAGAGCACAACAGTTATTCCTAGGATAGTTATAACCACCTATTTCCAGATACAACATAGTACACAGTGGAAAATATAATAGTCTATAGCTAACAGGTGAAGCCTCCTGCTTCAAGCTCCTCCAAGCGAATCTGAAAAATCCCGACTACTTGACTGCCCGTACAAATATGGGCACCCAAGAGTTTAGGGAAAACAAACAAAATAAACTCTGGGTCAGTCATGGGACTGGTGTGAGTAAACTCCAACCATTTGTTTAACTTTCAATTTTTTTTCTTCGAAAGAAGTGATAATCGTAAGACCGATCCACACATAAACACAGATGGTTTTTACCTTACGATAACCAAAAATATTTTTGATATCAAATCCGGTGATATTATAATAATGTCTACATCAAATAAATAGAATCTAGCGGAACGCTTGCATCTCACGCTCCATATATAATATAAAATCAAAAACCGCAGGGCGCTTATTGGAGATTGGATTTCCAACATGACAAGGTATGGAACCACCTTCCGATAGTGTATCTCTAGAGGCGAATACACTGTTTTCAACAAGAACGTCTTGCAACCCGGACCACACATGACTGACCACTCATTTCACTTGAGTGTATCGAATGTATATCACCAACGGTTGGGATCAGCAACCATTTCCCAAAAGGGACAGCATCGATAGATTAAAGAAGCAAATGGAATTTCTCTAAATAGTTGATTATACATCCTAATGGGAGCGACCCACATAGCCATGTTGCCTTCCCAATTTTTGTCAAAATCTCGGTTGTGAGGCTTGAGGTCATTATGTATCTTTTAGAACACCTGACCACCATTCACTTTGAATGCCACATCGTCATACCCGCCAAATCACAAATTGATTTCCCCAAAAATACCACGGGTATAAAGCTAAGAGAAACGAATTCCTCTACCACCAAACGTAAGTACGTTTGAAGAGATCAACTTACGCTATCCGTTAGATATACTCTGTCAAACATTCGTCCATCCACGTTGTCCTAGGATTGGACAAACCGAAGGCACTATCCCGTAAATAGGATAGCCCTTGCATAACTCCGTCTTCTATTTTCTTCATCATATTCGATCGCAACGCTAATGTCCATACAGAGTGATTTTCAGATACCGAATCTGATCTTGGTCTCTCCGTATTGACGACGAAAAAATGATCAGAAACTTCTATAGTCGGTGATTTAACTATCAAAGAAAAATATGTGTGTAAACAATGATATTATTTCCAGTTGGAAATTCGATCGATCAATTATCATTCATTTATCTCTTAAATTCACCTATCATTAATTTATTCATTTTCCATTTCTATATATTCGTAAACTCTTATTCCCTAAATTTAGAAAATATAATTTATTAGCATTTGGAAACATTTCCATATTTGCTCATATTCCTTAATCTCTATATTAGAACATCTCTGATTCTTATTTGGAAAAACATTTCCAAAACGCTTTCATTAGATTTAAAATGATGTTTACTAAAAAATCGATATGCCCACTCAAACTATTTCACTTATTAACTAAATTCACTTGACTAACATTCACTATCGAATCTTAACCATTCCTTAGTTAAAACCGAAGTCAATCAAGTTGGGGTATAATTACCTCTCGGACCATAACAGAACAACAATTCTAACCTCGAAATAGTCAAAGCTCACAACTTTAAACAAAACAACGCTTACACGACTCTCGGATTCGATATAAGAATCCACTTCTTTTACGGAAAATATTGATTATAACGGTAGAGTTATAATCACTATTTCCAAATATTTGATTTATAAAACATTACTTTTAACAACAGCGTTACAATCGCTGTCTAGAATTAAAGCACAATTATTATAACAATAGCGTTAAGATTACTGTTAAGATTTACAAAACAGTTATTATAACGACATCGTTAAAATTGCTATCTGATTTACCAAAACATTTATTATAACGGCCGCGTTAAAATTGTTCTTTATAATTTACAAAACCTTTAAAACCATTTCATTCATAAACATTGCTTTCAAACTGTTATTCATTTTCAAATATGAATTTCATTCCTTAATAGGAATCTAAACTCGCTTATTCAAATCAACTTGATTTTTGTTTATAAGTATCATTACTTCTCTACTTCTAGTTATCGAGTATATTTTAAAGCCCCATCATATTCTATTTCACTTATAAACTCTGTTTATAAAACTGTACTCAATTAACACTTCTCGTTTATTTATCCATTGGATTTATCTCAATTTATTTTATATTCCAAATTTGGAATAAAACCCATCGTTTCCTTTTGAAACTGATTTCTTATTCAAATTTCCATTTGAATTTTCTTTTTCTCAACTCAAATCTCTTTTACAATTACTGCGTTCAAATCCAATACAAATATCGGTGTAAACACCGAATTCCACTTTGCTTATATATAAATCCAACTTGAATTTATATTTTTACATTATCCAATGATATATATTTCACTTTATTTATAAACATCATTTATAAATCTAACCACTTTATATATCTATTAAATAATTTTCTATTTTAAATCAATTTGAAATCTACTTTCTATATTTTGGAAATAATTTCCTTTCTAAATTCTTAAATTTCTTTTCTCCATTCTAAAATATTTTAAGGTAAATAAATACCAAATTATGGGGCCAGTGTAATTCAACCATAACATTATCAATTACCAATCATATATCACAATAAATAAAACAGTAAATAATATGTTGAGGAATCCTGTTGGATCCTCACAACCTGTTTCCTGCATCCACAGATGTTAATAACATCAATAATATTATTTCACATCAACATGAAATATCAAAACTAATAATCGATCAACGATGTAATCCTATCAACCAATTTTACCAACTATTCAACCAAGCAACCATCACACAGTATAAAAATTATTATAAATAAATTTAAAACTCGTTTATATAAAAATTTAACGAGTCAGAGTTAGTGAGTTTACTCACATAGTTTTGCAGTTGGTGGTTATGCTTTTATTCGTTTTAAAATCAAACAACGTTTGATTTTATCACAAAATTCTAATAGTTCTGTTTTCAGCCACCTCAGTTCCGTAACGTAGATTCGCCGCTATGATTCCAATGTGACTGTTTTCTTCAGATTCTGTTAACGTATGAACAAATATACAATGATTAAAATTTTGCATATATTTTTAAATAATTTAGGCTTCATAAACTTTTTAATTAATAACGTTATTAATCATAATCGAGGATTACCATAGCTGAAAATTCTGAGGACACTCGTTTAAAAAGACTATTCGAGCACCGTTAATGATGTATATTGAACTCTCGATATGCCACTTAAAAACTCAACTCCTTATTCCTGCTTATGATCTTTTCAAAGTCTTTGGATGGCCAACAAATCTTGCAACCAAAGAGCAAAAGTGGAACAATTGGATTAAGCTGTGTTTGCAAACATGACAAATGTTGGTGACTCCTTTACCGTGCTTTAACTGAGCACTAATCATTTTTCCAAAACACAACTCCAACACCGTTCGAATCCATCACCACTACACTGTTACATCCATCTACATTTACAAAATAACCCACCATGCTTATTATCATTAAGGGACCATAAATCCTAGGATTAGATTGGCCTTATGTAACAACCCGCATTTCAATAACATGTTAAAACGAGAATTAAGGCAGAATTTAATTTTAAATTCTGAATCAAGTAAAACGGGCTATGCCATTGCGTTCGTCTCGGAAAAATACGCGAAATAGAGTCCGAGTTTTCGAAAATCGGAGTCCGTATGACCTGGTTAAGGCCCAAAGAAGATTTCTGGAAATTTGAATTTCGGAAACAGTTTTGGAAATCAGATCTGGGGCCAGGCGGGAAGTTTCCCGCCTAGGCCATGTCGACAGGGCTGTCGACAGGCCTGTCGACTTGGGCCCAGACCAAGTCGACAGCCCTGTCGACTTGCCTGTCGACAGGGGGTGGCCAGGGCAAGTAGCCTGGCGCACCTGTTTGTCTCACCTGGTCTTGTTCTTGGGCTGGGTCTGGAAGCTTCCGAGATCTGATGGCTAATCTATCCTAGGGTTAATCTAAGGGCCTAAAACTATCCTAATCTCTATAAAAAGACCCTAAACCTAACCTAAATCCCTAAAAATCAAACCTAGCAACTAAGTGCTGCCAAAATCAATATTGATCATGGCCTCCATCTCCAATCCCTAGAGCCTATGCATTCAAATTGGGTTCAAATCAAAAGATGCAAGCTTGCTACACCAAATAGAGGCCAAATCGACATTGCTATGCGAGTTTCATGATGGTTCTTCTTCAAAGGTGCCACCTTTCTTCGTCAAGATGATGCATGATCCCTTTCCTAAGCCTTGCCTAGGTAAGTTCTAGCTACTTTTAGATGGAAACGGTAGTTTTGATAATGACATGGGATAAAATGAGGCTAAACATGATTATGCGAACCTATATGAACCTTACCTTGCCTCTTGTGTTCATGTTTATGATTTTAGGCCATGTGAGTAACTTAATCATGCCTCTCATGTTGTGCATAACCTAGTTTAACTTGCAAGTTTGGATCTTTATGTATGAAATGCTAGCATGAACCTTTAGGAACCACTTTACTTGTGAAACATTGGCTAAGACAAGATTTTGGGGCTTATGCATGTTTATGAACCCAAACCCCTTATGCTAACATGCAAGTTTGTGGCCAAATCCTTTATGAGATTATGCATGCTCGTGGCCAATCCCCTCTTTTAAGTTGTGCATGTTTATGGCCAAACCCTTTTTGATAATATGCATGTTTGTGGCCAAATTACCTTATGAAACTATGCATGTTTATGGCCAATCCCTTTTATGATGTTATGCATGTGGAAGCCAAGCCCTTTTTGGCATCATGCATGTTTTGAGACCAATTTGTGACATATTATCCTTACTATGTTGACTCGCTTTGCTTGCGTTGGGAAAACACGATTTTGGGAAGTTAGATAAACATGAACATGTCGCAAAATCTTAACTTGAATATGACATGTGTTTATACTTTAAAATATGACTTGAAGAATAACATGGAAGTTGGCATGTAAGCATGCATAAAACATGAGCTTGGGAATTTACCTATTAAGTTAGGTCTACCCTTTGGGAATTTACCTATTAAGTTAGGTCTACCCAAATGCTTGAAAACTTGTAACATGTTTTGGAAACATGATGAACTTAGATAATATGAGTGTGGCCAACTCGAGGTTGGGTTGAGTTTGCAACGTAAAACTACCCGGAACCGACCGGCCTAACTAGTAGTTGCAAACAATAGGACCCAATGTGAGAAGTTGGTCATGTCGCGCTTAAGACCCGAGGTTAGACTAGGTTGTGGTGTAAATCTACCCGGACCCGCCCGGCTTAACTAGTAACCACAACAAGGTCTAATGTGAGAGGTTGAGGGTGCATTAATTAAATTAATGCCACATAATAGGGTTAAGTTAATTTGATTAATGAGGCTTAACCAAATATGATATGGACAAATGGGTTAAGTAATTTGATTAGGCTAATGATACTTAACAAAACATGATAAGCTTGGGTAAGTTAAGTAACTTGATTTGCCTAATGACACTTGACCATTTTTATACGACTAGTGGACGGGATTAAGTTAACCAACACTTAATCAATCCAACACGATAACGTGATAAGGTTAAGTAATTAAGACTTAACTAACCTAACCACGGTAATTAGATGGGGTTAAGTAATCCACACTTAACTAATCTAAACACGGTAATTCGATGGGGTTAAGTTAAATACTTAACCAATTCAAACTTGGTAATTCAATGAGGTTAAGTAACCCATACTTAACCAACTTAACGTGATAATTTAATGGGGTTAAGCAACTTATACTTAACCAATTATACATGAAGATTTGATGTGGTTAAGTGACCTAAACTTAACCAATCTAACTCGTTAATTTGATGTGGTTAAGTGAACTAAACTTAACCAATCTAACTCGTTAATTGGATGTGGTTAAGTGACCTATACTTAACCAATCTAACGTGAAAATATGATAAGGCTAAGTCACGAATCACTGGAATACGCTTGACCGATTGGATGACAAGGTCAAGTTAACTTATATAATTAACCAATCTAAAATGATAATTAGACGAGGTTAAGTTATGGATTGCTTAATATACTTAGCCAACTTGACACATGGTTTGTAGGGTTAAGTCTTGGACTTGGATACTTAGCCAATTTTGACATGGTTGGTAGACGGGCTAAGTTATGAACTTAAGTGACACTTAACCCATTAGATAAATCCTAATTTGGAGGGTTAGGTAAATAACCATAGTTAACAAGGATTATGGAAATAAGGCTAAGTGGTAAATCTTAGTTAAAAGAAACTAAGTAATAATTCTCAGCCAAGGAAATTTGGACCACCTCTTAGATAGATGAGTAACCCGATACGGTAGGTCATCGTTTAAGTATACGTGTAGGAGCAGGCTATCTGATTTAGATAAAGGCTCCAGCGAACTGCGTAACGAAGCAGCGGCTTCGGGGAACGTGAGGATATTCTTGGTATCCCTCTGTGAGGTCGCAGATGATCATCCTGGGCTCACAAGAGGTTGAGGTCTGCGGTAGAAGAACCAAGAATATGCCTTGGTTGCTATGCGAGCGACCTAAAGACTGGGGTGGATAGCAGTGAGTCGACGGATACATAAGGTGCCCGAGATAGCAAGTTCGCCGATCATCTACCATCTTGAGTCAAGCGTGTACGTACGGAAAGGCAGGGAACACCCAACAGACCATAATTTGCTATCTAATTATGGGTGAGGTAGGCCGTAGGATGTGGGCTGGCCGGAGTGTAGTTCTCATGCAAGATTTTCTCTTGTGTTGCCTTTCACTAGTTGAGGGAGGGGTCTCGTGGGACCATAGCCACGTGTAGAAAAGCAGACCTTAGTATCTGCATCGGCAGATAAATCTAAAGCTCCCGACCGAGTCCTGTATTTCTTGTTTTGCCCTGTGACAGGACTCGGATGGCACGATGTGATACATGTGCATACAGTTATAGAAAAACGATTCACGATGAATGCGTGGGAAAAAGGGGCGCGGTTGAGGGTTAGCGTAATCCCTAGTGGCCTAGGTGGTTTAACCCAAACCGAAATACGAAAGCGTGCAATAGGTAAGCGTAATCCCTAGTGGTGCTAGGTGGCGTAAGTCCTAGTAGTTCAAACAATGATTCCTATGGAAGAGCCTAGCTAAAACAAGGGTGATAATCCAAACGATTTCAAGGATAATACGACATGAGGGAGCCCGTACGAGGTACGGCAAAGGACTGAACTTATATACATGGAAAGAAACATATGATTTGAGTAACCTATATATGCGATATATTAGGTTGACATGGACCATCACACGATTTTGAGTAAGGGACATTCATGGTTAACACATAACAAGGCTGGGATACTAGTACGAGAGGTGCAGAGCAAATATACATGTTAGAACTAGGAAGAATATACATAATAGATACCGTGGGATGTTAGACGGGGTAGATACCTTGAGATAACGTACTCGATAGAAATCTGACGATGTGATACCTTGACTTATCATAACACCGTAGTTTATCATGATACCTTAGTTTACCTTGCCGCAGTAGTTCAACCGGCTACCCTGGTTTATCTATCTTGTAGTTATCCTTATGTTTACTTTCAGTTTATGCATGTCATGTTACCTTTACCTGTTTTTATACTGGAAGTAGATAGGACTTACTCAGTCTTTTTGACTGACCCGTTTTGTTTCGCCTCTTTTCTTCCGTTCCCCCCCCCCCAGGTTTCAGGGAGGAAACAATGCTGTTTAGTTCGGACTTCTTCTGCTTGAAGGTCACCATGGATGGCTTGGACTTCTCTTGGCTATGGCTACTTTACTGTTTTACTTGGGGAATGATTTATTAAAAAAGTCTTTATGCTTCTTTACTATTGCAAGACAGGTTTTGATGTACTCTGATGTAAAAGGCTTTAGACCTTATTTATTCATGTTATGAAAGTTTGATTTTACTTCCGCTATTTATATATGTTCTGTCTTGTGATATTTCTGTGCATGTTTACCAATAATGCCCCTCTAAAGTTAGTGCATTCCTTTGCGAGTGACCCTAGCGGAGGCGGGGTGTTACATTTGGTATCAGAGCAGAAGGTTACCAGACTGGGCAAAAGTTTTTAAAGACCTTCTGAAAATCATTTGAAAAACCGTTTACAAAGAAGCATTTTTCAAGAAAATTTTCTTTTAAAAAGAAAAAGGCTATTCCCCAAAGGCCATTAGCATTATCCTTGTTTCCTTGATTGAATCTGTTTTCCTTTCTTTCCTCCATCTGTAGTCACAGTGGTTTTGACTACGACTAGTCTTTCTAGCTGCGTAAGTGTTTCCCGTACGATGGAGGTGGTTCTCGAGAGACCAGTGGCCGCGTTATAAGAAAGGATAGTGAGGAAGAGGATAAAGGATACGAGCTTAAGGATGAGCAACTTGTTGGTATGGCTTAGTCCTCAAAGGAGGGTAACGATCTTGTTAAAGGTTTAGCTTTTCTTCTCTATCATCCTGTCGGGACTTTGCTTTGATCACCGCATCTTTTAAGTCCGCTTCGATAGTTGAGTCTCTGCACCTTAGTACTAGCGTAGTAGAGAATCCCGTTTTTGTCTCAAGTCCTATGGGAAGATCGGTCCATTTATTCATGGCTTGTTTGGATTTGAGAATGTCTATATCAAGTGTTGAGCTTGGAAATAATGCTTATGTTTATAAGTTGTGGATGGATTCTAGGGATGAAGTGGTTATCCAGTAAGGGGTGCCACTCTCGGTTTTAGAAGGAGGGTAGTTAGACTCTTGGCTTGCTTTGGTAATACCCTCGAAGTCTCGTGTAACCTTTTGGGTTTTGTCATGGCTAGTTACCTAGAATCCTAGGATGCAGTTGTTGGTAATCCGTTTGAATAGAATTCGCCGCTAAGGCGGATGGTTCGTTTCGATTATGTATGAGTTATGGGAATCACCCTAGTAAGGACTCTTGGCAATTTGGATTGGCATCGGAAAACGAGATCCAGAATTCACTAGTGAATTTTGGAGAGCTGGCTTGAGTACGTAGATATGGTTGAGCCAAGTATACTAGGGAAAGAATAAGTGCCAGTGGAACGAGAGGCGACGAGGAAATGAGTTCCAACTCATGTTATGGAAACAGGAAGTAAGAAGCTGCGAAATCGTGAAGTAAAAGGGGCGGTCAAGGCACGATGGAACTAAGCTCAAGGTAATGCGACGCAGGAGACTGAAGACTAAATACGTGCATGATATCTCTTTTGGGAATATATCCTCGACTCCTGTTTTCTGTTGAGCTTGCTTGTAGGCTATCTTTTATGGATATCCTCTCGGTCCTGTTTCTGTTACAAACCCCGTGAGGAGTTTGTTTTGTTTATCTTCTCGATCTTATTTTAGGGAATCTTAGGTAGAACCCTATGGCTGTAAACATGTATTTGAAACATGTTATGGTTGATATGGTTGCAAATGATTGCAAGTGGTTGCTCGTGGATGCGTGAATACACGTTAGATACTAGATTGACGCGATCACATTTCATGTTGCATATACACGAGTATTTATATCTGTTTATGGATGAAATTGAATGTGTTACCATGTGGACGTTGCATATAGATGAATGTTTGTGCACGCATATAGTGTATATATATGACTAGGAATAGTTGCATACATGTTGGATTCATGGCACTATACATATTTTTGCATTAGGAAGATTATCCAGGCCTGATCATTAGCATTAGCTAAGGAACATGTACACACACGTTTTGCATATATTCATACAGCATTAGAAATCATCTAAGGACAATGGTTGCTTGTGGATGATGTTTTGAGTAGATGGATGATGGATGGTAGGATATGTTCTTCCTAACTTAGAGATTTCGGGGACGAAATCCTAAAAGGTGGGGAGAATGTAACAACACGCATTTCAATAACATGTTAAAACGAGAATTAAGGCAGAATTTAATTTTAAATTCTGAATCAAGTAAAACGGGCTATGCCATTGCGTTCGTCTCGGAAAAATACGCGAAATAGAGTTCGAGTTTTCGAAAATCGGAGTCCGTATGACCCGGTTAAGGCCCAAAGAAGATTTCTGGAAATTTGAATTTCGGAAACAGTTTTGGAAATCAGATCTGGGGCCAGGCGGGAAGTTTCCCGCCTAGGCCATGTCGACAGGGCTGTCGACAGGCCTGTCGACTTGGGCCCAGACCAAGTCGACAGCCCTGTCGACTTGCCTGTCGACAGGGGGTGGCCGGGGCAAGTAGCCCGGCGCACCTGTTTGTCTCACCTGGTCTTGTTCTTGGGCTGGGTCTGGAAGCTTCCGAGATCTGATGGTCCTAATCTATCCTAGGGTTAATCTAAGGGCCTAAAACTATCCTAATCTCTATAAAAAGACCCTAAACCTAACCTAAATCCCTAAAAATCAAACCTAGCAACTAAGTGCTGCCAAAATCAATATTGATCATGGCCTCCATCTCCAATCCCTAGAGCCTACGCATTCAAATTGGGTTCAAATCAAAAGATGCAAGCTTGCTACACCAAATAGAGGCCAAATCGACATTGCTATGCGAGTTTCATGATGGTTCTTCTTCAAAGGAGCCACCTTTCTTCGTCAAGATGATGCATGATCCCTTTCCTAAGCCTTGCCTAGGTAAGTTCTAGCTACTTTTAGATGGAAACGGTAGTTTTGATAATGACATGGGATAAAATGAGGCTAAACATGATTATGCTAACCTATATGAAACTTACCTTGCCTCTTGTGTTCATGTTTATGATTTTAGGCCATGTGAGTAACTTAATCATGCCTCTCATGTTGTGCATAACCTAGTTTAACTTGCAAGTTTGGATCTTTATGCATGAAATGCTAGCATGAACCTTTAGGAACCACTTTACTTGTGAAACATTGGCTAAGACAAGATTTTGGGGCTTATGCATGTTTATGAACCCAAACCCCTTATGCTAACATGCAAGTTTGTGGCCAAATCCTTTATGAGATTATGCATGCTCGTGGCCAATCCCCTCTTTTAAGTTGTGCATGTTTATGGCCAAACCCTTTTTGATAGTATGCATGTTTGTGGCCAAATTACCTTATGACACTATGCATGTTTATGGCCAATCCCTTTTATGATGTTATGCATGTGGAAGCCAAGCCCTTTTTGGCATCATGCATGTTTTGAGACCAATATGTGACATAGTATCCTTACTATGTTGACTCGCTTTGCTTGCGTTGGGAAAACACGATTTTGGGAAGTTAGATAAACATGAACATGTCGCAAAATCTTAACTTGAATATGACATGTGTTTATACTTGAAAATATGACTTGAAGAATAACATGGAAGTTGGCATGTAAGCATGCATAAAACATGAGCTTGGGAATTTACCTATTAAGTTAGGTCTACCCTTTGGGAATTTACCTATTAAGTTAGGTCTACCCAAATGCTTGAAAACTTGTAACATGTTTTGGAAACATGATGAACTTAGATAATATGAGTGTGGCCAACTCGAGGTTGGGTTGAGTTTGCAACGTAAAACTACCCGGAACCGACCGGCCTAACTAGTAGTTGCAAACAATAGGACCCAATGTGAGAAGTTGGTCATGTCGCGCTTAAGACCCGAGGTTAGACTAGGTTGTGGTGTAAATCTACCCGGACCCGCCCGGCTTAACTAGTAACCACAACAAGGTCTAATGTGAGAGGTTGAGGGTGCATTAATTAAATTAATGCCACATAATAGGGTTAAGTTAATTTGATTAATGAGGCTTAACCAAATATGATATGGACAAATGGGTTAAGTAATTTGATTAGGCTAATGATACTTAACAAAACATGATAAGCTTGGGTAAGTTAAGTAACTTGATTTGCCTAATGACACTTGACCATTTTTATATGACTAGTGGACGGGATTAAGTTAACCAACACTTAATCAATCCAACACGATAACGTGATAAGGTTAAGTAATTAAGACTTAACTAACCTAACCACGGTAATTAGATGGGGTTAAGTAATCCACACTTAACTAATCTAAACACGGTAATTCGATGGGGTTAAGTTAAACACTTAACCAATTCAAACTTGGTAATTCAATGAGGTTAAGTAACCCATACTTAACCAACTTAACGTGATAATTTAATGGGGTTAAGCAACTTATACTTAACCAATTATACATGAAGATTTGATGTGGTTAAGTGACATAAACTTAACCAATCTAACTCGTTAATTTGATGTGGTTAAGTGAACTAAACTTAACCAATCTAACTCGTTAATTGGATGTGGTTAAGTGACCTATACTTAACCAATCTAACGTGAAAACATGATAAGGCTAAGTCACGAATCACTGGAATACGCTTGACCGATTGGATGACAAGGTCAAGTTAACTTATATAATTAACCAATCTAAAATGATAATTAGACGAGGTTAAGTTATGGATTGCTTAATATACTTAGCCAACTTGACACATGGTTTGTAGGGTTAAGTCTTGGACTTGGATACTTAGCCAATTTTGACATGGTTGGTAGACGGGCTAAGTTATGAACTTAAGTGACACTTAACCCATTAGATAAATCCTAATTTGGAGGGTTAGGTAAATAACCATAGTTAACAAGGATTATGGAAATAAGGCTAAGTGGTAAACCTTAGTTAAAAGAAACTAAGTAATAATTCTCAGCCAAGGAAATTTGGACCACCTCTTAGATAGATGAGTAACCCGATACGGTAGGTCATCGTTTAAGTATACGTGTAGGAGCAGGCTATCTGATTTAGATAAAGGCTCCAGCGAACTGGGTAACGAAGCAGCGGCTTTGGGGAACGTGAGGATATTCTTGGTATCCCTCTGTGAGGTCGCAGATGATCATCCTGGGCTCACAAGAGGTTGAGGTCTGCGGTAGAAGAACCAAGAATATGCCTTGGTTGCTATGCGAGCGACCTAAAGACTGGGGTAGATAGCAGTGAGTCGACGGATACATAAGGTGCCCGAGATAGCAAGTTCGCCGATCATCTACCATCTTGAGTCAAGCGTGTACGTACGGAAAGGCAGGGAACACCCAACAGACCATAATTTGCTATCTAATTATGGGTGAGGTAGGCCGTAGGATGTGGGCTGGCCAGAGTGTAGTTCTCATGCAAGATTTTCTCTTGTGTTGCCTTTCACTAGTTGAGGGAGGGGTCTCGTGGGACCATAGCCACGTGTAGAAAAGCAGACCTTAGTATCTGCATCGGCAGATAAATCTAAAGCTCCCGACCGAGTCCTGTATTTCTTGTTTTTCCCTGTGACAGGACTCGGATGGCACGATGTGATACATGTGCATACAGTTATAGAAAAATGATTCACGATGAATGCGTGGGAAAAAGGGGCGCGGTTGAGGGTTAGCGTAATCCCTAGTGGCCTAGGTGGTTTAACCCAAACCGAAATACGAAAGCGTGCAATAGGTAAGCGTAATCCTTAGTGGTGCTAGGTGGCGTAAGTCCTAGTAGTTCAAACAATGATTCCTATGGAAGAGCCTAGCTAGAACAAGGGTGATAGTCCAAACGATTTCAAGGATAATACGACATGAGGGAGCCCGTACGAGGTACGGCAAAGGACTGAACTTATATACATGGAAAGAAACATATGATTTAAGTAACCTATATATGCGATATATTAGGTTGACATGGACCATCACACGATTTTGAGTAAGGGACATTCATGGTTAACACATAACAAGGCTGGGATACTAGTACGAGAGGTGCAGAGCAAATATACATGTTAGAACTAGGAAGAATATACATAATAGATACCGTGGGATGTTAGACGGGGTAGATACCTTGAGATAATGTACTCGATAGAAATCTGACGATGTGATACCTTGATTTATCATAACACCGTAGTTTATCATGATACCTTAGTTTACCTTGCCGCAGTAGTTCAACCGGCTACCCTGGTTTATCTATCTTGTAGTTATCCTTATGTTTACTTTCAGTTTATGCATGTCATGTTACCTTTACCTGTTTTTATACTGGAAGTAGATAGGACTTACTCAGTCTTTTTGACTGACCCGTTTTGTTTCGCCTCTTTTCTTCCGTTTCCCCCCCAGGTTTCAGGGAGGAAACAATGCTGTTTAGTTCGGACTTCTTCTGCTTGAAGGTCACCATGGATGGCTTGGACTTCTCTTGGCTATGGCTACTTTACTGTTTTACTTGGGGAATGATTTATTAAAAAAGTCTTTATGCTTCTTTACTATTGCAAGACAGGTTTTGATGTACTCTGATGTAAAAGGCTTTAGACCTTATTTATTCATGTTGTGAAAGTTTGATTTTACTTCCGCTATTTATATATGTTCTGTCTTGTGATATTTCTGTGCATGTTTACCAATAATGCCCCTCTAAAGTTAGTGCATTCCTTTGCGAGTGACCCTAGCGGATTAACATAAATAATTACGTTTCCATTTTATCCACTCCTCTTCCTGTACAGTTCGAATCTATTTCTCCATTCAAGCCAAACAACCAAATTCCTCCACCATAGCATTAAACCCTCACATCCACGTTCAAGTTAATCTTCCCAGTATCAATCGAATACCCCAACTCGGACATAATTCTGTTCAAATCCATGGCACTGAACAATCCATCCAAAAAAAAACTTACCATTCCTTCCTCCACCGTACAGCCTAATTCATGTTTTTAATACATCGTTCTCCCCGTTATCAGCTGTACTTCGAACCAAAAGCAAGCTAACTAAATCCTGCTTCTCCTTTACGCTCACCAAACAGACGCCATAAACTCCTGTTCTCAGTAACTTCTCTTCACCATGCCAACTTAAAAGAAAAGCTTCATCTCCTTCCTCATAAGACTAAACACCTCCTATTTGGGTCATGACTCCTACTCGAGCTACAGTAGGTAACGAAGTAAATCACTACCGAAAACCACAAATTTTCCACAACCAAACCTCTTTACTACGCTCATACTGAAATCAAACTCAAAACAAATCAAAACCACATCCTTCTCACCCAAAAATCGAAGAAATGGTTTACTGTTGCAACTTCGGTTTTGAAAAGAGAATTAATGGAGTCATGAGAAACCGGAAAGAGCAAAAGCTTGGGTTGGAAAGGATCTAATGAATTCGAAATTTAGAAATTTTAATTCAAGATTTGATTTTTTTTAAATTGACTTTGAAGTGGTAAATATTAGCTCGTGTTCTTTCTGAACGGGAAGAAAATGAAAAGGGGACAACTTTTTTCATTTATATAGAGATTTGGGTACCTTGCAACACATGACTTAGGATGGATTGATAATCACGGTTTCTTATTGCCTTGCTATGCACGGGTTTGAAAACTTGGCTGACACTATTTTGAGAAACTTGGAAAGCGCGGTTGAAAATAAATAAATCTTGGCACGTTCATGATGTAGTATATATATATTTAAACTTGCTCATGTATATTGCTTCTTTACTCACGATCCATTCATATGCACCATCCACCACACCCAGTAACACCTACACAAAGATCTACACATATATATACACCACTCATAGAACATAATAATACTTAAGCAAGAAAAATATGAAAAGAAAATAATCTAGGAAGGAGAGTAGTTGAAACGAAGAGGGGAAGAAAAATTAATAGGAAAAGAAACGGAAAGTTAAGGGGGAGCCTGAAATTGCTCCATGCGTAGAGAAGAAAATGGCCAAAGTTCTTTTTATTTTTCTTTTAAGTCATGGTACCCCGCTACATACAATTTTATTCACTTATAGATTGGTATGGACAAAAATAAAAATACGGTCCTGTCCAGTGAGGTACCACGATCCCAAAAATATAATAATATTGGTAGTTTAACTTATATTATGAAACCCCAAAATATTGACATAGGGTGCAAAATACTCCAAGTAAAAAGTTGCATATTTAATTGATTAAAAATTACAGTAAAATTCTAAAAATTAGATTTTAACTACGCCCCAAAATAATCGTGTCCAAATTCGTAACCAATCTCTAGTTATATCAACTAAACCGTTATGGTCCATAAACGATTTTACAACGACTATTTCTAAATTTGATTTGGACATAAAACAAAATCTAAAATATGAAAAACTCGATTTTCCTCTTCCATTAGAAAAATATAATCAAATAGATCCGAACGTTTCTTGTTTCAAAGAAATCCGACTTATTTTGGATCCTGTATATTCGATTGGAGTTTAAAATATAAATTATGAACTACCGCGACTATTTCGAGCTCATTTAAATTATATTATAAATTATATGTTTAAATATCGTTTTATTAAATAAATTCCTATATATAATTCAAATAAAATATTTAAAACAAATTTAGATATTCAAAATTCAATGGCTGAAAATCTGGGTCGTTACAGTTGTGTAGTGCACTTTGGATGATGGTTGATTATTTATCATCACTATTATCTACATGTGTTGTATGGAATCCATATAATTAACATTATATGGTAATTGATTGGGCCTCATTCCAATTTGGAAAATAAAGAATATTATAAAATAAAGATTCATGTGTTGAATAGAACAAATAGCATGCGTTGATGATACTCATGTGTTGAGAATATTCATGTGTTGAAACTTATCATGTGTTGAACGAAATATTTTAATAATAAAATTCACATCTTTATCATATATAAAATTAGAAACTAACTGGAAACTAGCTAAGATGAGTGGTTTCCTGGGTATTGATCTAATGTTGGTTATGGCCTACGGGGTTAATACTTAGGGAATCGTTCTTTTACTAATTTACGGTTGGAGTCTGATTAAGAATTAAACGATAGAAATCATAATTTTATAAAATATATTAAATAACAAAAATATTCATGTGTTGACGATACTCATGTGTTGAGAATATTCATGTGTTGAAAGAAATATATATTCATGTATTGAAGAAAATATTCATTTATTGAATAGAATAACGAAGTTATTGAAATATATAAAGCCGTGTTGATTAGCTTTGCACCATTTTGCCGCGAACGATATATATCAATTATATTCGTTTTTGTAATGAATATAGCAAAGGAAGTGATTTCAAAATCTAATATTTTGAAAATATTATCATTTATATATTAATGATATGGAATATTCAATTTTGATTTAAAATTGAATATGAAGTTGGAATTGTTTTGAAAACGAATTTAAAACAATTTATAAAATAAGTTTAGAATTGAAATTGACGAAATATATAATATATATATTAAATGTCCTGAATAGAATGCGCTGCGCCGCAGTAGTTCGCGAATTCGACCATTGACTTCGAATTGACGTTACGGGGGATCCGACCGTCGGATTTTCCTGAAACTGGAACTGCTGGGTTCGTATCGAAAAGAGCTTTCCAATGAATATTAGAAATTTGAAATCTAACATATGGATTTGGAATTATGCCCAAATCAAATTTGGAAAAGGTCGCTATAAATGCAGTTAGACGACCGTTGTTGGAAATCGACTATACGAGCCTTGATAAATTTATTAAAAATATCAATAATTCGTGTAAAATCATAATAAATGATTTAGAAAGAATTGGGGTGAAAAATCCCATAGTTAAAAAGGAAAATATATTTTTATCGAAATGAACTAGAATTATAATCTAATGTTTTTAAATAAATAAATTGGATTTGAAGTGGTTTTAAAAATAATCAGAATTTCCAATATACGAATTGGAATGGATTTGAATCAAAATTATCTTCGGAATATTTCGATGTTGGATTTCGTGATTGTACAAATATGGTTGTTGAAATTTGAAAGATATATCTATATCGTTATTTCCAATACGATATTTGTTGGTTTTAGAATTTGATATTGAATATAAGCCGATGTATTTTCTATTCAAAGCCTTGTGTTTAATATCAAATGGGATTTTGGGTTAGTCGTGAATGGTGTCTTAAATAACACTGTTCTTGGACCCAGTTTAGAAAAGAATAAACCTTTTAAGATTTAGTGAAATTGTCCAATTAATTAGTATTTAATTGGAATTGAATTTATATTGGTTTTTGTGGTTTATCGTGAGCGGTGTTTTGAATAACACCTGTTCTTTAACCCAATTAACAATGGAATGTGATTTTGGGTTTATCGTGAACCGTGTTTTAGATGACATTGGTTCTTTAACCCAGTTAAAGACAGGATATTGATTTTTGGGAAGATAAAACTAACTGGAGTCTTAATGAATCTTTAATTAGATTAAAGTGATCGAGAATGGAGTATCTCCAGTTTTGCTCCAAAGCGATAGTTAAATCTTTAATTAGATTTGAACGTGAAATGTTAATTAATATTTACCGATAACACCGTGGTGTTAGATATGGAGTATTACCAGTTTTTATCCATGGGATGAATAGGTTGGGATTGGGAAATAAAATAAATGATTACTTCGGTGTGGTTCGCTAATCCCGACTAGTTTGGAAAACCTTAACACAGTTTGAAATGATATCCAAAGGAAGATTAAAGAGTTAAATTAAGAAGAATTTATCTTTGATAAAATTAATGGGAACCTTTCCCTAAGAATGGGAATATTTGAATAAAAGAATACTCTGAATTGGAATGAGGCGTATGTTGTGTTTGTGTAACACTTGTTTATTATATACGCTGGTTATTCGGAAAGGCTGGGTTTATACCCATTCTACATAATCGATTCGACGATAAGTCGAAGATAAAGACGGTGGTTGAAGACTGGAGGTCTTCACATCATTTGGATGATTATTAATGATCTTGATTGGGCTGTACACCCAAAAGGAGGGAATTAATTGGTGATCGTCCAGACGTACTTGGAGATCGATGGATATGCGAGGAATAAGGTTCTTTCGGTTTTGTTCAGACCCAGAATGAACTTGTAAATGGACAGTGTGTCTGACATTGGATTTTATTCTGTGTGATTGATTTCTATTAAATATATACATATTTGGCAGCGGAGAATTTATTCTCTTGCTTAACACCCTTCTCTGATAAGTACGAGCTTAGAGGTTATATATCGATAGATATCAGTCGCATGACATGAATTGCCTGTGTGGCATGCCTAAGTGGCAAATGATCAAGGCTTTTGTTGAAAAGCAAAGTCTTTTGGTTGATGATCAAAGCACGGCCTATGTGGCACAGCTTTGTGTATAGCATTAATTCGCGAGCCTCACACCTCGGTATCAGTCAAAAACGGGATAGTGACTACAAGGAGAGAACGACATTTCTTTCTAGCTATGAGTGATGTCAGTGACCTATCAGCCCTGACATTTATATACTTTTTTACCTGTGTGGTTTTTGGATGCAAGGCGCCTCGGATATAGGTTTGATAGGACCGGGAAACGTGTGTTCAGGAATAACTAATCCTCAAAAGTAAGAGAGGACCATCCCTGAAGATCCAGGATTGCCGTGTGAGGTCCTGAGACATTTGATATAGTGTCTCGAACGGAGAGGAGCTTGCCCCTTACCTCGACTCATGACGGAAATCCAATTTTCAATACGACCTTTGCGGGTTTAATTGTAGAACTAGTATGGCGACATGATATATGGTACCCATGTTGCCTATGTTTGATACATTTATATTTGAAGTTGTTTTCTTCACTTATAGTAATAATAAAAGATGAAATTTAGCGAATCAAGCATTCTTTGGCTATTATAAGGTAAAACCCTATCCTCCGGCTTGCGTTGCATTGTGTGATGGGACCTTAGACTTATAATAGCTTCATTTTTATTTATTTAGCATCGCGCTATTTGTTTTATGCACAGGTATTCTAGGGAGGAAACACGTTCCGTGTTATACGGCGTGGTCCCTTGATTTACCTAACTTTAAAACAAAGTTATTAACTGTTTTAGTTCTCACACCAGTCATGTAACACCCTGTAATTTTATAACATTAAAATTCAAAAATTAAAGTATACTAAATTTTTAGAAGAAGAATTAAGTGAAATGGTTTGCGATATTATGTTCGTCTCAAAATTTTGGGTCAAAATAGACATTTGGTTTGCATAAAATGGATAACTTATGAAGAAGTTATTAAGCCTTGAAGTTTGTATGCATATGAGAGAAATATATATATAGCTATATATATAAAAAATATATTCAAAAAAGTTCAAAATAGCGAATCGGGAGGAGGAATAGCCGAACCGCACCATTTTTGGAGTCGACCCGAACCCCATTAGGTCGACTAGGGGTCGATCCAGGGTGTTTGGTTGTCAACCCATGGCCCGATTTGCCCTAAGGGCTGATGTGGCATCTGAGTGGTCCTGATGATTCTGGTTATCCTTAGGTTAATCCGACGGCTCTTATTAAATTAAACTTCTATAAAAACACTCCTAAACCCTAACCTTAATCACATTAATTCAAAACAAGAGCCGACATGCCGTCAATGGGGAACCTAAAGTAGCCGCCATTCACTTTCAACCCTAAAGCAACATAGAAGCTTGAATCAAAATCAAATCAAATCTAAATAATGATTAGTCTACATCAAAGACGAGCAATTCAGTTTTAGAATACAAATCCTAGAAAGACAAGACTGTTCTTTTTAATAGTGAGTATGATAGCTTTCACAAAATAATTAATTAATTTAATTATGATAAGATATAATTGGGATTATGTGAATATGATTTTGAATCGTGTGATGTAAATTATATGTATGTTTGTGGTGTTGAATCATATGTTAGTCTTATGCAAGTTGGATCAAATGTCAGTTCTTATGTGAATCTTATGCAAGTTGAATCATATATCTTATGCAAGTTTGTGATGATTGGATCATATATTCATGTATGAATCTTATGCAGATTTGGGTTGTTAATATATATATGAGACATGTATATTCCTATGCTAGTTTATGTGACATTAACCGTTATGTTTAGATCCATATGCAAGTTTACATCTTTATGTTTAGACCCATATGCAAGTTTACATCCTTATGTTTAGATCTATATGCAAGTTTACATATTTATGTTTAGATCCATATGCAAGTTCACACCTTTATGTTTGGATCTATAACAGTACATAAGTTATGCAAGTTTATGCCCATTACCTATGCTAGTTTGAATGAAATTCATATGCAAGTTATTGGCTATGTAATCTTATGTCATGATCCTTAGATCTATTTTATGTGTTATGTGATGTTGTTTTTCTTTTTATAAGTTAGACTATTTGTGAGTCTGACATATGTCATATGAAAACGTACGAATAGCATGGGGATGATGGGATAATATTAAAAATACATAAATTGTGAATTGGCATAAAATGGCCTTAAATGGCTTATAATTAATTTGAGAAATTAATTGGCATAATTGGTATTTATGGACATAATTTTAAGAGACAATTTTGGACATAAATAAATTTGGAATTTATTGACAAATTTGAATAGGGATATTAATCCGATTTGGGGTTAAATAAAGATGTGTAATAATAAACCGCCTAAGACACGAGGTTAGACTATTTTGTGGTGTAAGACTGCCCGGACCCGCCCGGCAAATCCAGCAGCCACAAATGCTAGTCTAATGTGAGAGGTCAAAGGCACGAATTAAATGCGTAACAATTGTAAAGACACGAGGTTAGGCTCGTTTGCGGTATAAGACTGCCCGGGCCCGCTCGACAAATCCAGCAACCACAAATGTCATCCTAATGTGGGAGGTCTTTACAAGGTTACAGTTCTAATGAGTTAAGAAACACTTAACCAGATAAAAATGTGGTGAGACATGGGGGGTTAAGTGAGTGCCTTGGGTGGCATGTGAAATATGATTAGATGCACTTAACAAGATTGAAACATGTAAGAAGACATGAATAAGAATGGGGTTAAGTGGGGAAACCTTAGTGGGGACCAAGCATAGGTGGAAGGCTTGTGTCAAGCATGGGGGCCCTTCTCAAACCAGTAACCCATTAAGTATCTTTGTGAGCTCGACCCAAGTCGAGGACGGGACACGCATACTGGATTTGATTGTAGGAGGTCAAAATGGGTTAGCGGTGGCAACGCAAGTCCAACGGGGTCATGTGCGTGCGTGGGCCTGGGCTGGTAGGTAAGTCGTTATTGCATCGTGTAGATATAAGCCATGCATTTTTGCTGGTATCGGGTTACCACTTTGGGGAGTGATACACCCCATTGTGGGACCAGTACAGGTATCTATGAGTTAGGGAGCCGATCGAATGGGGGTAGTGGGTACAACTAGTGGAGATAAGGGCAGACGACACCTATGAAGGCAGCTCGAGGTTCACGAAACAACCATTATCTTTATTAAGTTCTATAGGCGGGATCAACTTTTAGGGTGACAAGTGGTGGTGCAGTATAGTAATTATCCTATAGTGATTAGGAACGAGATTAACGCCAGAATATTCCTCTTATTTTCTTTCTCATGCCCACTAGATTCATGATCATATCTTATCTTACTAGTTTATGCCTTATCCTAGTTCTTTAATAATTATATTATTAAAGTTATTATACTCGCCAGACTTTATGTCTGACCCCCTTGTTTTCACCTCTTTTCTTCCTCCCCCCCAAGGTTCTCAGGGTGGGACTAGTACTAGTGGAGCTTGATCTCGGATCTCATTCTCTCTTTTTTGGAAGTGCTTGGATTGCTGAAAGTAAAGTTCTGCTCATCTCTTTTATGGCTACTTGTGTTGGGGTTTATGCTTTTTATTTTATGTACTCTGAAACAATTTATCAAGATGGATATTAAGTGTACTTGGTTTATGAAGTTGTTGTAATCAAACTATTTCTCCACTACAATAAAAGTTGTTTTAAAATTTTCAAGTTCCATTATTTATATCTATCTTGTTATATTCTGTTCTATACACTAAGTACGCTCCATGGAAGTTAATGCATTCCCTTTGTGAGTGACATTAATGGACGTGGGGTGTTACACGTGGTATCAGAGCTGAAGGTTACCAGACCAGATATGAATTTTGAAAAACTATTTTTCAAAAAGCATTTTATAACAAAAGTATGTTTTAAGGAAAGTTTTTTCAAGAGAAAAGTTTGTTTTAAAAACATAACCTCCAAGAGCCATATATCTTTCTTCGAATTCTCCGTTTTGAATCTCTTCATTTTTTTTCCAGCATGTCTGGAATTCCCAAGATACCCGAGGGGATACCGATACCAGGATGGTTTAGAAGGTATCTTGAAGCTAGGGCCAATGTCGTAGGCCCAACAAATGCTCCTCTTCCTCCTCCCCCTCCTCCTCCCCGTGTTGATACTTTTGCAAAGATATGTAAAGATTTTAGGGTAATGGACGGGAAACATTTTCACGGATCAGAGACGTTTGTTGAAGCTCGAAATTGGCTTAAGGAGGTGGAAGATCTATTTGGTATTTTCAAAGTAGAAGATGGAAGGAAGGTCCAATTGGCTGCTTGGTTAATGAAAGACGAAGCCTCTTTTTGGTGGGAGGTCACGAACGGAGAGCGTCCAGTGGAGACATGGATGTATTTCAAGCATAGGTTCGAAATGAAGTTTCTCTCACGAGCAGAAGAGAATTTATATATGGAAAGATTCTTGGCGTTGAAGCAAGGGGATTTATCAGTAAAGGGGTACGTCAACAAGTTCAATCAGTTGGCGAGATTTGGCTTGGAATTGGTAAACACACCTGAGAAGAAGGCCTTGAGGTTCGTTAAAGGTTTGAATGAGCCGCTACATGGGTTGGCGATGACCCACATTCTGATGGGGGCTACCTTTGAGAAACTGGTTGACATGGCGCTTATGCATGAGGAAGAGAAACATGCGAATGCTAATAAGGCACCAGAGAAGACAAGAGACCAGAAGAAGCCACAACAGCAAAACAAGAAAGGCGGGAAGAACAATAATGACAAAGGAAAGAAAAAGTGCTTTAATTGTGCGACACCAGGCCATCTGGGCAAAGACTGTAGGAAAAAGAAGAAGACTGGCTGTTTCCACTGTGGAGAGGTAGGTCATCTAGTTAAGGACTGCCCAAGGAAACAGGGGCAAGGGCAAAGATCTTCTGGAGGGCAGCTTCAGGCTCTCATGGCACCAGGGCAGGCGAGAGGGCAGATTCAGGCTCTCATGGCACCAGGACAGGAGAGAGGTAGAAACATTTCCATTGAAAGTTTAGTTTTTCTATTTGATCATCCTGTTCATACTTTGTTTGACTCTGGCGCTTCACACTGTTTGTATCTGCTTCATTAGTTGAAATACTGCACCTAAATACTAGTCTAGTTATGGATGCTATAATAGTCTCAAATCCTATTGGTGGTTCGGCTCATCTTTCTATGATTTGTCGGGATTTGAGAGTGTCTATCTTGGGCGCTGGGTTTGAATGCAACGCTTTTGTTCTTGGCTTCATGGGCTACGGCTTGATTCTAGGTATGGATTACCTAACTAGATATGGTGCCATCCTAGATTGTGAAAGAAGGGTAGTTAGATTATTGACTCGTTGTGGAAAGACCCTTGATATTTCTTGTGACCCTAAAGGTCCAGTAATGCTTATCTACCTAGAATCCCTAGACGCATCCAATGATGATTTGAAATCTATTCGTGTGGTCTGTGAATATATTGACGTCTTCGATGAAGTTCGAGGTTTACCCCCAAGGTGCGAGATAGACTTTCGAATATATCTAGTAGATAATGCAACGCCAGTTGCATTACCAGTGCGCCACATGGCTCCGAGAGAGAGAAGAGAACTCTGTAAGCAAGTGAAAGAATTGCTTGAGAAGGGGTTCATAAGAAGAAGTATTTCAGAGTGGGTGCTCCAGTCGTTTTTACTACAAAAGCTGATGGTTCACTTAGATTGTGCATGGACTATAGAGAGCTGAATAAGCTAACAAAGAAGAATAGGTACCCATTGCCGAGGATAGACGATTTATTCGATCAGTTGGTGGGTGCTTAAGTTTTCTCGCAACTGGATTTAGCTACAGGGTTTCATCAGCTAAGGGTGACTAAAGATAGCATCGATAATACTGCCTTTAGAACTCCTGACGGTTTCTTTGAGTGGCTCGTCATGCCTTTTGGTTTGACGAATGCACCCGCATACTTTGTTGACTTAATGAGTAGGGTGTTTAGGGAGTTTCTAAACAAGATTGCGGTAGTCTTTGTAGACGATATTCTGGTTTTCTCTAAAAATGAAGAAGAGCATGCCCTACATCTTAAGGAAGTCTTAAAGACCCTACGAGCGCATCAGCTAAAAGCTAAGTTCTCTAAGTGCCATTTTTGGAGAAAAGAAGTGAGGTTCTTAGGACACGTGGTCTCTAAGGAAGGGATAGTTGTGGATCCAGCCAAGGTGGTGGCAATCCAAGATTGGAAAATTCCTAAGAACGCAATAGAAGTAAGAAGCTTTTTAGGGCTGGCTAGCTATTATAAGAAGTTCATTAAGGACTTCGCGAAGATATCAGCCCCTCTCACTCGATTAACGAAGAAGAATTTGACTTTTACTTGGGATGTTAACTATGACGATGCTTTCCAACGACTGAAGAGGGCTTTGACGACAGCTCTAGTTTTAGTTTCGCCAGACGGGAGTAAGACATTCACTGTATATACCGATGCTTGCGGGACAGGGCTTGGTGCAGTTTTAATGCAAGAGGGAAGTGTAATATGCTATGGTGGAAGACATTTGAAAGCCCATGAGAAAAATTACCCTACCCACGACTTAGAGTTAGCGGCCAAAGTTTTTGCGCTTAATTCATGGCGTCATTATTTGCTTGGCGAGAGGTTTGAGTTGTATACAGACCATAAGTCGCTAAAGTACTTATTCCCTTAGAAGGACCTAAACTTGAGGCAACAGAGATGGATGGAGTTTCTGGCATCCTACGATTTTGAGATCGCATATACCTCTGGCAAGGGTAACGTTGTAGCCGACGCCTTAAGTAGAAAGAAGTTAACTTTAAGTCCTTTGTTCGTAGAGTGGCAGACTTTGGAGTATATATCTTCCTTTGACTTCAGACCCTCTATCAATTATGTACCCGGATTATTGGCATCGTTAGAGGTGCAACCTACACTTTTGGGTCGAGTTGGAGAGGCACAGCAAAATGACCCACAATTGGTTGAGATAGTAGGCAAGCTTATTGGAGGGGAGTCCTCGAGTCATCTTAATAGATATGCTATAGATAATAGAGGTTGGCTACGTAGAGATGGAAGACTTTGTGTACCACAAGACAAGAGTTTGAAGAAGGCAATTCTTGAAGACTCACATCGCTCTAAGATGACCATACATCCCGGTGGTGATAAGATGTATAGGGATATGAAGCGAGTTTTCTATTGGGCCGGAATGAAGAAGGACGTGGCTGAGTTCGTTGCAAGATGCTTAGTGTGCCAACAAGTCAAGGCGGAGCAAAAGAAGCCTGCAGGTTTGCTCCATCCCTTAGTGATTCCGCTTTGGAAATTGGAAAGCGTTTCCATGGATTTTGTAGATGGGTTACCAAGATCAAGGAAGGGTAATACGGGGATTAGGGTAATTGTAGTCAGACTTACCAAAAGTGCCCATTTTATTCCCGTTAAATGTAGAAGGACCGCCGCGTGGTTAACATCTGTTTACCTTCGAGAGATAGTTTGTTTGCACGACATACCCTCTAGCATTGTGAGCGATAGAGATCCCATTTTCACAAGCGAATTTTGGAAAAGCTTACAAGAGGCGGTTGGAACGTAATTATGCTTAAGTACCGCTTATCACCCTCAGACGGACGACCAGACCGAGAGAGTAAATCGAGTTCTAGATGACCTTCTGAGACTATGCATCCTAGACTTTGGAGGAATATGGGAAGAACACCTTCCACTAGTGAAGTTCGCCTATAATAATAGTTTTCAGGCTTGCATTGGCATGGCACCTTTTGAGGCTCTTTATGGACGACCGTGCCAATCACCTACATGTTGGTGGGAATCCACTGATATGGTTTTTCTTGGACCCGACATGATTAGGGAGACTTTGGAGGCGATAGACCTGATTCGACGGCGAATGAAGATGGTGCAGGACCGACAAAAGTCATAAGCTGATAGGAGACGAACCAATCTTGAATTCAATATTGGGGACATGGTTTTTGTTAAGGTGTCACCGTTAAGAAACGTTGTCCATTTTGGATCAGTAGGGAAGTTGGCACCGAGGTTCGTAGGACCCTTTCCAATTACGGAGAGGATTGGACAGATGGCATATAGAGTAAAGTTACCAGAGAAGCTCAGCGGAGTTCATGATGTGTTTCTCATTTCGCATTTACATAAGTGTTTACACGATACGGCGGAAGTAGTAGAGCTGAGCAGGCTCGAAGAAGTGGAAGTAGAGCGCAATGCCACGATCAGATGAGCTCCTACACGCATTCTCGGATCGGAGGTCAAAAAGCTTCACAACAAAGAGATCAAGTTGGTCAAAGTGCAATGGGGAGATGATCAAAGAGACGCGACTTGGGAGACGGAAGACAAAATGCGTACGCTGTACCCTTTCCTTTTTGAGGGTATGTTTTAATTTCTCCTTTTTCTACCACTTTGTTGACTCTTGTCCTATCTTTCAGTATTATCTTTGCGACGACATCTTCGATCTTTATTTAGGAAGAACCCTATGGTTGCAAACATGTGTTTGAGGCATGTTATGTTTGGTGGATGCAAATGGATGCAAGTGGTTGCTAGTGGTTGCTCGTGGATGCATGTACACACACATTAGGCACTAGATCGACTCAATCACCTTCATGTTGCATATAAATGCGTGTGCATATCTAAATTAATAGATGTATAATGGTTGTGTTATCATATGGATGCTAGATTTTGATGAATGGTTGTGCACACATGTATAAATAATATGTATCGATAGGATTCTTTCGCATACATAATGGACGCATGGCACTATCATGATTTGCATTAAGGAGGTCAACTGAATCAGTGGACCACCTGATCTTTGCATTAGATAAGGAACATATACACACATTTTTGCATAAGTTCATATAGCATTATAAATTTCTTTAAGGACAATGGATGCTTGTGGATGATGGTTGTGTAGATGGATGATTGGTTGGTAGAATACATTCTTCTTAACTTAGAGATTTCAGGGACGAAATCCTTTAAGGAGTGGAGAATGTAACACCCCGTAATTTTATAACATTAAAATTCACAAACTAAAGTATACTTAATTTTTAGAAGAAGAATTAAGTGAAATGGGTTGCGCTATTATGTTCGTCTCAAAATTTTGGGTCAAGATAGACATTAGGTTTGCATAAAACGGATAACTTATGCAGAAGTTATTAAGCCTTGAAGTTTGCATGCATATGAAAGAAATATATATATATATATATGTATATAAATATTCAAAAAAAGTTCAAAACAGCGAATCGGGAGGGGGAATTGCCGAACTGCACCATTTTTGGAGTCGACCTGAGCCTTGCTGGGTCGACTAGGAGTCGATCCAGGGTGTTTGGCTGTTAACCCGTGGCCCGGTTCGCCCTAAGGGCTGATGTGGCATCTGAGTGGTCCTGATGGTTCTGGTTATCCCTAAGTTAATCCGACGGCTCTTATTAAATTAAACTTCTATAAAAACACTCCTAAACCCCTAACCCTAATCGCATTAATTCATAACAAGAGCCGCCATGCCGTCAATGGAGAACCTAGAGTAGCCGCCATACACTTTCAACCCTAAAGCAAGATAGAAGCTTGAATCAAAATCAAATCAAATATAAATAACGATAAGTCTACATCAAAGGCGAGCAATTCAGTTTCAGAATGCAGATTCCAGAAAGAAAAGACTATTCTTCTTAATTGTGAGTATGATAGCTTTCACAAAATAATTAATTAATTTAATTATGATAAGATATAATTGGGATTATGAGAATATGATTTTGAATCGTGTGATGTAAATTATATGTATGTTTGTGGTGTTGAATCATATGTTAGTCTTATGCAAGTTGGATCATATGTTAGTTCTTATGTGAATCTTTTGCAAGTTGAATCATATATCTCATGCAAGTTTGTGATGATTGGATCATATATTCATGTATGAATCTTATGCAAGTTTGGGTTGTTAAAATATATGTGAGACATGTATATGCATATGCTAGTTTATGTGACATTAACCGTTATGCCTAGATCCGTATGCAAGTTTACATCTTTACGTTTAGACCCATATGCAAATTTACATCTTTATGTTTAGATCTATATGCAAGTTTACATCTTAATGTTTAGATCCATATGCAAGTTCACACCTTTATGTTTGGATCTACAGCAGTACATAAGTTATGCAAGTTTATGCCCATTACCTATGCTAGTTTTGTATCATATGCTAGTTTGAATGAAATTCATATGCAAGTTATTGGCTATGTAATCTTATGTCATGATCCTTAGATCTATTTTATGTGTTATGTGATGTTGTTTTTCTTATAAGTTAGACAATTTGTGAGTCTAACATATATCATATGAAAACGTACGAATAGCGTGGGGATGATGGGATAATATTGAATATACATAAATTGTGAATTGGCATAAAATGGCCTTAAAAGGCACATAATTAATTTTAGACATTAATTGGTATTTATGGACATAATTTTAAGAGATAGTTATGGACATAAATAAATTTGGAATTCATTGACAAATTTGAATAGGGATATTAATCCAATTTGGAGTTAAATAAAGATGTGTAATAGTTAATGGCCTAAGACACAAGGTTAGACTCTTTTGTGGTGTAAGACTACCCGTACCTGCCCGGCAAATCCAACAGCCACAATTGTTAGTCTAATGTGAGAGGTCAAAGGCACGAATTAAATGCGTAACAATTGTAAAGACACGAGGTTAGGCTCGTTTGCGGTATAAGACTGCCCGGACCTGCCCAGCAAATCCAGCAACCGCAAATGTCAGCCTAATGTGGGCGGTCTTTACAAGGTTACAGCTCTAATGAATTAAGTAACACTTAACCAGATAAACATGTAGTGGGACATGGGGTGTTAAATGGGTGCCTTGGGTGGCATGTGAAATTAAGTGGGTGCCTTAGGTGGCAAGTGAAATACGATTAGATGCACTTAACCAAGATTGAAACATGTAAGAAGACATGAATAAGAATGGGGTTAAGTGGGGAAACCTTAGTGGGGACCAAGCATAGGTGGAAGGCTTGTGTCAAGCATGGGGGCCCTTTTCAAACCAGTAACACATTAAGTATCTTTGTGAGCTCGACCCAAGTTGAGGACGGGACACGCTTATTAGATTTGATTGTAAGAGGTCAAAACGGGTTAGCGGTGGCAACGCAAGTCCAAGGGGTTCATGTGCGTGCATGGGCCCAGGCTGGTAGGTAAGACGTTGTTGCATCGTGTAGATATAAGCCATGCATCTTTGGTGGTATCGGGTTGCCACTTTGGGGAGTGATACACCCCACTGTGGGACCAACACGGGTATCTACGAAATAAGGACCTGATCGAATGGGGGTTGTGGGTACAACTAGTGGAGATAGGGGAAGACGACACTTATGAAGGCAGTTAGGGGTACAAGAAACTACCATTATCATTATTAAGTTCTGTAGGCGGGATCTACTTTTAGGGTGACAAGCGGTGGTGCAGTATAGTAATTATCCTATAGTGGTTAGGAATGAGATTAACTCTAGAATATTCCTCTTATTTGCTTTGTCATGGCCACTTGTTTCAGGGTCATATCTTATCTTACCAATTTATGCCTTATCCTAGTTACTTCAATAATTATATCTTATCTTCCTTCCTCCCCAGGTTCTCAGGGTAGGACTAGTACTAGTGGAGCTTGATCTCAGATCTCTTTCTCTCTCTTTTGGAAGTGCTTGGATTGTTGAAAGTAAAGTTCAGCTCATCTCTTTTGTGGCTACTTGTGTTGGGGTTTATGCATTTTATTTTATGTACTCTGAAACAATTTATCAAGATGGATATTAAGTGTACTTCGTTTATGAAGTTGTTGTAATCAAACTATTTCTCCGCTGCAATAAAAGTTGTTTTAAAATTTTCAAGTACCATTATTTATATCTGTCTTGTTATATTCTGTTCTATACACTAAATACGCTCCATGGAAGTTAATGCATTCCCTTTGTGAGTGACATTAATGGACGTGGGGTGTTACAAGCCACATGACTGACCTAGAGTTTATTATTTTAACCTAAACTCTGGGTTCCCCTATTTTCCACACGGGCAACTAGTAGTTTTTGTTTTACAGATTTATATTCACAGGATCCTGGTTTATTGCTAAAGTGATATTCGGAAAGCTCTGTATCCGCATATTTCTTTCAGTTATGTTTTGTATTATTTTTCCGCTTCTATGTATTTAAATGTAATTTAAATCTCTAATATTTTATGTGTAATATTTATTCATACTCTGTATATTCTTGTACACTGATGTAAATTATTGTAATAAGCAATGAAATGTTCTTCTGTTTGCGTTCTGATTCATCTTGTCCTCAAAGTAATTCGGGGTTTCGAACGGTCTTGGTCGGTTTAGCGATCGATTCGGATCGAGCGAAGTTCCCAATTCTTAATTTGGTATCACAATTGGTATCAGATCTTTGGATTACAGAGCTCGAGAACAAGACACATTAGAACCGAACGAAAGAATTCATCTGAGATTGGACTAGTAATGTCCAATAAGAATGGCTCATAAGAGATGGGATCAGTAGTATCCTAGAGCGAGTAGAAAGAGTGTTATTTGTTTAAAATAAAAATTGAATTTTTTTTGTTTTGAAAGCTAAATTCAAGTATACGTATTTGAATATTTTATTTTGTATTGAATTTGGACAATCCAATATATAGATATTTTGCATATACGCGTCATGAACATATATTCGAAATTTTAATATGCAGGATAGATATAGAATCACACTCTAGTCGCCTGGACATGATTCTGATGATGGCGCGCCATCACCAGTATTTATTTTCGAGTTTCGAAAGTAGGATATCTATATATTTCCATCAGACTGGTGTGAGATCCAAAACTAGATAGGGCTTATTGTTGTGATTTGGCATCAAAAATCTGTTTTTTGGACTTTGTATGAAAGTTATGAATTTGAAATGATAATCAACAAATTGATTCCTAATTGTGTTGTTTGATTATTGGTTGATTAATTAGAATTTGAACCATTTAACCAAATTGTACCAAATATTGAACTGTATTGAAAATTGTTTGCAATTGCGTGCATATACATGTATATACATTGAACAGGTCATAGCAAGGAAGCTAGAGAAGAGGAATAAAATTGTTTGCCCAACAAAAAGGTACATGTTTACAAATTTATTGGGTTTGGATGATTTTATAAGCCGATTGGCTAGCCGCTTAACTGTTTCTTTTTCTTTTTGGATTGGAGAGGCCTGCATGACAATTTCGGGATTTTCCCGGTGCTCCCGTGCAGGGGAAGTTCTGGCGAAATTTTTCGAAAATTTAGGGTGTTAGCCAAATTTTTGAAGAATTTGAAAAGTTCTTATAAACTGAAAAGTTGAAGAACTTAAGTCATAATGAAAGTTGAGTTAATTATTTAAACAACTTTCAGCTTCGTTCCTTTTTGGGGACGAAAAGTTTTAAGTGGGGGAGATTGTAATAACCCAGAAATCCGAGCCAATTTAAAATTTTTATTTTGGCAATTTTGATGAATTTTGAATTTTTAAAATGAATTATTTTGAATAATAACAATTAGAAATTTATTCTAAATAGAAATAGAACGTATATATTTATTTGAATCGTCGCTAGAATATAAATAATTTATTTTAAATATAAAAGGAATTGAAAATGGCGTGGTAGTTTGAAATTCGATTTCGAATTTCAAATGAATGTGTAGGATTCAAAATAATCCGGATTTTAGCGAAACCAAAAATATTAGGATCTAATTGAGAATATCCTTCCAATGAATCCGAAAAATTAAATTTCATAGCGGGAATAAAAAGTTGGGCCCAGTTGAAAATACAGAATAGTCGCTATGGAATTCTACCCCTTAAAAATGGAAATATTGCAAATGACCTTCGTTTTCGACGAAAACACTTTTGTTGGATCCGGGAAGTAGAATTATTGCTAGATTCCAATTTGCATAATTTTCTGAATCAATATGTGAGCGTGGCAAAGGAAAACGCGTTTGACCAGTTTCAATTGATTTTAATCGACTGGAAAATGGTAATTTTTCAAACGGTCTTCAAATTTGACGAAATTAGTTTTGTTGGGACCGTATCGTCAATAAGAAGCTAGAAATAAATTTTCTGGAATTTTTGGGTTCTGTACGTGACCCCAGTAAATTGAAATGTATGTTTTAAATTCAATATAACGATTTAAACATTAATTTAAATGAAAACTGATCAAAACAATTTAATTGGCCTGCGAAACATATCCCATTGTGTTCGGAATGAGGGTAATTAGCTAGGGACGACAGTCGGGGGTTTGATTTCGAGTTCAAAATAAAAAGTTACTTTTTGGTGAACTAAATTAATAAATAATTATATATAAACCTATTTTCAAAGTCAACCCCCTTTATAATTCTCTCAGCCCTCCCCGTTACCTTTAGATCGAAACAAAAGAAAAGAAAAAAAAGAAAAAACCCGTCGATGCTTCAGACCCCCCTCGATCGTCGACGGCCGCCGCTGCCTGTGGCGGGCCTCCTCAGAGCGCCGCCCCCTTCCCCGATCCCCTCCTTCGTTCCTCGCTCCACCCTTCTCCTATGGAAGCCGCTGCGAAAAACCCTAACTCCTCTCCCCCCCACGACCAGTTCGAAGACCGCGCCGACACCTAACCGCGAGCCCTAACCATCGTAGTCCCCTCCTACCACCATCCGCGGTCAGCGCCACCGAGACCCCCCTCTCTTCTTCGATCCGTCAACAACAAGCACACCCCTTCTCCGAGCCTCCTTCGCCACCTAACAAGGTATGGTGAGCATTTAATTTTTTCTTTATTCGCTTACATAATTAAAAATGCAATTTTTAATTGTGAATCTCGTGTATGAGAATATGATTTTTCATTTATTTGATAGTAGCGATCAAAATATGATTTGTAACATGGTAAAGATTTGATTTTAATCATGAAAGTGAATGTATAAAGATTTGATTTTTATCATGAAAGTGAACGTATAAAGATTTGATTTTTATCGTTCAAGTAGAGAGATAAAAATATAATTTTTATTTAAGTAGAGAGATAAAAATATAATTTTTAGTTATGTAGAGAGATAAAAATTTAACTTTTATATGTGAAGTTAGCGGGATAAAAATATGATTTTTATCACATAAGTGGTGTTATAAAAATATGAACTTTATTTATTAGGAAGTTAGAAATATAAAGATATAATTTTTATCATGAGGTTAGAGAAATAAAGATATGGTTTTTATTAGGAAGTTAGCGATATAAAAAAAATGATTTTTGTATATATAATAACGATATAAAAATACGGTTTTTAACGATGTAAAAGCATGACATTTATATATAATAAAGAGGTAAAATATGATTTTTATATATGTAGCGAAATAAAAATCTGATTTTATTATATATATCTAGCGTTGAAACAAAAAAATGTGATTCTAATAGCGTTGAAATAAAAATGTGATTTTTATATATGTAGCGAATACAGACGACGAAAGTGACAAAAGGCGAGCACGGCGAAGATTTTCTATATATGAAGAATTGCGGCGTTTGGTTTAGCCTCTCGGTGAGAACTTCTCACTTTAATTCTTGTTTTCTAGTTAAAAATATATACTAGGATGCAGATGGTGCTTAGCAGCACCCGACACCCGTTGTCCACAGACCATGGACGACTTGTTTGATTTTGTTGTGTTGTGAAAATTGATCGTGATGCGGAATGAATGGAAATATACTCATGTGTTGAAATGAATTATTTATCGTTAAAAATATAAATTTAATGTGAATGTGAATAAATAAATATTCATTTACAAATCAAATGATTTGTTCATGTACACTGATTTGACTGATATTGATTCGGACGGTAAATTTTACACATCGCCCAACTGCACAAATAAAAATTTGTGTTTGTTGACTGAAACCCAGCACGGGTATTGGGATGATATTTGACGTACACTAATCCCGATTGTTTAGTTTTATGTCAATCGATAGGTTGACAGACAGTTGTGTAGTGCACTTTGGATGATGGTTGATTAATTATCATCGCTATTATATACATGTGTTGTATGGAATCCATATAATTAACATTATATGGTAATTAATTGGGCCTCATTCCAATTTGAAAAATAAAGAATATTATAAAATAAAGATTCATGTGTTGAATAGAATAAATAGTCATGTGTTGACGATACTCACGTGTTGAGAATATTCATGTGTTGGAACTTATCATGTGTTGAACGAAATATTTTAACAATAAAATTCACATCTTTATCATATATAAAATTAGAAACTAACTGTAAACTAGTTAAGATGAGTGGTTTCCTGGGTATTGATCTGATGTTGGTTTCGGCCTTCGGGGTTAATACTTAGGGAATCATTCTCTTAGTAATTTACGGTTGGAGTCTGATTAAGAATTAAACAATAGAAATCATAATTTTATAAAATATATTAAATAAAAAAATAGTCATGTGTTGAAGATACTCATGTGCTGAGAATATTCATGTGTTGAAAGAAATATATATTCATGTGTTGAAGAAAATATTCATTTGTTGAATAGAATAACGAAGTTATTAAAATATATAAATCCGTGTTGATTAGCTTTGCGCCATTTTGACGCGAACGATATTTATATCGATTATATTCGTTTTTGTAATGAATATAGAAAAGGAAGTGATTTCAAAATCTAATATTTTGAAAATATTATCATGTATATATTAATGATATGGAATATTCAATTTTGATTTAAAATTGAATATGAAGTTAGAATTGTTTTGAAAACGAATTTAAAACGATTTATAAAATACGTTTAGAATTGAAATCGATGAAATATATATAATATATATTTACTAAATGGCCTGAATAGAATGCGCCGCGCTGCGGAAGTTGCGAATTTCGACCATTGACGTCGAATTGACGTTATGGGGGATCCGACCGTCGGATTCTCCTGAAACTGGAACTGTTGGGTTCGTATCGAAAAGAGCTTTCCAATGAATATTGGAAATTTGAAATCTAACGGTTGGATTTGGAATTATGTCCAAATCAAATTTGGAAAAGGTCGCTGTAAGTTCAGTTCAACGACCGTTATTGGAAATCGACTGTACGAGCCTTGATAAAATTATTAAAAATATCAATAATTCGTGTAAAATCATAATAAATGATTTAGAAAGAATTAGGGTGAAAAATCCCATATTTAAAAAGGAAAATATATTTTTATCGAAATGAACTAGTTATGAACTAGAATTATAATCCAATGTTTTTGAATAAACAAATTGGATTCGAAGTGGTTTTAAAAATAATCAGAATTTCCAATATACGAATTGGAATGGATTTGAATCGAAATTATCTTCGGAATATTTCGATGTTGGATTTCATGATTATATAGGTATGGTTGTGGAAATTTGGAAGATATATCTATATCGTTATTTCCAATACGATATTTGTTGGTTTTAGAATTTGATATTGAATATAAGCCGATATATTTTCTATTCAGAGCCTTGTATTTAATATCAAATGGGATTTTGGGTTCGTCGTGAATGGTGTCTTAAAATAACACTGTTCTTGGACCCAGTTTAGAAAAGAATAAATCTTTTAATTAAGATTTAGTGAAATTTTCCAGTTAATTAGTATTTAATTGGAATTGAATTTAAATTGGTTTTTGGGGTTTATCGTGAGCGGTGTTTTGAATAACACTTGTTCTTTAACCCGATTAACAATGGAATGTGATTTTGGGTTTATTGTGAACCGTGTTTTAGATGACATTGGTTCTTTAACCCAGTTAAAGACAGGATATTGATTTTTGGGAAGATTAAAACTAAGTGGAGTTTTAATGAATCTTTAATTAGATTAAAGTGATCGAGAATGGAGTATCTCCAGTTTTGCTCCAAAGCGATAGTTAAGTCATTAATTAGATTTGAACGTGAAATGGTAAATAATATTTACCGATAACACCGTGGTGTTAGATATGGAGTATTACCAGTTTTGCTCCATGGGATGAATAGGGTGGGATTGTGAAATAAAATAAATGATTACTTCGGTGTGGTTCGCTAATCCCGACTAGTTTGGAAAACCTTAACACGGTTTGAAATGATATCCAAAGGAAGACTAAAGAATAAATTTAGAAGAATTTATCTTTGATAAAATTAATAGGAACCTTTCCCTAAGAATGTGAATATTTGCATAAAAGAATACTCTGAATTGGAATGAGGCATATGTTGTGTTTGTGTTACACTTGTTTATTATATACGCCGGTTATTCGGAAAGGCCGGTTTTATACCCATTCTGAATATCCGACTCGACGATAAGTCGAAATGAAGACGGTGGTTGAAGACCGGAGGTCTTCACGTCATTTGGATGATTATTGATGATCTTGATTGGGCTGTAAACCCAAGAGGAGGGAATCAGTTGGTGATCGTCCAGACGTACTTGGAGATCGATGGATATGCGAGGAATAAGGTTCCTCCAGTTTCGTTCGGACCCAGAACGAACTTGTAAATGGACTGTATGTCTAACATTGGATTTTATTCCGTGTGATTGATTTCTTTTAAATATATATCTGTTTGGCGGCGGAGAATTTTTTCTCTTGCTTAACGCCCTTCTCTGAGACGTACGAGCTTAGAGGTTACATATCGATAGATATCAGTCGCATGGAATGAATTGCCTGTGTGGCATGCCTAAGTGGCAAATGATCAAGGCTTTTGTTGAAAAGCAAAGTCTTGTGGTTGATGATCAAAGCACGGCCTATGTGGCACAGCTTTGTGTGTAGCATTAATTCGCGAGCCTCACACCTCGGTATGAGTAAAAAACGGGATAGTGACTGCAGGGGGAGCATGACGTTTCTTTCTAGCTATGGGTGATGTCAGTGAACTACCAGCCCTGACATTTATATACTTTTTACCTGTGTGGTTGTTGGATGCGAGGCGCCTCAGATATAGGTCTGATAGGACCCGGAAATGTGTGTTCAGGAATAACTAATCCTCAAAATTAGGAGAGGACCGGCCCTGAAGATCCAGGATCGCTGTGTGTGGTCCTGAGACACATGCTAGAGTGTCTCGAACGGAGAGGAGCTTGCCCCTTGCCTCGACTCATGACGGAAATCCAACTTCCAATACAACCTTTGACGTTTTACTAGTATGGAGACATGATATATGGTACCCATGTCGCCTTTGATTGATACATTTATATTTGAAGTTGTTAATTTCTTCACTTATAGTAATAATAAAAGATAAAATTTAGCGTATCAAGCATTCTTTGGCTATTATATGGTAAAACCCTATCCTCCGGCTTGCGTTGCATTGTGTGATCGGACCTGGGTCTTATAATAGCTTCATTTTTCTTTATTTAGCATCGCGATGTTTGTTTTATGCACTGGTATTCTTGGGAGGAAACCCGTTTCGTGTTATACGGCGTGGTCCCTTGATTTACCTAACTTTAAAATAAAGATTGATAACTATTTTAGTTCTCACATCAGTCACATGACTGACCTGGAGTTTATTGTTTTAACCTAAACTCTGGGTGCCCCTATTTTCCATACGGGCTGCTAGTAGTTTTGATTTTGCAGATTTATATTCACAGGATCCGGGTTTATAGCTAAAGTGATATCCGGAAAGCTCTGTATCCGCGTATTTCTTTCAGTTATGTTTTGTATTATTTTTCCGCTACTATGTATTTAAATGTAATTTAAATCTCTGATATTTTATGTGTAATATTTATTCATCCTCTGTATATTCTTGTACTCAGATGTAAATTGTTGTAATAAGCAATGAAATGTTCTTCTGTTTGCATTCTAATTCGTCTTGTCCTAAAAGCAATTCGGGGTTTCGAACGGTCTTGGTCGGTTTAGCGATCGATTCGGATCGAGTGAAATTCCCAATTGTTACAAAAATGATTTTAAAAAAAGATTTGAATGGATGAAAGAAGAAGAGATTTGAAAGAAAGAAAAAAATACTTGAAAATGAAAACGATTAAGATCTGAAGAAAAAGATCCGAGGGAAAAAATTAAAACAAAGTGAAAGGAAGATTTGAAAAGAAAGTGAAAGGAAGTGAAAGGAAGAACCGAGCAATATATATTTACTATGAAACATTGCGTTCGGAAAAAATGAGAAGCTTGACCTGATAACATTAAAAGAATTGAAACTATAATGATTAAAATTTTAACGTATTATCCCATTAATAAAATTTACCCTCATTTTTATATTTAATGCCTTTGTTCTTTTAAATGAAAATTTTCAGTACATTTAGCTGTGGTTAATATACATTTAAAATTTCAAATGAAACCAATTTATTGGAAAGAAATGAAACAACTGGATTTGAAGTTGTTTCGTAGAAGAAAACTGAAGAAGAATGAAGGACCAAAGGGAAGAAAAGGAGAGAAAAAGAGATGAGATTTTGATCAAACAAAACGTAAGAGAAATTAGATGGAACCTAGATGTAGTAAAGAACATAAGAGCATTCCCAACAGTGTAAGGGAAAGGTGAAATGTAAGGAAATTGTTGTCCACGCCGTCCAGCTGTGTCGCTACGAGGGTAGGGAGAGATTCGAAGTGGCGACGCTCGCCATTTAGGAATTGGAGCGTGGACAGGAAAACGGTTTTATGATATCCGTTTATATGTTAAACGGTTTTCATAAAACCGTTTAACATATAAATGGTTTTATGAAAACCATTTAACATACTTTCGGTTTTCATAAAACCATTTTAGTTTTATATGGTTTGGTCCATTGTTTGATGTTTTATTTTCTAGTTTTAAACATTGGATTTTTAATGTTTTTAATGTTTTAAAATCCATTTTTTAATGTTTTAGTTTCTAGTTTTAAAATCCATTTTTTTAAAATCCATTTAAAAGAATTAAAACCTACCTATTTTCTAGTTTTCAAATTGGATTTTTAATGTTTTGGTTTATGTTTGTGTATCAAACACTTACCGCAAATTTTTATTTACCTTTTAGATATAGTTTTAAACATGTATACATATTTAAAAGCAATGTAAAATACGTTTGAATACCATATATGCATTAGAAAATGATATATTAATTACTTAAAAGTAGTCAATTTATTTTAATAACCCACAAAACAGTACAACCAACATAGAAAACTAAAACCAGGATACAACAAGCTAGAAATAGCGACATAGAAATAGCAACATTAGCCAACATAGAAATCTGAAACTAGGATACAACAAGCAAGAAATAGCAACATAGAATTTTCCTAGAACTGAGAACTTCCTTCTTCTTCCTGATATCATTTCTTTTGAGCCCTCATAATACTATGCTTTTTTGTTATAACATACTCAAGGGCCTCTCCATTCAACTGAGATAAATCTCTTGCTAGATACTCCTCTTCCTTTTCTTCCTTCAAACGACTTTCACGTTTTTCTTTATAATCAGTTCTTTTGTTGAGAGCTATAGTTCTAGCGACATCTTACTGCAGTTGCATCTCCATGATCTGCGGCTTATTATCTTTATGCTTTTCACGGTCTTCTTTGTTGGAGACAAATGCAAGGGATATATCACTTAACAACGAAGTTAGTTTATCACTAGACACTGCCAAATCTTTTGTTTACTTATTTCTCAATAGTGATCTCTTTCTTGATTTTATTCCTTCTGGCCTTGTTTCAACCCCACCAGTCAACATTCCCAAATTAGGAGTCACAGGAGTACTTTTGTTCCCATCCTCGTCTATAGCCATAGGACATTCAACTGTATTTCCCGAGGATGAATCCACGGAAAGTCTAGAAGCTACATTTCTTAAATTAGAGTCTGTAAGATATACATCATCTGGTTCACATATATTGGCCAAACGTGGACAAAAAGAAAGAATTTCCAATGCTTCATGAGCAATGCATTCAGTTTTACAGGTGTCACGATTGCTGCTATCGTAATTGTCCTTTAAATCTCTGAATGTTTGACCGCTTCTAAGCGAATCCCCCCTTAGTGCTTTTATCCCTTTGTAATTGGTACACATAGTATTCAAATTATACCATGCAGTCTTTGTGCTCTCAATTGATCTTCATGTTGCTCATTAAGGATCTCCATTGTACAAATCATTAACCTCTTGTAAAAAAACTTTCCACCAGAACGGCCATCAGCAACGACAGATGTGCTTACCCATGCATTAGCTAGCACTTAATAGTCAGCTGCTTTCCATATTTTTCCAGTAGCTACAGTTTTTTCCATGCCACTTTGAACGTGAGTTTCTTTTATTTTTCGCTTGGTGTAAGACCATTTGGCCTTGGTTTGTCCTTTGTCAGGTACTGGGGTCGGAGAAGGCACCTATTGTTGTACATTTTGAGTAGGATCACTGGATTGTGACCCAAAGTAGTTGTCGGTTCGAGGAACCTAGTCATACACTAACCGTACTGCTGAGCGAGGTTTAATTGGTGGATATATTGATTTTTTGGGGAGTTAGGAAAGGGGGTGGAATCATTGAAGGGCCTTCAGCTTGAGATAATATGCTAGTAAAATTACCAATGTTATCATCGGTATAGCCAGAGAAATTGTTGTTGTTGGAATCAGCTATTGTTGTTTGTTTAGAATTGGAATTGTTTGTGAGTATGAAGTAAACTACCGTACCCCTGTATTTATGAAGATAAATGATTCCCTTGAATGGTGTGATGCTTTACTTTACTTTACTTTACTTACCTTTACTTTGCTTTGCCTTGCTTTGCTTTGCTTTGCTTTGCTTTGCTTTGCTTTGCCTATATAAAACATTGGAATTTTAGTTTAACTACAAACTTCAAAATGACAAACGAAAACTGGACTGCTTCAGATTACGTTGTTTTGATAAAGGCGTACATTGAAGTAGACATACTACATATGGAAGAAGAGATAGATCAAGATTTTTGGGCAACCCTCAATGAAAAATACAACAATCATACTAGTTGTAGAATACAGAGGCCCAACTTAGCAACTAGAAGTGCTTTCTGCTTATTTACTACTGATTGTAAGAATTACCGCAAAGTAATTGATGAGGTAAAAAAAGGATGATGTTATTCAAGAGAAACGATCGACGTACGACTCACTCTACCTTTTCAACAACTTCGTCGGTCACGAAGCGTACGGGTTATGGTATAATCATATTATATAGTTTGAGTAGTATATCGTTATATTTTGTGTCGTATTCAATATGTATCATTTGGTTTATGTATTTGGAAAGTTTGGATGTACCCGTAGAGTTTAATTTAAATTCATGGCTATATTATGTGTGTTATTCAACTGAAATGAAAAGTCTATGAACATTGAAAGTCATGCTCCACTCATATTAAAAGTCGTGCTCCAATCACAATAAAAGTCGTGCTCCACTCACATTAAAAATCATTCTCCACTAACATTAAAAGATGTGCTCCACTTACATTAAAAGTAGTGCTCCAATCACGTTAAAAGTCATGCTGGAAAAAAAGAGTTAAGGAGTTAAAGATTGTCGATCGTCCTCTTCTGAATTGTGAATATACAGTTTGGGTCGTCCTCTTTTGAATTGTGAATATAAAGAGTTAAAGAGTAAAGGAGTTATATACAGTTTCGGTCGTCCTGTTTTGAATTGTGAATATAAAGAGTTAAAGAGTTAAAGGAGTTTTATACAGTTTGGGTCGTCCTCATCAAATGTGCATTTTGCATATTAGCTCCAATAGAAAATAGAAATGTGATATATTTAAAGTACATAAAACAATACAATAATTGAGTACTACAACGTTACAATAGTTCAATAAATGCAAAAACTATATCTAAGTAGTCCCTTTCAGATGCCATAAATGTTCAACCAGGTCGTCCTGCAGTTTACTATGTACCTCCCTAAACCTAATTTTATGCAGGCGCCTAAGAAATACCTCAAGAGTCACTGGATTTCTATCAGCAACAATAGTTGTGGTGTTATCTGGTTCATATCCCAAGTATGATGGAAATGTTCCTCTTTCTTCTTCAGTGATCATGTTATGCATTATAATACAAGATGCATAATGTTGCTCCAAACCTGTGGCTTAAATAATTTAACAGGGTTTTTAATAATGGCAAACTTTGCTTGGAGAACCCTGAATGCACGTTCTACGTCTTTTCTCGCTGCCTCTTGCCTTTTAGCATAATACTTTTCTTTTTCTTTTTCTAGAGCTGAAATAGTTTTGACAAGCGTACCCTATGAAGGATAGGTGCCATCTGCTAAATAATACCCCATGTCGTACGTATTTCCTGCAATACAAAAATCACATGCAGGTGTTTTTCCATGTGTAAGGCTCTTAAAAAAAGTTGATTGGTGAAGTACATTAATATCGTTCATTGCACCAAGGCATCCAAAAAATGCATGCCAAAACCGTAGATCATGTAAATAACCATCTTCAAGTATTATTGTCGCTTTAGTGTAATGTCCAATAAATTGACCGTGCCATGTTGTAGGACAGTTTTTCCATTCCCAATGAATACAGTCTAGGCTGCCTAACATACCAGGAAATCCTCTTTCGGCTCCTAACCTATTCAATTTGTTGACATCGCTTTGCGTTGGAGCACGTAGATACTCCTTACCATACAATTCAATTATGGCTACACAAAACCTTTCTAGGCTTAAGGTAATAGTACTCTCACCCATTCAGACAACCTCATCAAATGCATCTGGAGCTATTTCATAAGCTATTACATGTAATGCGCCTATAATTTTTTGGTACGGCGAACATCCTAAGGTACCAGCACTATTACGTTTTTGGACAAAATAATTATCATGTTCAATAACTCTATTGAAAATGCACATAAACATATTCTTTCTCATACAAAAACGGCGTCAAAAGTCGTCAGGGCCATATGTACAGGGGGTGTTGAAATAATCTTTAAGTAATCTTGCAGTACCTCCTTTATGATCCTGCATCTTCTATATGTCTGCACGACCGTACACACTGCCTCCTCAAGTACCACTAGATGATCCTTCCGTTAGGAAATGTTGGTTAATCTTTAATTGTTGAATGACAACAGCTTGCATCACAATCTCTAACTCATCGCTATCGGTCGTGCTATCTGAAGAAAACTGAAGAAATTTTGTATGCCCCAACATTTCATCGCCTTCATCAGAATCGGAGCTATTATCATCCGGACCATGTTGGCTGTAGTAATTTGAATCTTTGGTTTGCACATCTGATTCATAAACAACATCGTCGTTGCGGACATTATGAGACATTTTTGTGTTATGAAACTAAATGTGCACACTAGAGGTGGTTTTATATCTTCTTCAATCCACAGTTGCAACGGCTATATAAGAATATTGTATAAAAATATATTCGTCAACGACTATAAATTCAAATAAAATTGTAATATTATGCAACGGCTATAAATTTGAATTGTATTTTACTATTCAGCAATGGTTATTAGTTTAAACTATATTTTAATATTCGACAATGACTTTATTTATAAATATTATATTCTAATATTCCAAAACGGCTCTATATATATTATATATTTTAATTTTTGTACCCGTTAACTATATTTTAATATTCGACCAGATTTTATAAATTATATAAGGGGAAGGAATAAAAATTGAAAACATATTTTATAAATCATATAAGGGGAAGGAAAAAAAATTAAAAATTGTTTTATGAAAACCCTTTTTGGATTAAACGGTTTTCTGAAAATCGTTTACGGGCAGTGAAAAAAAAACATAGAGCGTTCCCCCACCGGCTGCTGGATCGGTGGGGTGATCGACGCTCTAAAAGATTGATTCACGCTCAAAAATTCGGAAGCTACTGGGAATGCTCTAACATTGAATCTCCCGTTCAAAATGGCAAAAAAGAAAGAAAGTAAAAGAAAAGAAAGAAAAGGAACAATGAAAGAATAAAAAAGGAAAAAGAGTGGACAGGAAAATAAGAAAGAGAATGTGAAAGGGAAAAAAAGGAAAAGTAAAACAACGATAGACAAAAGTGGGAAGTGGAAACAACAAAATGAAGTGGTAGTTCATTAATAGAAAAGTAATTGAAAGGAGAAGTTTTAAAAGGCAGATACAAGAAATGGAAGACAAAAGTAACGAAATCGAGAATCAATAGGAAAATATAAATCGAATAAATGAGGGAGCAATGAATAATATCCTTAACTAATATGTACAAATTATGATCATTAGTTTTGTTTTCTAATGTTTCTTTTCCTATTGAATGTATAATTATGTTTTTTTCCTCATTTTTAAAGCCATTGATTACAATTATTCCCAGTTCCTTTTAAACTAAAGGATTCCAATAAATTTAATAGCAATTAGTTTCTACATTAAATTCTAAAACATGTTATAATTAATGGAAAGATAAAAATAGTTGTAATCCAATTATACTAATTAAATCACATTAGTTTCTTTGCAAAATTCAGTACTACATTTCCCTAATAGGTAGGTTGTAAGACAGTAGTAGTTTGTTGACACCACTTTCTGTGGTAACAACGTGATTCTATCCACCGATGGTGGATAGAGGGGGACCTCATATGAGGCCCCCTGAATTCCACCAATCGGTGGCCGAGGTCACCGTGACACCACAAAATGTGGTGTCAACAAACTCGATCTTGGTTGTGACAAACATAGATTTGTAGTTACTGAAATTATGGTTATTGAATTATAATAAGAAGGTTAACTTGTTAATTAAGAACCAAATATTATTCGGGTGATAATTTAAATAATTATCTAAGTATATTTGATTTCGGATTTGAGTTACGTTATTTTAGGAATTAGGTAAAGCTTGAGTATTTAATCATTCAAATGATTAATTTGTGAACCTTAGGAGAAATATATTCAATTGGTGTCAAATTAAAGAAAATGGGTAATAAAAAAGAAATAAATTGGGTTATGGTAAAATTAAAGTAAAAAAACTTCATTACGTAAAAATAATGTTGAGTAAACTTTGTAATGTACGAATTTTGCTCAAATAAGGATTTACATGATTTATATTGTGTATATTACAAAAATAGCAACGTACGTGTGTACAATGAATTTGGTGTAAATCATATATTTTAAATATTTTGGTGTTGAAAATATAATGGAAAATGTAAATATTTATGTGTAAAAAATAAATTTAATAAAATTGTATAAATTAATTGTGTCAAAATAATGAATCTTGTACTATTTTAAAATTAAAATGTGTAGTTGGTATATAAAAGAATAATATGCAAAATTTAAGCTGAACATGTGGAATTTTTGTGTTAGCATGTCATAAATCTGTGTTAAAAAGGTTCTTTTTACATGGTATATTTTTTTACTTAGCTTATACAATGTAAGTTGTGTGTTTGGGTGTGTAAAGGTTGAAAGATAATGTAAATTATGCAGTTTTGTGTGGTAAATAGCCTATTTAAATTTATATGGTTTAATTAACTAATGTTAGGGTTGAATTAGGCTATCATTAGGCCCAAATGAGGCATTAACCAAGGTAAAGTCTTTAAAAAAAATTAGCATGTTCCTTTCAGATTGCGTGAATTCTTTCGAAGAACTAAGAAAACTTACACCTCCGCCTAAAAATCCAAATTTTAACTCAAATATCAAAAGAAAATAAAGGAAAACTTGTGATTTCAATTGCTACAAGTAAACCACTACAAATTTATTGGTTTACCTTCATCAGTCTTTATAACTTTATCTAATTTATTAATTTATGTCTGTTATGTCTTTGTATGTCACCGTAGTGGTGTCTACAGGTGTTACGTCACTGTAGTGGTGTCTACAGGTGCTAATTCTTCTCAACAAGCCTTAATATTGCAATATTGATTCAAATCTTCATTGCGAATACTTGAATTCATCTAAAAAGTTGAGTTATCTTACAAGTCTAATTTTCTCAAGTTCTAAAAGTGTTTAATCTATGATAATCTCTATGAAATCGAACTGTATGTTATTTTTTGCTCTAAGTTTTTGAGATGCTATCAGTTTGAGCTTGAGTCCATACTTGTAGTTGCATATCTTTTATCTTTTATGTCGGAATCCAATGAAACTATTCTAGTTGGTAGATGTTTTGTTATATTTTGTGTAAATCAATTTTCAGACCATTACAAGGTCATTAGGCTATTCAAAACATGCCAAAAAGTTGTAATCAGAGCTAGAAACAAGCCAGTTGGAAAATACGTACAAGTCTTCGACCCTAGGCCCTGATAGGTCGACCGCTATCAGAGGCACTACTCAATATCAGTGGTTAAATCCTGCATTTGTTATACTGAAGTCGATTGTGTTGTTCCTTGAGTATTTAAGTGGAGTTTTGGTTTGATTTTGATTGATTTTTGAACTAGATTTTCTAGTTATTTTTATAGGCTATTTGTAACAACCCGAAATTTCTGAACCAATTTAAAATTTTTATGTTAGCTATTTTAATGGGTTTTGAGTATTTAAAATGATTTATTTTAAATAATAACGACTAAAAATTTATTTAAATCAAAGTTAGAACGTATAAATTTATTTTATTTATAAATAGAATTTGAAATGGCGCGGTAGTTTGAAAATTCGATTTTAAATTTCAATTGAATGTAAAGAATTCAAAATAAATCGGATTTTAGTAAAACTAGAAACATCTGAATATGCTAAATAATATCTTTCTAAAGGATGTGAAAAATTCAGATTTCATAATACAAATTGAAAGTTATGTCCAGTTTAAAATTTATAATAGTCGCTATGGAATTTATATATATTTAAATAATATATATCCCTTAAAATAGCCATTTTGCAAGCAACCACCATTTTCGATGAAATCACTTTTGTTGGATCTGGGATGTCAAATTATAGTTAGGTTTAAAATTTCATAATTTTTGGAATTAATATGTAAGCGTAGTGAATTTAAATGCCTGTTCAGTTTTAATTGTAAATTTAATCGACAGGAAAAAGGTCATTTTTCAAACGGCCTCCTAATTCGACAAAATTAGTTTTGTTAGGACCGTATCGTCAAAATATAGCAAAGTTTAATTTTCTTTAATTTTCGGAGTCAGTATGTGGCCCAGTAAATTAAAATGTATGTTGGAATTCAATATTGACCGTTATATTAATTTGTATTTTAATTTTGATAAAAAATGATCAAAACAGTGAAATTAGCTTATAAAACATATCACATTGTGTTCGGAATGGGGGTAATTAGCTAGGAAAGACAGTCGTTATGTTTGACTTGGAGTTCGAATGCGAAATCACACTTTTTGGAATTTAAATAATAATAAAATATCTATATATATCCTTAAATTCACCCCCAAACCCTAATTAAATTTTGGAGCCGCCAGCTTTGAGATGAACGGGCGAAAATGCTTGAAATTAAAAACCCCAATTTCTTCCAATCTAATTAAAATTTAATGATGGTTTCAAAACAAAGTTTATAGATCCTCTCGAGCTCTTCAAATCCATGCAAATATGATGGAATTTCTTTTGCAAATCTTGAGAAACCGCAGCTCAAAACCGTCGTGTTCACTTGCGGCTCCAGTCCTCGAAACGCGTGCGAGTTTGACGAGATTCTGGCGGATGGCAGCGCATTCGAAGGCGTGCATGGTGGTCGGGTTTGATTGGTGATATGGTGATCTATGGTGGCGCGGTTGTTAACCCTAAGATATGGCTTGGGTTCGGTTTTCTAAACGATATAAAGAGGAAGACGAGGAACGGTCTTTTCCTAGCGGTGATTAGATGTTAAAATGGTAATTAATTAATGTAATTAATAGTTAAATTATATCTTAATTATCTAGAATTTAAAATGTCATAACTCCTCCATATGATATCAAAATTCAGAAAACCAAAGTCCATTGGAACCATAATTTCCAGCACTACGCGGTGCAACAAACTAGAACAAAAACAGAGCAGATTTGAATTTGAGGCAGATTCAAACTCAAATAATACAGAAATCATTAATTAAAGAATGTCGGAGTGGAACCCAATGTGAGAATTCTCTCACTAAAATAATTATACAGTTATTTATTTTATAACTGAAATTATATGCCAGTATTGATTTTTATCTGTTATATATGGTTATTTTTGGAGTTCAACACACGAACTCACACAAATCATTTGAATTGAAAGCGATGTATGTATATTAGCGACACTCGCATTTCATACTCCGCGGATGGCCACTTGTGGCGTTGTAAATGGCATTGGGTAGTTGAGTATTTATTTATATGGACGATTTGGTGATTTGTGTATTGTGATTATGGATTTGAAATGTTCAATATATTAAAATAAAAATGTTAATAAAATTGTGGTAGTTGAAATTTAATTATAAATATCTATAATTTAAACAGAAAAAAATTGGCAGTATTGAAATAAATATTGGTCAGCTGAAAATATTATTTTTAACATGTATATGAGATATATAAAATGGTCATGTATTGAAATAAACATTGGTTGGCTAAAAATATTATCTTTAGCTTATATATGAGATATATAAAATTGTCATGTAATAGAATAATTTTTGGATCGTCAAAAATATAATTTTTGACATATATATGCACTGTATAAAATTGTCATGTAATGGAATATTCAATTTTGATTTGAAATTGAAATGAAAATTGGAATCATTTTTTTAAAATTATAAACGATTTATAAAATATGTTTTAAATGGAAATCAATGATATATATATATATATATATATATATATATTTAAATGGCTTCAATAGAACGTTCCACGCAGCGGCCGTTTGCGAATTTCAACCACTAACTTCAAATTGATGTAACGGGAGATCCGACCATCAGATTCTCCTAAAACCAGAACCATTGGGTTCATATTGAGAAGATCTTTCCAATGAATATAATTGATTTAAATTTGAACGATTGGATTTCAAATTATGTCCAAATCAATTTCAGAAAAAGTCGTTATGGATGCAGTTCGGTGGCCGTTACTGGAAACCGACTGTAAAGGCCTTAATAAAATTATTAAAGATATGGAAAAATTGTGTAAAATCATAATAAATTATTTGGAAAGATTTTGGGTGAAAAATTCCATATTTGAAAAGATAAAAGATATTTTTATCTGAGTGAACTAGTTAACAACTAGAAATAATAATCCAATGTTTTTAAATAAATAAATTGGATTTGTAAATGGGTTTTGATATAACCAGAAATTTCCAATGAATGAATTGGAATGGAAATAATCTTCGGAATATTTCGATGTTGGATTCCATGATTATACAGATATTGTTGAGGAATTTGGAAGGTACATATATCGTTATTCCCAATATGATATCCGTTAGTTTCAGAATTTGATATTAAATATAAGTCGATATAATTTCTATTCAGAACCTTAAATTTAATATCAAATTGGATTTTGGATTTGTCATGAATGATGTCTTCAATAGCACTGTTCTTAAACCCCATTGAGAAAAGAATATATCTTTTAGTTAAGATTTAGAGAAGTTTACCAATTAATTAATATTTATTCGGAATTGAATTGAAATCGGATTTTAGGGTTTATCGTGAACGGTATTTTAAATAACATTTGTTTTTTACCCAATTAACATTAAAGATATGATTTGGAATTTATAATCTTTTAATCAAGACTAATGGAAATTTTCCAACTTAATATATTAGATTAGAATTGAATGAAATTCAATTTGGTAATAATCAAGATGAGCGTCTGTAAAGGAAGAACGTTACTATATGTGGAATTTAAAAGGCTTTGTTGTTATTCCATTTATATTATCAGTCTGATACGGAAATTTATATTGATTACAACAGATCGGATTTCCGTGAAGGTTCCATATTAAATGGAAGATGATTTTGGTTTTATCATAAACTGTGTTTCAAATAACATTTGATTATTAAACCAAGTAAAAGCAAGATTAATTTCCAGAAAGTTGAAGAATCATTAAGTAATGATTTTAGAGATTTAAACTAAGTAGAGTTTTAATAAATCTTTAATTAGATTTGGAATGAATATATGGTAATTAAATTTACCAAAACATGAGATGTGTTAGAACTAAATATGCTTGGTTGTTGATATTGATTGATTCTTTGGATTGTACTCGCCAAGTTTATAACCAAAATATGCTTTTACATTTAGCATTGGGTTGGGTAGAAATATTTGTATGCTAACATCTTGTGAAACACTTCACGATTTGACTATGAGATGTTTAGCGATGTTGTTGAGTTCATTTCAAATTTAATGAATGATTTTGAAATGAGATTTTCTTAAGTGAAAAGAAATGTATTCCCGACTTTGGGTAGGGAATGTTTTATAAAAATGTTTTATAAATAGAAAGGATTTCGAGGCCTAAACTCGATGTTTCTAAAATGATTTAGAAATGTATTATGTGTTTGACATTGTAGTTTATCACATAACCAATTAATTGCTATTGATGATATATATGTTTGGTGGTGGATAATTTATTCTCTTGCTTAACACCCTTCTTTGAGACATACGAGCTCAAAGGTTATGCGATTAATAGTGACTGATCATATGTGTGAATTGCTAATGTAAAGTACTATATTTTGGAAAGTACTTGTGATTATTATGTTGTGAAATGATTTTCCCCACTTCGGGACATGAAACGATTTAGTATGTGGCTAAATATTTGGATTACCCGGACGACTAAAAGTATGGGTAAGAAGGCAGTGTATTTTTCCCGAGGGAGTGGGAGGTGCATTGTCAATGTAGCCTGCTCCATCGTGGGAGGTGCAACTATATATATCGAATTGGTATGGTACGTACCCTTTGCCTTGTCTGAGGGGAGCTTAATATTTGGTTTCATATCTTTTTGTACGCATTGTGATGTTTTGGAATTTATATTTCCAAAGATTTTGGTTTGAGATCCCGAAGTGAAATCTACTTTGATATAAAAGCTGGATATGTATTTCAAATGATTTGAAATAAGAATTGGGAAATAAAATACATAGAAATAATTTCTGTAAAGTGAATTAGATTTCAAAAAAAATCTAAATTTGGGTTTAAGCCTAAATGGGTAGATAGGAAAGTAGCATGTTGTATGATATATTGTAGATCCATATATCTATCATTGGTTATTGTTTAGGCACTGGTATTCATAAGGGTAAACCCGTTCTGTGACATGCAGCGTGGTCCCATGATTTACCTAACTTTAAAATCAAGTTAATAACTGTTTTAGTTCTCAAACCAGTCCCATGACTGACTCGGAGTTTATTGTTTTCACCTAAACTCTGGGTGCCCAAATTTTCCACACGGGTAGCTTGTAGTTTTGTTTTTTGCAGACTTCTATTTTGCAAGATCCTGATTTACAGTTGGAGCTATATCCGAAAAGCTTTGTATCCGTGTATTTCTTCTAGTTGTCTTAGTTGATGTGTTTTCCGCTACGCATTGTATTTTTACATTTTAAATTTCCGCAGTTATGTATTTTTAATCTCTGATATTTTCCGATATTATTTATTTGAACTCTGATACCTTGTAATCTGATGTAAATTGTTGTAATAGGCTAATAGCAATGAAATGTTCTATTGTTTTTGTTCTGATGCGTCGTGTTCTCAAAGCAATTCGGTGTTTCCCGTCTCTTCGGAGACCGAGGGATTTCGGATCGTTAACTTATTTCTAGTAATGAAAAATACAATATCATCGTTGATCCAAACTTCAGATTAACTGATTTCCATGTGCATATTTATGTGTTAATATCTTGAGGATTTCGTGTTTATGAGTACACATGCACATGTTTTATATAAACCATTTTAAAGAAGTTTTATAAAATTAAAAGTATTGTTTTAAGAAAATATCTTCTTACATTTTTATCTAAAACTGTAAATATTTCTACACTACAAAATTTATGAAGATTTCTTGTTATAAAATGATTTTCAAATTAAAAGGTTTCTGAATAGTTTTTAGAAATCATTTTAAAAAGCCAAAGGTTACAAATATATTTCCTTATATAAACTCACACATTTTTGTACCTTCGAGAAGGTGAGGTTATGATTTAAATGATGTAGTGAATGGCGTAGTATTAGACACAGTTATTATTATTCTAGAAATTAATTCTAAACTTGTCTGACTAAGGCTATTATTTTTTAGATTTTATTTAGCTATTTTAATATGGAATTAACCAACAGATCATAAACCGATAAGTGAGAACGTATGGTATGGAACGTACCATTACCATTGTCTGGGTAACTATCTGAGATTTGTGTTACATTATGAGATATTAACAGTACTTAATCATAGAGTCATCTGAGACACTTAGACCTTTGGGTCATCTGAGACAATTATAGCTTTTACGTCATTCGAGATACTTATGACTTTTGGGTCATCTAAGAAGGGTACCATACATATTTACATACATTTATTAGTACTGATATGCTCTGGCCATCTAAGATATGCACTTGCGGCATTTCTTCAGCTTATTTTCTGAGTCAAGGTTCCTTTCTGAGTTGTTTCTAGATTTTGCTATTTATAATTTCTAAATTATGACATTTTTTTTATGATTTCACTGTTTTGTGCTAATTTATCATCATATATAGCCTAAGGCATCTGAGGATTTATTTATATATAGTGATTTCATTTCTCTACATTAAAATTTTAGCTGAATTCCTGAGTTTCATGGTTTCTTAGATTTATGCAGTTAAAATCTTGGTGTTTATATGATTTTAAATCTTATTGTAACAACCCATATTTTTAGAACTAATTTAAAATTTATTTTTAATTGGGTTTCATAGAAATTAAATATTTCAGGTCAATTATTTTAAGAGTAAATGACTTAAGATTTATTTTAATTGGAGTTATAATGTATAAAATTAAAATTTAATTAAAACGAGCTTGAAATGGCGAGGTAGTTTGAAAATTTGATTTTAAACTTTGAACGAATATATAGAATTCAATATAAATCAGAATTTGCTAAAACAAGAAACGTCAGATTATTTAGAATTGTAATTTTCTAGCGAACGTAAGAAATTGAGATTTCACTTTGTAAATTGTAAGTTATGTATAAATTAAAATTTAGAATAGTCGCTTTGGAATTTAAACATATTTTTAAAAGGTATGTATAGCCCGTTGAAAACTCACATTTTGCATACGGATGAATTTAGACTCGAGACCACTTCCATTGAGTTCAAAATGCCATTTGTGTGTTCGAGAACCATAAGCATCGATAACTTTGGAGTTGGAGAAATTTGGTCTTTTTCATTAGATATAAGACCAAAATACCACTTTTTGCATATGGACAAATTTGGACCTAAAACCACTTCCATTGAGTTCGAAATGTTGCGTTCTTGAAAACTATAAACTTCGATATGTTCCGAGATTCGGAGTTTGGCACTTGGTTTGGGTCTTGGTTTAGCTAACCTAGCCCACCATATTACCCCTAAATTAGCCTCCTCTCCTTATTCACTTCCTCACTTCAAAGAAAATAGAAATTAGGATAAAAAGTTGGGAAATTAAAATCCCCTAAACCTAGTTTGATCCTTGGAGCTCCATTTTTCTTGAAATCAAGTGCGAATGAAGGAGAAACTCAAGTAAGCTCCATCTGCATCTTCTTTAACTCAATTCCTCTTTGATTTTGAGATTTCCAATGACCTAGTTCTTAGGAAACATTCTCATATGATCATAGGTTGTTGATTCTAATATTTTTATCGAAGATACGTAGTTCTAGCTTGTCATTGAATTGATTTCTTGCTTCTAACAAGTGAAGGTGAGAGCTTTGTGAGTTCTTAGTGTCTATGCTACAAGCTATTGGCTTGTAAAGTGTCAATTAGGTTCATTTAGAGTGGTGTGTATGCATATGAATTGGTTAGATAAGTATACACTTTCTGGTTCATTAGTTTTAGTATCGTTGAGTTGAAAATTACGATTATAATTGTCCATACAATCTAATTCATATGCTATTAGTTGATTTGGCGATATTGTGAAGCTCCATTGTCGCACCGACAAGTTCTAAGACTTCTCAATTCGCTTATATCGCATTTGATTGCTTTGGTTGGGGAATTTAGTCGTTTTTGAGGTTATAGTCGAAATCATCGGAATCTTATGTGTATATGTTGGTGCATGTGTTCATGAGTGGTTTTGGCGAGCCTTAGGGGCCTCATTGGCACTTAAAAATCATCATAAACCATCACCATTGATTCGGGCTCATCCGACGCCGATTGCACACTTATTGGCAATCAAAATGTTTAATTGTTCAGCTCAGACGTTTCACCAAATTGGCCAGACATCTGTTTAAGCTCTCGGGGAAAATAAAAAAATTGCTTACTGTCAGGTCAGACGTCTGCCCTGGGGGTGTCAGACGTATGTTGTCAATTTTCTGCTGTTGACCCGTGAACACCATGGTCAACAGTTTAGGTCCATTCAGGCTCTTTCCCGGCCGACCCATTTCGACTTTGTTTGTGACTTGTCAGTTTCTCTAGTTCACAGATTTCAGCAGCTCGATTTTTACGAAATCATTTTATAAATCATCAATTAAATAATGATGGAGTGGGGACCAAGTTAAGAACTCCCTCACTCAAAATCTTTGTATAAATATTTATTTTATAACTGAATATTTGTTTGTTGTTTGATGGATGTTTACAGTTTTAACGTTATCATTGTTAAACTATGATTATAAATGTTTATAAATAAAACTTTTATATTATAAATGATTAGGATGACAATTTACCCACCCGTCTGCCGAATATTAGATAAGTTCACATGGATTGTGATATTAACCCCACATGGATATTGGAACGATAATTTTACACAGCGCCCGAATATACAAATAATGATATGTTGTTTGTTGATTGAAAACCCCACATGGGTCTGGGGATGATGATAACTTTACACACCTCCCTTGCGCTTAGTTGTATGTCAATCGATTGATTGATAAGATGTAGTAAGCGTTATTCAGTTATGTGATGCTTATACAGTTGTAGATGCACTTTGGATGTGAATTGAATATGTGAATTGAATGTTTGATAATTGTTATTCACTAGTTTTGAATACATGCAATGTATGGAATCCATATAACTGAAATTATATGGTAATTGATTGAGTCACATTCCGATATAGAAAATGAGCAAATATTTTGATATAATATTTAGAGAAGAATCAATATATGATTTGATGTCCGGTTTTGGATTGACATGAAAATATTAAAATAATTTTGGATGAAATACTCTAAATCTGAAAAGATAAAGGATATTTTTATCTGAATGAAATGGTTAACAACTAGAAATAAGAACTGAAGGAAATTATAATGGTTTTTATATGACTAGATTTTTTCCAACGTATGAATTGAAATGGAAATGAATGGAAATAATTTTTGGAATATTTCGATATTGGATTCCGTGATTATATGGATATTTTGTAGGAATTTAGAAGATATAAATATAGTTATTCCCAATACGATATCTGTTAGTTTGAGAATTTGTTACTGAATATAAGCTGATATGGTTTCTATTTAGAGCCTTGTATTTAATATCAAAGTGGATTTTGGGCTTGTATGAATGGTACAAATAACAATACTATTCTCAAACTCAGTGGGGAGTAGAATAAATCTATTCATTAAGATTTAGTGGGATTTTCCAATCAATGAATACAATTGGAAACTAAATGAAAATGGATTTTGGGTTCTTTGTTAATTGTGCTTTAGATGACATTGTTCTTAAACCCAATTAATGGTGAAGTTATGATTTGGAATTTATAATCTTTTAATTAAGATTAATAGAAATTTTCCAAAGTAAACTCTTAGGAATATCCTTTCCCTGTAAGAAGACGTCTGTCCATGGTGGTGTCAGACATCTGTTCAAGCTAAAGAAAGAAAGAAATAATGGCTTCAGCTCAGACGTCTTACCATATATGGTCAGATGTCTGTACAAACTCTTAGGAATATTTTTCCCTGTAAATAGCCGTCTGTCCAAAGGGGTTCAGACATCTGCCAAAACTCTTGGGAAATCTTACCCTGTAAGATTAGACATTTGTGCATTTTATGTCAGACTTTTGACCTATGCAAAAATGCACAATTTATCTTGTGCATCTTTTTTTATGATATTGGAATTTAAAAATCTTTTAGCTAAGATTTTTGAGATAAAAACTAAGTGGAGTTTTAATGAATACTTGTTTAGACTGAAATGTGAATAAGGTCATTAAATTTACCAAATTCAAGAGATGCTCGAGAAGGGAGTACCGCCAGTTTTACTCCATGCGATAGTTAAATCTTTAATTAGATTTGAATGTTAAGTGGTAATTGAGTTTACCGATAACACAATGGGTGTTAGATATGGAGTACTACCAGTTTTCCTCCATGGGATGAATAGGTTGGGATTAGGATAATAAAATTATGACCACTTCGGTAAGGCCCGCTAATCCCGACTAGTTGAAAAACCTTAATTTGTGTAACGAACTGGGATTTTCGACCAGAAAATCAACATAAAACCCATGTTAATTATTCATGCATCGAACATTCCAGATCATTAATAGAAAGAAGTTAGAGGGTGAGTATAGATAAGATAGAACATTAGAATATAAGAAGAAGAAGAAGAAGAAGAACACAATCAGAGTAAACACGAATCTCACAGCGGAACGAATAAAATATAATATATAACATAACTTTGCAATAAAACAGTATATATACACTATAACATCATCAGAATACAACACTTACACACAGCGGAAACAACAATAACTATATAATCCTGAAGCCTCCTACTTCAAGCTCCTCCAAGTATATCTGTAAAGACCTGAACTACTTGACTGCCCGTACAAATTTGGGCACCCAAGAGTTTAGGGAAAACAAAACAAAACTCTGGGTCAGTCACGGGACTGGTGTGAGTAAACTCAAATCATTTGGCTTAACTTTTCAAAAATCCTTTTCAAAAGAAAAGATAATTGTAAGACAGATCCTTACATGAACACGTATGGTTTTTACCTTACGATAACCCAAAAACACTTTTGGAAATCAATAGTTCTCTAATATTATAATAATGTCTAATCACAAGTAATTAGAATCTAGCAGAATGCTTGCATCTCACGTTCCATATATATAGTATACAAATCAAAATCGCGGGCGCTTATTGGAGATTGGATTCCAACTATGACAAGTTATGGGACCACCTGCCGATAGTGTATCTCTAGAGGCAAATACACTGGGTTCAACAAGAACAACTTGCAACCCGGCCCTCACATGACCGACCACTCATTTCGCTTGAGTGTATCGAATGTATACCGCCAACGGTTGGGAGCTACCCACCGTCTTCCCGAAAAGGGACAACATCGAACATAGATAAAGAATGAAATGGATTTTCTCTAGATAGGTGATATACACCCTAATGGGAGCGACCTACTTCGCCATGCTGCCTGCCCGATTTCTGTCATTTCCCGGTTGATGTGGCTTGAGGTCATAACGTATCTTTGACAGATCATACATTCATTTACTTTGAATGCCACATCGTCATACCCGCCAAATCACAAATTGATTTCCTCAAAAATACCATGGGTATAAAGCTAAGAGAAACGAATTCCTCCACCACCAAACATAAGTACATTTGAAGAGATCAACTTACGCGATCCATTAGATATACTTTGTCATACATTCGTCCATTCACGTTGTCTTGGGACTGGACAAACCGAAGGCACTATTCTGTAAACAAGATAGCCCTTGCATAACTCCATCTTTAATATTTGATCGCAATGCTAACATCCATACAGAGTGGTTTTCAGATGATGAATCTGATCCCAGTCTCTCTGTATTGACGATGGAGAAATGGTCAAAATCTTCGATAGTCGGTGATTTAACTATCAAAGAAAAACAGGTGTGCGACCAACAATATTATTTCCAGATGGAAATTCTATCGACCAATCATCATTCAAAGGTTTATTTCTTTAGATTAAATCATCTTTAATTTAGCCATTCCCATTTCAATATACTTAATATTTCTTATTATCTACATTTAGGAAATATACGTCATCAATCATTGGAAAACATTTCCATCTCTATTTCACATATCACTGTCATTCCAGTATTCTTTCTCATCAACATTTCATTTTCTATGATTAGAAAATATCTCTGATTATATTTGGAAAATGTTACCAAAATTTATTCATTTGATTTAAAACAGATGTTTAAATAAAACATCTCTAAGCCAATTTAAACCATTATACTCATTAACTAAACTCACTTAATCCACCTTCACTATCGAACCTTAACTATTCCTTAGTTAAAAAAGAAGTCAATCAAGTTAGGGTATAACTACCTCTCAGACCTTAACTGAAAAACATTTCTAACCTCGAAATAGACAAAGTTCACCTTTTAAATCTTTAACACTTCCTTACGTAACTCGGATTCTATGTATGAATCTGCTTCTTTTACCAAATCATTTGATTATAACGATGGTGTTATAATCCCATGCTTTCGAAATAAAATAACTTAAATAAAATTCTTATTCCTTATTTTGAATAAATAACAAATAACTAATAACTAATTGAATAATAATATACATCTTGATTTAAAGATGGATAGTAAATAGAACTTCCCCTAATTTGATATAATCGAATTCAACGTATAATTCTCCTTTTCGAATAATCTCTATTCGATAACTCCTTTTTGAATAAACTATATTCGATAACTCTTTCTTCGCATAACTATATTCTATAATCTCTCTTCGAATGATTTACATTCGATCAACTTTCTATGAATGCTTTGCATTCGATAAATCTCCTTTCGAATAAACTATATTCGATTAACTCCTTTTGAATTAACTCATTTTGAATAACTCAACTCGATTTACTCAACTTAATTAACTTATTTGATTAACTCAACTTATTTAATTCCTATCGAATAAACAATATTCGATTAACTTATATTCGAATAACTATGTCTATTTTAACTTTATTTAGAATGGCTAATATTCGATTTAACTCCATTCGCCTGACTCTAGATCGCAGCGATCACAATGGTTATGCCTGATTCCCTCAGGAAACATCCGACCGCCGTAGGCTATCTGCAGCCTTGCGAATTATGCTAGCAGTCGTACGAAATGACAACACATCCTAAATAACTATGTTTGAATAACTCTATCTCAAATAACTACATTCGATCAACTCTAACTGAATAATTAATATTCAATTAATTCTAATTCGATTAACTCTATCTAATTAACTCAAACTGATTAACTCCTTTTATTAACTCTATGTTTATTCAGTTTCAAATATCGAAGTTGAAATCGATTCTTACTTCTCTGTATAAGTCCTGACTTATATATTCTATTTATACAATGATAAATATTTCATTTAATTTATAAAATATTATTTATAAATTTATCTTCTCAATCCATCGGTCAGAATAGATTCCGTTTAAAATCTTTGCTTTAAACCCATATCATGTTATACCCATGTGCGAAGCATGGGTCTAAACTTTTCAAATGTAAATTCTCCTTTTATGCAATTCTAGTCACTTTTCAAGTATTTCCTTTTTATGATCCATTTATTTACAAAATAAATCCCTTTTGATAATTCTATTTATTCCATAAAATATTTTCTATTTGTAAAATCTATTGATTTTATAAGTAATTCCTTTGACAATCTAATTATTTTCTTTTTTTATTTACTTTACACGCATTTCCCCTTTTTATTCTATTTATTTTTCAAATAAATATCCCTTTTCAATTTTATTTGTAAATCGTTACAAATATTTCTTTTTCAATCCTATCCATTTGATTTACAAATAAATATTCTTTTATATCTATTTATTTGTAAATAAATATTTTCTTTTTATAAAATCTTTTGATTTTATAAATAATTCTTTTTCAATATAACATTGAAAATTTCCTTTTTAACACTCCAGTATCCCTTATGTATTTAACATACAATATAACAATGATTGGTATCATTCCAACATACAAAATCAACAACAGATTTCATATCACATCATATAACACAATATATGAAAAACAGTAACATAAATGTTGAGGAACCCAGTTGGGTCCCTCCGACCTGTTTCCTTGCATCCACAGATGTTAAACAATAAAATTAACATCAATTTCATTTTACTATGAAATATTCTGCTAAACAGAATCAATATTTGATTAACGATTTATATCTATATCGTTATCTATATTTTCAGTCATCTGACTATCAGTTCAACCAAACAACCAACACACAGCAAATAACCAATATTTATCCGTTTAAAAATATGTTATAAAAATATAAGTTGAGCAGAGTTAGTGAGAGTTACTCACATTTCGCGTTAACCGTTTAATAACGATTTGCGTTAGTTGACTCTAATCAGACAATTTATTTCGCCATAAATTGTAACGAGCTCGAATCCACTCTCAGTCAGTTCCAGTGTGTAGCTCTCGTCCATACGATCCTGTTGGATCTTGTTTCGTTGAATTTCGATAATGTATGAGGAAGTTATTCAGTTTACAAGTTATACACTATTTTAAAAATTAAATTAACTATTCCTTTTTAAAAATCCTATTGTTGGGCCTTACCCTTTCTTTGGCCGGTTTAAACCTTGTTTAAGCCCAAACCCAGTCACGCTCCTCATCTCCTTTCTTCTACTCGTGAAGCTGCAACTAGTTTTCACCATTCCTCGCCGACATTATCTTCCACAATCACTCCCTCTTTCCACCAAAAATTCAAACAAACCTCATCAATACACTCTTCTTCCAAAACCGCATCCACCCATACCCATTTCATCCCACTCGAGACATCCTACTGGTTCACGATGCACAGCCCAGTTTACGCCATACTATACACCACTGAACCCTTTTGATCTGAAAACACCCCATACCTTGCAGACAAACTCGGTTTCACTCCTTAATGCAAGTATCAACTTCGATTTGGGAATTATTGGTTCAATTTCCAAAGGGTCTGAACCCTAGCTCGCTGTTCCCAAAACGAGCGACGGAAAAATGATGTCGAGTTCCACAATAATCATACCAGAACAAAGGTCTTCTCGCGATGGACATAATATATATATATATACTAGGATTAATAGGATTTTATATGATTTTTAATAGATTTCTGAATTGGGATTTTTTTCCACATTCTGAACGAACTGGTGGCGGTTGTTGTTTTTGACCAGTGGAAAGGGAGGGTTTGGGTTAGAAGGATGTCAGGATTATTTATAGTATGGTAAAATATATTTTTATTTGATTTGTTTATTTAATTTTAATGAATCGTTATCCTTATTCTGTGTTTAAAAATCCCTGTGATTACATAGAATACCCAAAAATCATGAAACTGGACATCCAACTACAGTTCGACATTGCAGACCCAAAGAAACTGGTTTCGTCGAATTCCGACTTCGTTTGCTCACATAGCGTATTTTTAACCATCAAAATACTGACTATTTTTCACATTAAAAATCCGTACGGCCACACACTGACTCTAAAAATCACGGAACTTGGAATCTAACAATAATTTGATATTGCGGATCCAACAAAATTAGTTTCGTCGAATTCTGAGGTCGTTTGAAAAACTGGCTATTTTTAAACCCCTAAACAACCCCTTTAAATATATAAATATATTTAAAAACATTTAAATTTAATATTTAAAAATAAATATTATCGTATATATTCACAAAAGAATATCATACTGCTACACTAGGATTTATAACTCGATATTTCAAATCCAGTTTTACATCAATATTCGATTTATATTTAAAAATCCATTTTAAAATATAAATAAATCGATATAAATTATAAAGGAATTCCATAGCGACTTTTCGAAAATTTGATTTGGACATACCTAAAAATCTACGCGACGAAATCTCGATTTTTCTCTTCCATTAGAAAGATATACTTCACCCGCTCCACACGTTTCTTGTTTCACAGAAATCCGATTTAAAACGAACTCTGTATATTCAGTTGAAGTTCAAATCGCCAAATAGCGAACTGCCGCGCCATTTCAAGCTCGATTATAATTATATTATAATTATACGTTCAAACTGTCGTTCAAATAATATATTCGTTATTCTAATTTAATTCTAAACTGAATTAAATATCACAGATGATCCAATTCACATTATTTTGTGAATTCCACTATTTCTGACTATTTCAGAAATTAAATATATTATTATTTTATTTATTTTATTAAATATTCAATATTATTCAATTCTGGTCATTTTAAATAACCAAACTATTATTCAAATAATTAAATAAATTAATTATATTGCTGAAAAATGCGGGTCGTTATAATTTGGTTCAAGTTGAGAAAAGATATTTAAAATCTTTTGAAATGATTTCCAAGAAGATTTGAAAAAAAGAATATTCTGGATTGGAACGAGGCGTATGATGTGCTTTTATATCACTTGATTAAAAGATACATGACTTATTCGGAAAGGCCGAGTTTAACCCATTCAGAATAACTCTTACGACGATTAAAAATCAAAGATATGAAGATGATGGTTTAAGACTGGAAGTCTTCACATCGTTTGGATGATTACTGATGTCTTGATTGTGCTATACACCCAATATGAGGTAATAAGTGGTGTTCGTCCAGACGTACTTGGAGATCGACCGGATATGCGGGGACCTCTCTCCTGTATTGGACATACGGGACGAGGAATAAGGTGCCTCCATTTTCATTCAAACCAGAAACGAACTTGTAAATGGATTATGTCTAACATTGTATTTCATTCTGTATTGATTTATTTCTATTAAATATGTATCTATTTGGTGGTGGAGAATTTATTCTCTTGCTTAACAACCTTCACTGAGACGTACGAGCTTAGAGGTTATATATTGATATATATCAGTTGCATGGCATAAATTGACAATGTGGCATGCTAAGATGCAAATGATCTAGGCTTTTGTAGAAAAGCAGAGCCTTGTGGATGATGATCAAAGCATGGCTTTAAGTAGCATAGCTCTGTGTAATGCGTTAATTCACGAGCCTCACACCCCGGTATGAGTAAAAACGGGATAGTGACTGCAGGGAGTGCATGCGTTTCTTTCTCGCTAGAAGAGGTGTCATGGTATGGAGCCTAGACATTTTTACTTACGTGTTTGTTGGATTGTGAGGCGCGTCAGATATGACTGGACGCCAATGGCCAGTGATAAGTCCGATTGGACCCGGAAACGTATTGTTCAGGAATAGCCAATCCATAAACGTTAGGTGTGGGCCGGCCTTGAAGACTCAAGGGCTCACCAGAGTCTAAGTTCTGGACATCCCGCTAGAATGGCGCGAAACCGGTGAGGAGACTTCCCTTGCCTCGACTCATAGATGGAATCAAATTTCCAATACGTGACTTTTGGTTTTAGTTGTAAACCTATATGGCGACATAGTAGGATGGTGTACTATGTCGTCTATAATTGATACATTTACATTTGAAGTTGTTTTATATACTATGCACTTTTAGTAAATCAAAATGATTTGTTTTAAAGCGTATCAAGCATGTTTGGCTATTATAAGGTAAAACTCTATCCTTTGGTTTGTGTTTGCATTGTGTGATGGGACCTGAGTCTTATAGTAGCTTCATTTTCTAAAGAGCATTGCGTTGTTTATAAATTGTTTCATTTCAGAGTATTCATGGGAGTACACCTGTTTCGTGACATACGGCACGGTCCCTTGATGTAACCTATTTTAAAGTAAAGGTTTAATATCTGTTTTGAGTTCTCACGTCAGTCCCATGACAGACTCGGGGTTTATTGTTTCTACCTAAACTCCGGGTGCCCATATTTTTCACATAGGCAGCTAGTAGTTTTGGTTTTGCAGATTTCAATTTAGCAGGATCTTGGTTTACAGCTGGAGCTATATTCGGAAAGCTTTGTATCCGTGTATTTCTTTCAGTTGTGGTAGTTGATGTTTTCCACTACATATTATGTTTATGTATTTAAATGTAATTTAAATCTATGATATTGTATTTCCACTGTATATTATTTATTTCATACTCTGATATCTTGTACTCTAATGTAAATTGTTGTAATAGCAATGAAATGTTCTCATATTTGTGTTCTGATGTGTCGTGTTCCCATACAATCCACGTTTTCCCGTCTCTTTGGAGGTCGGACAATTTCGGGGTGTAACATTTTGGTATCAGAGCTTTGGTTTACGAAGCTCGAGAACAAGACACATTAGAACCAAACGAGAGAATTCATCGGAGATAGGATTAGCAACATCCTATAAGAATGACTCGTTAGAGATAAGGTTAGTAATACCCTAGAATGAGTTAGAAGTGTGTTATTATAGAAATGAGTTCAGATTTGAAAATTATATATTATTATAAGATTTATGTATTTTACTTGAGTTTGGACTATCAAGTATATTAAGATTTTGCATATACGCGTCATAAACGCATATACAAAGTCTTAAATATATTGGGTAGATATAGAATCACACTCTAGTCGTCCGGAGATGAATCTGATGATAGCGCGAGCATCATCATTGTTCATGTTCGAGTTTCGAAAGTGTGATATCTATATATTTCCAATTGACTGGTGTGAGAACCAAAATTTAGTTAGGCTGCATGTTGTGATTTGGCATTGAAATATGCTTTTTGAGTATATATAAAAGTTTTACATTTGAAAAGCTAACTAACTAACTGATTAATGGTTGTGATGTGTGATTATTCGTTTGACTAATGAAAATATTGGAATAATAAAACCAATATGAAAATGAAAGTAAATTAAGCTTAATCAAATCTGATATTGAACTGAATTGAAAGTTAGTTCGAATTGGATATATATATGTATATATATATATATACAGACATGTATATACAGGTTGTACAAGTTATTGCATGGAAGCTAAGAAGAGGAATAAAATTGTACGCTCGACAAATAGGTACATATTTGGTGTATTTATTGGGTTTGATGATTTTGTGAGCCGATTGGCTTTTGGATTTTTTTTTGATATATGAGAGCCTATGAAGGCCGTTTGTAGTTGTACTGATCAACTCGTGCAAGGGAGGTTATGACGAAATTTTTCGAAAATTTAAGGAATTAGCCAAATTTTGAGAAATTAGAAAGTTCGTAGAAACTGAAAAGTTGAAGAACACGAGTCAAGCGAAGATTGAGTTAGTTAAGTAAACAACCTTCAATTCCTTCTTCCTTTTCGAGGATGAAAATTTTTTAAGTGGGGGAGATTGTAACAACCTGTATATTTGGAACTAGTTCAAAATTTATTTTTAATTAGTTTTCTTAGAAATTAAATATTTTAGGGGAATTATTTTGAGAGTAAATGACTTAAGATTTATTTTAATCAAAGTTAGAACGTATAAATTTAAAATTTAATTAAAACGAGCTTGAAATGGTGAGGTAGTTTGAAATTTTGATTTTAAACTTTTAATGAATGTATATAATTCAATATAAATCAGAATTTGATAAAACAAGAAATGTTGGAATATTTGGAATTGTAATTTTCTACCGAATGTAAGAAATTGAGATTTCACTTTGTGAATTGTAAGTTATGTCTAAATTAAAATTTAGAATAGTCGCTATAGAATTTAAATGTATTTTTAAAAGTTATGTATAGCCCGTAGAAAACTCACATTTTGCATTCGGATGAATTTGGACTCGGAACCATTTCCATTGAGTTCAAAATGTCGTTTGCGTGTTCGAAAACTATCAGAATCGATACCATTGGAGTTGGAGAAATTTTGGTCTTTCTCATTATATATAAGACCAAAATATCACTTTTTGCATATGGATGAATTTGGACTCGAAACGACTTCCATTGAGTTCGAAATGTCGTTTGAGTGCTCGAAAACTATAAACTTCGATATGTTCTGAGCTTCGAAGTTTTGGCACTTGGGTTGGGTCTTGGTTTAGCTAACCTAGCCCACCGTATAACCCACAAATTAGCCTCCTCTCCTTCATTCATTTCCTCACTTCAAAGAAAATAGAAATTGGGGAAAAAAGATGGGAAATTAAAATTCCCTAAACCTACATTGATCCTTGGAGCTCCATTCTTCTTGAAATCAAGTGCAAATCAAAGGAGAAACCTGAGCAAGCTTGTGACACCCCACGTCCGTTAATGTCACTCTCAAAGGGAATGCATTAAGTTTCGTGAAGCGTTATAGGTAAACAGACACAGAATATTACAAGACAGATATACAGAATAACAGCGGAATAAAAACTTTATTTATCATAAGATACCATGGTCCAAAAACATCACATGTCTGAAACATAAAAACCCATTACAACATAAAAGTTACTGTCTTGTACTTCAAAAATATCAAAGTACATAAAAGAAGTAAAATTCCTCAAGAAAAAAACATAGCCATCAACAAGGATAGGAGCTTATCAGCAGCTCCAGCAAAATAAGCAGAATCACGGTCAAGCCTGAGTGTTTTCTCCCTGAGAACCTGGTGGGAATGGAAGAAAGAAGGAGAAACAAAGGGTCAGACATAAAGTCTGGCGAGTTTAGTGAATTTTAGCAAGTAAACAAATAAAAGTAGCATGACAGGCATATAAAGTGGATAAAAGAGATCACTACATAAATGGCAGGTGTGACAAGTTAGACAGGATAATGTGTATATGCTTCTAATGATTACTCTGCACTATTACTAGTATAACTAAAATGAGGTGATCCCTTCCACTATAAGGTGGTAGACTTAGGGCATACATCCAAATGTACCCTAACCACTACCCTAATCGATGGACACCCTACTCCGTAGATACTCTGTGCCTGCCCCATAGTAGGATGTATCACGTCCTAAAGTGGCAACCCCTCACTAGTATGCACAGCCCTATATCTACAGGTGTCACGATTGTCTTATCCCCTCTGCCGGGCTCATGCACGCACATGGCCTGGTCGGTTTGTGTCCCCTACACCATCCTCCAAATTTAGATCTCTAACAATCAATCAGTAAGCGTGCCCCTTCTCCGCTTAGTACTGAGTGCTTTGTTTGTAACGACCCAAGGATTTTCGGCCCTGAAAATCGACATAAATACCTTTACTGTAACTCATGCCGACCTTCCAAACACCGAAAACACTGGAACGTTATTAGAAAGAAGTTAGAGGGTGAGAAAAGAAAGAAAGAAATATTAGAATAGAAGAGGAAGAAGAAGAACAATACAACACAGAGTCAGAGTCTCACATCGCAGCGGAACAAAATATAATACATAAATAAATCTTTATTGAGAGCTTTTAAAAAAACTTACAATATCGGAGTACATCAACATCTCCGGACAACTATAATCATCTGTCCCATATACAACACACACAACGGAATAGTAGCCATATATATATATATATATATATATATATATATATATATATATATATATATATGATCATACGTCTGAATTCCTCCAGCTCGTCTCTTCACAACATTCGAGAACCTAAACCTGAACAACCCGGGCTAACCCGAGAATTTACAAAACTCTGGGTCAATCTGGTGAACCAGAGTGAGTAAAACTCGCATAGTTTAAAGGTTATCACACAACGTGATTTAAAGTTAAAATCTCTTCGATAGAAAAGGATAATCGTAAGACCAAATCCACGCATAAATACAGATGGTTTTTACCTTACGATAACCCAAAACATTTTTGAAATCAATATCTTTTCTGATATTATAATAATGTCTAAATACAAGTAAATAACAATCTAGCGGAACGCTTGCATCTCACGCTCCACATATATAGTATACAATCAAAATCGCGGGCGCTTATCGGAGATTGGATTCCGACTATGACAAGGTATGGGACCACCTGCCGATAGTGTATCTCTAGAGGCGAATACACTGGGTTTAACAAGAATGTTTTGCAACCCGGCCCACACATGACCGACCACTCATTTCGCTTGAGTGTATCGAATGTATATCACCAACGGTTGGGCTCAAACCACCGTTTCCCGATAAGGGACAGCATTGAAATAGCTTAAAGAAGGAATTGGATTTTCTCTAGATAGGTAATTATACACCCTAATGGGAGCGACCCACATAGCCATGCTTCCTGCCCGATTTTTGTCATTTCCCGGTTGTGAGGCTTGAGGTCAGAATTTACTTTTAACACATCTGGTCACCATTCACTTTGAATGCCACATCGTCAGATCCGTTAAATCACTAATTAATGCCCACAAATATACTCCAGATTTTAAAGAAGGGCCATACATCGCCACCAACTTGGTATATTTGTAAAAATCAACGTACGTGGTTTTAAAGAAATACTCCGTCAGACATTCGTCCATACTAGTCATCTAGGAACAGGATGAACCGAAGGTACTCTCCTACTGCATCCAATATAGGAATCACCTCATGGATCAGTAGCGAGAAGTCCTTGCAACCCGTAGATTCCAACCACGATAAAAGCACAGTTAATCTCAGGTTGCAATCCCAGAGATTTTTAGTAGTTCTTCCGCTTATGAAAAACCACGGTCTTCAATGCTCCATCTTGACCGTTGTTGGCTAGCTTTTTGACCAAGCCACCCAGGTTCGTTCACAAGAAGAAAGTATGAAACTACATTCCCTAAGAACATGAAGGAACGGATTGCACCATCGACTCGCCCCCCGTCGACTCGCCCCTCATCGGATCGCACCTCATCGGATCGCACCTCAACGAATCACCCCCATTTCATCAGTGAAACGACACCTCTATGCGATTCGATCCATACATACATTACTGCCCAGTATAGACCGATCTGATCCCTTGATGCACGGCGAAGCCTCTGACCCGTTCAAGCACGAGCTAGTCTTCAGCGATCCGAGACGCACGGATCCAGCGACACGTGTCCCCAACCGTCATTTTGACTGATTCTCCCCATTTTCTCGATCCGATTTTCAAGGGGATCGCGACACCTGTCCACAACGGCTAATTTGACTATTTCTTCATCGGCTGCGATGCGATCCGATGTTCTTGGGATTCGTGCCACGTGTTACCACGATCCGCCTGACAAAATCAGCTATAAATAGCCCGGAGCTTTGCATTTTTGGGGATCCTTTTGGCAATATTGAGGACTGATTCCGCCATTATTGTCATACTACCATTTCTTATCAGTTTTATTACGAGATTGCTGAGAGAAATCACAGTTGTAAAAGTGAGCTAGAGAGAAATCATTGATTGTACTAGCATTCAAAGTATAATCAATAACATATAAAGTGGACGTAGGCTTGTTAACACCGAACCACTATAAATTCTGTGTGTTATTTTCTTTTTCTTCATTCTTAAGTTAAAACTCTATAAGATTCAGAACAATTTGGGTGTTAGGTCCAAATTTTGATCTAACATTTTGGTGCTTTCACTGAGAAATTCTTCCTAAAGCTTCACTATTCAGTTCTTTGAAGATTCCAGCGACTCGGATATCATGGCTGGAAAGAGATCTAAGGAAGTACGAGCTTCACGAACCAATGAAACCGCGAATGAAGTAGTCGAAGAAAGTGTGCACGAGCTAGGCAATGAGAGAACTTTGGATCGCGGAGCGCCGGGGGCGAACCGATCCGATGAAGATGCCACGCTGCGAGTCGACGAGAACGAGGCGATCCGGACTGCTGAAGGGGTTGTTACTTGATCCCGAGATAACGCCTCGAATCCTCCACGTACCGTGACCACGAACCGATTCCAGGGGGCGCTGCGAGCCACCATCCTCGATCCACAGCGATCCGAATTGATGATCGGACTACAACTCGACCTGGAAAGGAGCCTATGGCTCGCTCCTACCATCCTGGCCCCTTCGCTCGACCTGGCTCAAGCTCTTTGCGCATAAGAGAGAGTGATGATGACCAATATGACCCTGCTGCTCCCATTACTGAGGGGGATCTCTCTCGCTTTTCTGAAATGTGGGAGAGACTGTTTGATGAATTGGATGCCGAAAGGCAGGAAAGCTCCGTTCTGCGACAAAATTTGACCGCTATGGATAGAAGGCTTAATGATCTCGTAAGGCAAAGGACGCCGCCAGCTCGTCCGCTCACTCTAGGATATTCTTCTTCGTCAGAGGAATCGCCGAGACCTCCGGCGACCATATGAGAGAGCCGAAAACATAGAGCAGCTTCGGTTCGGGACCCTGCCATCACGAGAAGAAGAGGCACTGGGTGCAGGGCCCTCAAACTATAATGTGAACGATCACGCCGCAACTCCCAGAGGTCGAGGTGTGGACAGTCCTGTACAGAACAGACTACCTCAGCCCCGTCGCCGCGCAAATGCTCATGGTAACAGGGGGCAACGAAGCCCAATCTGAGCCCCGGATTTTGCGACTGCTCCCGGAAGAGAGATTAGAGAACTCCGCCGAGCAAGAAGCACTGACCCTGAACCTCCGCTGACCAGTGCAAATGTTGCAGCTATGATCCATCAAATTCTGGCGGATAGCCGTGGACAACGGAATGAAGATTGGGGAATCGACCGCAGTCACACCCCTTTCACTGATGATATTTTGGATGCGACTTTCCCGAGGCGTTTCAACATGCCACAGATGTACCGATATGCGGGTAGGTCTGATCACGTCCAGCATCTGATGAGATATTCTTGGTCAATGACCGCTGCCGCAGCTTCTGATGCTGTCAAGTGCAAAGCATTTCCCATATTCTTGGAGGATGTAGCATTGTTGTGGTTTACTCGCTTACCAGCAAGATCGATTTCTAGTTTCAGGGAGTTGAGTGAAAAGTTCGTAGAACAATTCCGCATCTATGCACAAAAGACAAAGAGTGTGATTGACTTGTTCCTTGTCAAGCAGCGACCAGGCGAGAGTTTGAGGGTGTACCTAGACCGTTTCAACTTGGCCGCTACTGAAGTTAAAGATCCCCATGAGCCAACCGTTGTCGCAGCTCTGATCGATGGAGTAGATAAAGACACTGAATTTGGGAGATACCTGGCAGGCAAGCCACCCCATACTAGGGAGTTATTCTATGAAAAAGCTAACGTACATTTATGCCGGGAAGAAGTATATGCTAACCGAAAGTAAAAAACGGCCGATAAGGAGGAAATCCAGAGCAATGTCGCCATTAAGCAGACAGGAGACAGCTCGGGGAAGGTCGAGGTTAATGTCGGAAATCGGAATCAGAGTGGTCATCAGTTAGGGAACAATGATAATAATAGTAGTGGCAACAACCGGAAGAGGAACCGAGGGAACGACTCCCAGAGAAGGACTCGTCCCAGGGCCATTGAGAGTTATACGCCAATAAATGATACTCTAGAAAATATCTTCATGGATTCGTACAACGTCCTCCAGAATAAGAGGCACCTCCCAGAGAGTCGACGGAGAAAGAACGTGAAACGGGGAAGTTTTGTCTCTTTCATCAGATTCATGGCCATTCGACAAATGAATGCCGTCACCTAAGAGATGTAGTCGAGAGGCTTCTTCGAGAAGGAAAATTAGATGAATACAGAGTAACGCCCAGAGATAGGGGGCAAGCCGTACAGGCCCCAAATCAGAACCAGAATCAACTTGCCGCCAGGCCAACTGCCCAGCAAAAGGGAAAGGACATCGTGATCAATACCGTAATCGGAGGGCTTTATCTCGCCGGACACAGTTCCAAGGCATTGGATCAATATTTCAATGCAGCCAAGCAACACCTCGAGGTAGGGGAGTGCAGCAACCCCGAGGACAATATCCCGGTAAAGCAACAAAAGATGATGTCCGACGATGTCGTTTTCCGCGAACGAGAAAGCATTGGAGTCCATGCTCCGACTGAAGATCCATTTGTAATCACGGTACCTATTGGACCAGCCACTGTTCATAAGGTTTTAGTGGACAACGGGAGTTCCATCAACATTCTTTTCAAAAGGACATTCGATCAGATGAACCTTGAAATAAAAGACTTGAAGCCCTGTCAAGGATGGATCCGTGGATTTAACGGAGCATCTACCGCTCCAATGGGTTATGTAGAGTTACCAGTTACGCTTGGGGAAGGAGAACACCAGAGAGTGAGAATCCTTCCTTTCGTGGTTTTGGATGTTGAATCACCCTATAATGCCTTCTTGGGCCGACCGGCCCTCGCAAAGTTTAGAGCCTGTATAGCCCCCTGGTGCTTATTATTGAAATTCCCCACAGAAGCTGGCAATGGTATTGTCAGAGGAGATCAGGTTGCCGCACGAGCATGCTGTGTTGCCGAGCTAAAGTTACTTCGCAATGGAGGGGACATAGAAACCAAGGGTGCTTCTCCCCCTACAAGGGCGGAGACCTTATAGCAACTAAAGAGGATAACCGTAGGAGAGTCGCCCAGAGAGTTGCCCGAGGATATAGATCCCAGAGATGACCAAGAACCTGGGGGCAGAATGGCGACTCCCAACGAGACAACTGTGGATGTACTGATCAATGATGGTGACCCAGAGAAGGTCCTTAAGATTGGATCCCAGTTGAATCCGAATCTCGCTAAAGAACTGACGGATTTCTTAAAAAATAACTTGGATGTATTTGCTTGGACCCACGCAGACATGTGCGGGATATCCCCATCAATCATGAGCCATTCATTAAGCATTAACCCTAAACATCCTCCGGTAAAGCAAAAAAGGCGAATACTGGGCCCAGAGAGGTCCGCTGCCTTGAAAGAAGAGGTTGGAAAGCTAAAGAGTAATGGATTTATCAGAGACTCGATCTACCCAGACTGGATTTCAAATCCAGTCCTGGTAAAGAAGGCCAACGGGAAGTGGAAAACGTGTATCGACTTCTCGGATTTGAACAAAGCCTGCCCAAAAGACAGTTTTCCGTTACCCCGGATCGGCCAGTTGGTGGACTCGACGGCGGGTCATGAACTTCCCACATTTATGGATGCTTACTCAGGATATAACCAGATTCCAATGCATGTTCCAGATCAAGAACACACTAGTTTTATCACGGATCTGGGATTATACTGCTATGTAGTGATGCCCTTTGGCTTGAAGAACGCAAGCGCTACATATCAACGTTTAGTCAATAGAATGTTCTATAACCAGATCGGGAAAACAATGGAAGTATACGTCGACGATATGTTGGTTAAGTCCAAGCAATCCTCCCATCACACTACGGACTTGGCAGAGATGTTCGACATTCTTCGAAAGTACGGAATGAAACTCAACCCAACAAAATGTTCATTCGGTGTCGCCTCCGGAAAATTCTTGGGGTTCATCGTCAGTTCCCGTGGGATTGAAATTAATCCAGACCAGATCGCGGCAATCAGAGACATTCAGGAACCTAGGCAAATTAAGGATGTGCAAAGCCTTGCAGGAAAAGTAGCCGCACTAAGCAGATTTATCTCCAGGGCTACGGACAAGTGCATCCCATTCTTCGAATTAATAAAGCGGGGAAAACGCCAATTCAGATGGACGCCCGACTACGTAGAAGCATTTCAGAACTTACTGAGGCACCTGGAGAAACCTCCGATATTATCTAAGCCGATGGATCACGAGGACTTATTCGTGTACTTGGCAGTGTCATCCCACGCGATCAGCTCAGCATTGGTAAGAGAAGAAGATAAGGTCCAAAAGCCTGTGTATTACGTGAGCAAAAAATTGACGGTAGCAGAGCGTAATTATCCAAGGATAGAAAAGTTGGCATATATTTTACTGATAGCCTCTAGAAAGCTTCGACATTATTTTCAGGCGCATCCCATTACCGTATACACCGATCATCCACTCAAGCAAGTCCTACAGAGACCAGAGGCGTCTGGAAGATTACTCAAATGGAACATTGAGTTAAGTCAATTTGATCTGAACTTTCAGCCCAGACGGTCAATTTGGGGGCAAGTGATAGCCGACTTCATAGCAGAGTTTACCGTCCCGGAGGAGGATATAGCAAACGAAGAAGTTGATCCCTTAAAGTTACTTCTCGATCCCAATGCCTGGAGATTGTATACTGATGGCGCTAGGAATAACGAAAGATCCGGCGCTGGAATAGTGCTTGAAACTCCTGAGAAACGATTGATATCCTATGCTATCCGAATGGAGTTTCACGCCACTAACAACGACTCCGAATATGAAGCCCTCATAGCCGGATTAAGGATCGCAAAGGACTTAGAGGTCACAAAGCTGAACATCTTTTGCGACTCCAAGTTAGTTGTGAACCAGGTTACTGGAAAATTCCAAGCTAAAAGTGCAAGATTGATTTTATATTTGAAGAAAGTGAAGGAGTTGCTAAACGATTTTGATCACTACAGCATATCTCACATTCCGCGGTCAGAGAATCAGCAGGCGGATAAGTTGGCAAAGATGGCTATTTCCGACGATCCTGAAGAGACCGGGTTAGCCCCCGTTGAAGTACTTCGGTCCCCTAGTATAGATCAAATGGAAATCGATCTAACACTAGAGACGGAACCTGAAAGGGTGTCATGGATGACCCCTCTAAAGAATTTCTTGATGAATGGAGCGCTTCCGACCAAGAAAAGCGAGAGGCGTAAAGTAATTCGTAAAGCAGCCCGATACGTTCTGCAAGGCGGAGTTCTTTACAGACAAGGATTTTCGATGCCCCTCCTTCGGTGTATAGCCCACAATGACATCGAGCGTGTGCTGCAGGAGGTACACGAAGGCGAATGCGGCGATCACACTGGAGGGCAAACATTGGCTAAAAAGGTGTTGCGGCATGGTTATTTCTGGCCTACCATAAACAAGGATGCGGCAAAATACGCACGACGGTGTGATGCGTGCCAGAGATTTTCAAAAATACCTAGAGCACCTCCTAATCAGTTAAAAACAATGACGAGCCCATGGCCTTTCGCTATGTGGGGAATTGATATCATTGGAAGTCTCCCCATAGCTAGGGGCGGAGCAAAGTTCGCTATTGTGGCCGTGGATTATTTCACTAAATGGGTCGAGGCTGAACCACTGACTACAATCACAACCAAACGAGTGATCAATTTTATCGTTAGAAACACCATCTGTCGATTTGGGATTCCAAAGATTGTGATAACTGATAACGGAAACCAGTTCGATAGCACTGAATTCAGAAATTTCTGCCAAAAATACCACATTGAGAATCGGTACACCTCTGTAGCGCACCCGCAATCGAATGGACAAGTCGAAGCGGCGAATAAAGTGATTAAGTCCATTCTAAAAAGAAGATTGAAGCGGGCCAGAGCCATGTGGGCTGATGAATTGCCCTTGGCACTATGGGCCTACAGGACAACATATAAATCGGCAACAGGACATACACCCTTCTCCCTTGCTTTCGGAACGGAAGCGGTCATCCCGGTTGAGATAAAGGTACCTTCTTACCGAGTGACTTATTATGATCCGATGAACAATAATGAATTGCTCCTTGAGTCCCTGGATATGATCGAAGAAAAGAGGGATGAAGCAGACCTGCGTGCCTCGAGATGCAAACAACAGGTCGCTCGATATTACAACAAAAAGGTTCGAGCCCGAACCTGGGAACCCGGAGACTTGGTTCTGAAACGTGTCTTTCCACCCCTAACTCACATGGGAGCGAAGTGGGAAGGACCGTACTCCATTCTGAGCAAGCTTGATAATGGAACCTTCAAGCTGGCAACCGTAGATGGAAAGGAAATCCCCAGAGTGTGGAAGCCCAACATTTACGGCCATACTTAACATGAAAGTTTCAAATCTATTCTTTTGCTTTGTTGAAAACCATGTACAAGGCACGACTTGCCTAGAATAGTTTGATTCCTTAAAGCAAAAAATTATAAAGTGGATGTAGGTCATGATTCGACCGAACCACTATAAAATATTGTGTGTCGTTTACCTTTATTGCATTATTTATCTGTCTTTCTATTTTTATGAAAATTACTGTGAATAATGCAACGATCCTAGAAGCATATAATCATAAATGCCTTCCATCAGAATGGAATGTAATCACAAGTCAAAATTCTGAGGATGCAATAAAGTAAATTATATAGTTGATAACACTCTAACTATCCAGAGCCGAGAGAGAGCATAACGGACATGAAGCCGATGTCGATAAGTCATGGCGGTGTACCATGATCGGAACCGCCTTGACGGAACTCTAACTCTCCAGAGAGAGAGAGAGAGAGAGAGAGAGAGTATAAAAGCGTCTCCGATTGAGCGCTGAGAAAGAGCTACTTCCCCACTGAAGGATCGGGGAGCGGTTGAATTACCGAGCTCGAACTCTAACTCTCCAGAGAGAGAGAGAGAGTATAAAAGCGTCTCTGATTGAGCGCTGAGAAAGAGCTCCTTCCCCGCTGAAGGATCGGGGAGCGAATGAATTGCTGAGCTCGAACTCTAACTCTCCAGAGAGAGAGAGAGAGTATAAAAGCGTCTCCGATTGAGCGCTGAGAAAGAGCTCCTTCCCGCTGAAGGATCGGGGAGCGGTTGAATTGCTGAGCTCGAACTCTAACTCTCCAGAGAGAGTGTATAAAAGCGTCAAAGAGTAAGCGTTGAGAAAGAACTCCTTCCCCGCTGAAGGATCGGGGAGCGACTGAACTACTGAATTCAAACTCTAACCTCGGCGGATGCCAGGAAAGTATAAAGGAGTCTATGGTTAAGCATTGAGAAAGGTGCTAGAAACTCAGCACCATAAGGACAATTATCTTGCTAAATTCTCTAAGTCCCCAAAATTCAGAAATAGGGGGCAACGTGCCGACAATGCTAACCAATCCTTAATAAACCCCAGTCAGGCGCTATGTTAACGATTGATTGGGGGCACATATACTTATATACATATACTGAACTTTGATATAGCACTGAAATTTTCAAATTTTTCTTTCTGTTGATTGATTGGTTCGTAGTTATAATCAAACAATCTATCACTAAGCATGAAAAGTTTATTTGAATACAGGTACACAATGATGCAAAAAGAGATAAACTTTCATTTATATACTGCAAGCCTACAAAGTGAAAAACAACCTAGAAAGGAAAGTGTGGACCAGTCTCATAAATACATTTCTTGACCAGTGGAAAATCTAAAGACAAAATATAAACAAGCAACAATATCCTATTTACGCTTTGGCCTCTTCTCCTGCTTCTGTTTCTCCAGCTTCGCCTTGTCGGCATCGGATTGATCCCCTTTCCTCCTCTTCCTTTTGTCTATGAGAGGAACATCCGACTCTTCAGAAGATTCCTCTCCCACATCCTTTCTCTTCCTTTTATCAGAAAGGGAAGCCGGGAAATCATCAGGATTCGCAAAATGTAGCTGTCTACTGATGGATTTGGGCTGGATTTTCAAAATCATCCCAGTTTTGGGATCAAATTCTGCGATAGGGACTACGTCCAAAGGCTCTTGTCCGACCTTCTTCGAAGCCATCTCTTTTTCCTGCCTAGCTTTTTTGCTGGCCAAAGTTTCTTCATCATCATCTTCGGTCTCTTTGGCGCCAACAATATCCTCCTCATCCTCCACATGGCGCCCATCCATGTCTTTCAAGGCCTCGATGGTTTTAGCATCCTTGGGAACATCAGCACTAGGTGCCAGGATGCTTTTTTCTGCTGGTGTATCCTCAGTCTGCTTCGATATCTCAAACACCGACACCTGGCGAGACGACCTCCTTCTCCGCCTCTTTTCCTTTTTCAACACCCTTGTCGACGGGCTCACCACCTGTATTATGGGGAATACACGTTACTAATTCAATTGGTTGTTCTACCAGACGACGACAATTCACAATTGCTTTGACAAATTGTGGGGAAAAAAGGGAGATACCTTCCGCAGATCCTCCTTCTTGGGTAGTTGCAGGAGCTCCAACAACCACAGGAGTTAGGCCCAAAGGGATTAGTGGATCATCAGGATGGTATTTCTCAACTCCGGAGGTCTTGGGATCCACGGCTGAACTCGAACCTTCGTCAGCTTTGCCTTTACCCTTAGCCAGGGCCCTCTCCTTTTCCATCTCCGCTTGAATCAGACGACAACCCTCTGCCAGGTCCTCGGGCTCGTTATCCCTCAAGATGCTCTTCATCAATTTCTTCGACTCCCAATCTCTGCTTCTCACCCTCAACAATGGCATCCCATAAATTGGCTAAAGTAACGTGGTAATCTGGGATCCACGAGATGTTGCGGGTTTTGAGGACTTGGCCAAGGAAGTCAAAAATCATCTCTTCAAACCCCTCGATATCCTTCTCTCTCTCGAGGAGCTTGTTGTTAGAAGCAGTAGCCATTTCAATGGCACTATCAACATTCTTTTCGGCAAGAGCCGCGCGCCTCTCCGCATCCGCGACTTGATCATTCAAAATCACCTTTTCCACTTCAGCCATAGCTAAACTTTCTTTCAAACTTGCTTTTTCTGCCTCCCAAGCAGCTCTCTCAGCCTCAAAATGGCCTTGTGTTGTCTTCAACTCAATGTTGGCCATTTTGAGATCTTCTACCTCCTTCTTTAAGGCCATCTTCTCTTGGCTATTGGAGTCAAGTTCCGAATGAAAGCGCTTCTTAGCATTCTCCAATTCGATCTTATAATTTTCCGAGCTCTCCGCGCTAAAGCAAGTTGGGATTGAGCATCTTCCAGGTCTTTCTCCATCTTTGTCCTGGCCCTTTCGTTGTTGTCAAGTTTCGCCTTAGATCTATGTGCTTCTATTTCAAGCGTTCGAATAACTTCTGAAAGGTTAACTGCATGTTTCTTCATCATCTCATACTGTCTGGCTACAAGGCGAATGTGCCCGACAACTTCATTATCCCAGTTCTTAGGGACCGGTTCCAAGGCTGGAACAAACGTCATCCTCTCGAAGAAAATGTCTGGGAATTGTTCCCACAGCTTTTCCAGCCTACCTTGAATCTCGGGGCCATGGATGTAATCCCGTGACCCGGGGGCAGCCAACTCCGGCTGGCTGGAAGGGACGATGTCACTCCTCTCCTTTTCAGACACTTTGATTGGATCCTTGCCTTTATCCTTAGACTCGTGGTGCCTTTTTGACGACCTGCTGTGAGAGGGTGCACTTTTCGGAGGAGTTAACTCTTTAGGAAGTTTCTTTCCCCCTGCAGGAACTACCGGATAACTGGGAAGCTTGGCAGATGTCGATTTCGGTGGAGACCGGGGTTGCGAGGAAGTCGGCTTGTGAGAAGGGCCGCGAGGGCGCTCAGTACCCGGCTGAAGACTGGGTGTGCCCTCACGAAGAGAACGATAAGAATAAGATCGCCTGCGGGACATCTTTCCTGCAAAAGAGAAAAGAGCATATTAAAACTTTGAATACTGACGGTATAAGAGTGCGGGGTCAGACAGTGTGTGTGATTTGTGTACCCCATATAATTCCCCCTAACAGACCCGGGCCTGAAGACAGGCTCATCTGACTAGTTTCTTGTTCTCTAGTTGGAGCGATGGTCTCTTCAGAAGCAGGGAAGAATGGCTCCCCTTCAAAGTCCCTTTCTGTGTATACATCATCGGGCAGAGGAATCTTGCTCTGGTCGTTGAATAACTGTTCCTCTGTCAAATCATCGGGAGCAGCGGGTTCGATTGGAGTAGAAACTGGGATTTCCTTGGACTTGTCACCGCGGGCCTCATCCCCTCTATATATGTTCAGGTCCTCATCGTCTTGGATGACTATCGGGGAAGGGCTCTTACAAAATTTAGTTGTTTCTACTGCTTGCGATGTTCCCACTCCCTCCGTTGGGGGCACGTATCTATAAGGTTTGCCGCCAGCACCAAGTCCAAATCTTATATCCAGAAGATGATGCTTATGAAGATTCTCATCAGTGATGCATTTTTTGATCCTTAGAAAGTCGGATCTGCTTTGTAGAAGAATAGACAATCGATTATTGTATAACGGACCCTCCGTTTTCGGGAAGACGTGATCTGTTTAAAACAAAGAAAAAGGGGGGAGAATGTTAATGCTTCGGCTTCTTGAACAAGATATTCAGTCAAAAGATTAAAGTTTACTTGATTTAAGCCATCTTCTTGAGCATCCGGCCTGTTTCTTTATATAGAACCAATCAGACTTGGGATCCCCTATATTGCTGTATCCGTCATACAGAACCTTCCTATTCGCCACCGATTCAAAGAAAGAGAAATTTGGGGTTGCTGAGGAGCGATACTTGAAAAGAAAGAAGAATGTTAAATCTCTAAATGTGAGTTCGGTATGAAGGATCTCTGCGTATGCAATATATAGGGTGTACAGAGATGCGTAGGCGTTAGGATGAAGCTGCATCGGAGCGATACCCAGTCGTTTTAAAGTCTCGATGACGATTGGAGGAAACGGAGGAATAGCTCCTACCAAGCACATGGTTCGACTGACTGCCATATACCCTTCCGGAGCTAAGTGGGGTCTATCTTCGCTACCGAGTGTCATCACATCATCCCAAGGGATCCCATGTCTCAGGCAGATTCTTTTAAGCTTTATATCATCGAGTTTAGATGATAAAGAATCAGAAAATTTCTCTATCCCGAGCGCGCCAGGAATCTCGTCGGGAGCTCGCCTGTCTATCTCAGACTCTTCACTAGATGAAGTACTTTCAGACGGATCCGACTCCATTGCCTCGTATTCAGATCCAGAATCTTCACCTCCTGGGTTAATTGGAGGGACCTCGGGGTTGTATTGCTCAGGAACCTCGGACTCCATTTCTGTAACGGATCTTGAAGAAGATTGATTATCCGACATTACTGTTAGGCGAGAAAACATGAAAAATGAGATTAAAACTACCCGTCCCCCGTGTGTGCAAGTGCCGGTGTGTGTGCTTGTGCATGCATTAAAGATAAAGCGTAAAAGTTATCAAGATCATCAAAATATTAGTCGTCATATGCAGTCAAATTATGTGGTCATTTAGTCCAGAAAGTCCGACATCAAGGCCCTAACCTAACTGTTCAGAATTTTATGGTGACAAGGCATCGTCTAAAGTTCAAAATTTGTTTGGATCGTGAACTACGAGTCGGATCATGGTGTGTATAACAGTCCGCCCTCCTTCGGATCGCAAGGCAGAGGGATCGCTGCCCTCTCAGATCGTGAGACAGTAGGGGTCAACCCTCTCGCTGATCGTGAAATTGTGTGGTCGGGGTCTTTGCCGGATCGTTGCAGCCCCCCACGATACACGCCTCTGCCGTCACCACGACCCTCCGTCTCGCCACTGGCCTTCATCTTCTCCCTCTCCGCTCCTTGCCCACGATCCAAACCGGCCTTCTCTCTTCTCCTTCCTCCTCCGTTTCTCTCCTCTCCTTCTCATTTCCGAACTCCAACCTCTGAACCCATCAGCCATGGCGCCTCACTGGTCCCCCCAAAAATCTCAAAATTCCATCTTTTCTTCCCTCAAACCAGTCGAAAAAACTCATAAAAACGAGAGTGATATCGAATAAGGATGCTTTCGGTGGAATTACCTTTATAAAAGTTGGGAAAACAATCGGATTTTTGGAGGTTTGAAAAACTAGGGCTCTTCCTTAATAGAGTTGGCGGCGCGATGCAGAAGCTAGAAGAAGGGGGAAAGTGAAGAGGGAGTGCGGTTTATATAGGTCACGAGGCGACCGTTAATATTCCAATTTTTGTTTTACTCGAACCATGAAAGAAGATGGACCGTGGACCAAAGCCCGTCGCGTCTCAAAGAGAAGTCCGTCCCGTTCCGTGAAGAAGCCCGAACGCTCACCAAAGAACGAGGCGAATGACTCGCTAACGGACCACGACTCGCGCATGCGATCCGAATCGATAAATGACCGAGAGATTCAGTGAAGAAGACTCTGAAAGATTCCAGAAAAGGAATTGTTCACTGATTGGCGTCTCGTTGTGAAAAGACGATTTTATAGTTTCGAAGCATGTTCCATCATCATTAAAACATACTTCGAGGGGGCAAAATGTTGGCTAGCTTTTTGACCAAGCCACCCAGGTTCATTCACAAGAAGAAAGTATGAAACTACATTCCCTAAGAACATGAAGGAACAGATTGCACCATCGACTCGCCCCCCATCGACTCGCCCCTCATCGGATCGCACCTCATCGGATCGCACCTCAACGAATCGCCCCCATTTCATCAGCGAAACGACACCTCTATGCGATTCGATCCGTACATACATTACTGTCCAGTATAGACCGATCCGATCCCTTGATGCACGGCGAAGCCTCTGACCCGTTCAAGCACGAGCTAGTCTTCAGCGATCCGAGACACACGGATCCAGCGACACGTGTCCCCAACCGTCATTTTGACTGATTCTCCCCATTTGCTCGATTCGATTTTCAAGGGGATCGCGACACCTGTACACAACGGCTAATTTGACTATTTCTTCATCGGTTGCGATGCGATCCGATGTTCTCGGGATTCGTGCCACGTGTTACCACGATCTGCCTGACAAAATCAGCTATAAATAGCACGGAGCTTGGCATTTTTGGGGATCCTTTTGGCAATATTGAGGACTGATTCCGCCATTATTGTCATACTACCATTTCTTATCAGTTATATTACTAGATTGCTGAGAGAAATCACAGTTGTAAAAGTGAGCTAGAGAGAAATCATTGATTGTACTAGCATTCAAAGTATAATCAATAACATATAAAGTGGGCGTAGGCTTGTTAACGCCGAACCACTATAAATTCTATGTGTTATTTTCTTTTTCTTCGTTCTTCAGTTAAAACTCTATAAGATTCAGAACAATTTGGGTGTTAGGTCCAAATTTTGATCTAACAACCGTCTTCTGATATCTTCACGTATTTGTTAGTCGGAATGTTTTTCGAATATAAATTCGATCCCAGTCTTTCCGTACCAACAATCGTATTGGACAGATTTGATAGTCGGTGATTTAACTATCAAAATAATCAGTGATTCAATCATGACAATCAAATAAGTTTACTGGTTCAATATTCAGCATCACTTGGCCTTTAAATTTAAACAAACTAGTTTACTGCTGCTTAATTAAAACTTCTAACTCTTTTAATAATTAAAAACACGATAATTGAATTCTTAATTAATACACCAAAGTTCTCAACACCATTTCTATAGATTACTTAATAACTTATAACCGTATTCAATTCCCACTAAATCCTCTTTCCAACAAAAAAAAAACATTTCAACATCATTCTTTATTATTTAAAACATGGAAAAACCCATTCAACTTATTTTTCTTTAAAAAGCATTACGTAATATCTTGTATTCCATTCTCGAATCCATAACTAACATTGATTAGTATAGAATAAAACTAACTTTACATTTTCTTTACTTCGGATCTCTCGTTATGTATATTTTCCAATTTCCACCAACGTTGCATTATTTCACTAATTGAAATAATGAACTATCACTAACCTCTTTTACGGTTACCAACTAATATCATCCTCAGATAATCCTGATGTTGTTCAAGTTGGGGTATTTTAATTACCTCTCAGACCTTGATCAACAACGTTCATATCCTCAGATAAATATAAGTTGTAATCAAACCCATATTCCATTCACGTCTCAAAAAAAAAATCCCATTATAATTTGGATTTGGCTGTATAACCCTACGACTCACTTCTTTACCTCAATTACACTTTTATCAATCTCATTTCAAATCTATTCAACCACTCTCAGCTTTGGAAATCTTATTTCAATCCTTCACTTGTACTTAATTCCATTATTAAGTAACGTTAATGCAAGATTAACGCTTTAACACTTTAAAATTTATTGATATAACTCTGGTTAATTTTAAATTCTTTATCTTAATTTTCCTTCGACTTAATTCAAATAATTAAGTAACATTTATCTCAAGCTACTGTATTCACTAGAAATTCCCTTTTTCACTTCGTTATAAAGATTTGGGTTTTAAATATAAAACTCTTTCATAAACTCCTCCCACCATTTCACTGGATTCCATTCCAACCTCGATTACTTTTGAAAAGTAATTTTTCTAAATTTTTATTAATTAAAACAATAATTTTCCTCAATCATTAACTACTTCAGTAGTTAATTTCATTATTTACTAAAATAAATAGCAAATCCTTTATAAAAATCTTATTAAAAGTTAAAACAATATTCTTTAACTATTTCATTTCGTAAATTCGAAACAAACTAATTTAATAGTCGATTCCAGTTAAAACGGTCGATTTTGTCAACTCAAAACTCGAATATCTCGTTAATCGATTCCAATTAGTTCTCACTTTAAATTAATTAAAAATATAATTAATTTAAATAATTCCATTAATTGTTTTCTTAACAAAACAATCATCAAAGTTTAACCATTCGATTTGATTTCTTATTTTTCGTACTTGAAAATCAGATTAACATCAGAATTTACTTTATAAAATAAATTATTAACAAATCGAAGTCTTAAATAAATAATTATTTATTTCTCTTTAATAACTTTTATTCAAAAATAATATTTTTCAAAATCTAACTCCAGTTATAAAATAAATTTTATAAATTCATCCATATCGATTCACCTGACGGTGAATCAATATTTGTAAAACGATTGATTTTATAGGCATACGCTGCCAAATACCCAACGAATACCGCCCATTTGCTTAAACAACACACAGGTTGAATTTTCAGTTTAAATCAATAATCTAATCAATCCCCCAAATCAGAATAGTTCATATTGGATAATATGAAATAAATAATATAATGAGGAATCCGGTTGAAGGAAGATTCCTCCAACCTGTTCTTCCCTGCATTCAAATGGTTATCTCAAATCGATTGTGCAATTCAAACAGATCAAACAATTCAAACAGATCAAACAATTCAAACAGATCAAACAATTCAAACAGATCAAACAATTCAAACAGATCAAACAATTCAAACTATTAAACACGTTTATTTTATAAACGTGACCAACAAGGTAAGTTACCTTTATTGGAACCAATCGTTAGAATAACGATTTGGTATTTCATTGAAATTAAACGACGGTTTAATTCCATCAATCAAATCAACAAATATAATTAGCAAACAGTCAATCATCAACAAATAGAGCACACAAAATAAAAACCTAATTTATATAAAATATAAATGGGAAAAATTGAGTGAGTTTAACTCACCTTGATTTGATTATGTTGTCAACGGCTCATTTTAATTAAATTAAACGGTTGTTTAATTTAATTAATCATCCCAGTTGATTCCAATTCATGTCAAGTCCTGCTCCATGACGTAGTATTTGTGGAGATGACCCGACATCTCTTGAATCGTCAAATTATGATCACATATGGATTTGTTATTAATAATTTAAGTTAATATAATTTTATTACTAATTTCATTATTTAAACTAACTAATTACCGTTTAAACAAATTACGTTCTAATTAATAGCGATTACGTCCAACACCTTTGTTTCCTAAATCAAGTTTTTAATTACCCTTACAATTAAGCAAATTAACTTCTAACTAATATTAACTAATTTAATAATATGGTTAGTCAACTGAATTTCATTTTTAGGTTTTAACTCAGCTGATGCTTATCATTTTAATTACTGGCCTACCCTTTTTATCATGTTCATTCTTACTAAAGTTATTATTTGTTTTTTCCCTTTTTATTTCTAGTTTAATTAATACTAATGAACACTAATTACATTTAAAAGGGAAGTTAGTCCAACAGCTTTGTGTTCTACACTGTTCTCTTCCGCTCAACAGATGTAGGCTCACCTGAACTTCTCTCCACTGCCTTCGATTTAACCTGCGTGAATTTACATTTAATTGATATTAACTAATTAACTAAACACTCAGTTATCATTTAAACCTAATTATGCTGTTACTTTCTTTGATTGACATTGTTCTTCCCGTTTCGTTCAGTACCCCAGGTCCCCTTTCCATCGCATTACTTCCTCTCTTTCCGATTACCTCACCAACCTGCAACAAATTAACGTATTGATTATTAAACAAATTGATTTTTCCTAATTACCATATTAATAACGTAATTCAGTTATTAGCATATATAGTCATTTCCTTTTTGCCTCGTCTAAAAGTCGCTTCTCATTCAACCCTTCCAGACAGCTGCTCCACTTAGAAACGTTGCTGCCTTAACATGCACACTTCATCATCCCCTCAACGCTTCCGCACCTCTGCCATTGTTCAGAGCTCCGACGGCCGATCAGTCCCTACCAAAAGAACCACCTGAACTCCTCCTACCTTCGACTAAAACAAGTTGTGCCACCTCCTTCTAAGTTCGCTAGAAATCACTCCAACAGTCGTCACCTTTCAGCCCCATTTCCCCCAACCTCAGTGTACCAGAGACCATCTCCACCGGTCCTTAGACAGATCTCGTTGGCCTCTAGGTGTTTGCGACTGAAGAGGTTGGGCAAAGCCGAGTGGATCGAGCTGATTTAGTGGAGGAGCTTTGGGGTTTCTGGTTCGTTAGTTTGTATGTGGCGGCGCACGAGAATGAAACGTTTATGGTTTAGTTGAAATGGGTATTTATAGGGTGTCCACCTAACTATTATATTAATTAACGAAACTTCGTCGCAAAGTAACACATCAAAACCACCCCCAAACGACTTTCGTTTTCTGATAAAAAAGCTAATCTTGGTGTAAAAAGGTATTTCGGACCTAATGAGACAAGTTTCGTCGAATTCCGACATCGTTTGAAAATTTTTCCTTTATAATACCAGAAATAAACACGCGTTTTAATTTTTCACGATCACTAGATAAATCAAATCAACTTGGAACTTTGAAATCCTATACTAATTCTTCAAAATGAACCCAACCGCACCAGTTTCATCGCATTCTGAGACTGTTTCCCCAGTAGGCTATTTTTACGTGCACCGCAATGCCATTCTGAACACCGAATTTGCCGTTCTTCAAAAATAACAAACTATATACCTATCCTGACTCTAATCGACGATAAAAACTCAGTGGAATTGGTTTCGTGGCTTAATTCGATCGTCTGCTCAAGTTACATTCGAATATCCCTTTATTACATTAATTACGCGCTATAGAAAATAACTGGGCGTTTACGGCTACCGTGGCCACATACGACATCGGTTTGCCATGCCATTTAACACTGTCCAATAATTTAAAGTTATGGTCCCAATGAAACTGATTTCGTCGAAAACGGTGTCCGTTTGCACAATGGCTATTTTAAAGGTCTATATTTTAATAATGATTTCCATGGCGATTATTTCAAATTTTGATTTAGCCATAACTATCAAATTATAATACGAAGTCTGGATTTTTCTCTTTCATTTGAAAATTATCGTCAATATGGTTCTAACGTTTCTTGTTTCATAGAAATCCGACTTATATCGGATCCTGTATATTCAGTTGAAGTTCAAAACTCCATATTACGAACTGCACGCCATTTTCAAGCTCTATTTATATTTTAAATAAATATATATCGTTCAAACATTGTTTTAAATACGAATTCCATATTAAAATTAATAAATATTCTAAATAAAATATTTAAAATAATATATTAAATTAAATATTTGACTGCTAAAAATATGGGTCGTTACATTGTTTGATACCTACTCCGGGTTACTGACTGAAATGGGTCCCATACAAGATGATACAAGCTCTCCCCTTTGTCTTATATTGCCCACTAGGTTTTCATTGACTATGTATACCACTAGGTATCTTTAATTACATAGCCTTATACTAGTTATGCTTACCCTAAAGGGTGTCTTTTATTACGTAACTTTATTATTTCCTCCGGTTATTTATACCACTAGGTGTCTTTAATTACATAACCTTACCGGGTTAAGTTTGTGGGCCTATATGTAAATATTACCCACCCCCTCCAGATTTACTTAACCCATCAAACTATCCAACCAATTTTACTTAACCCTAACTTTAGTTCATAATCATACAATCCCTATGGATTAAATTAGGTTAAGTAACCCAATTCATTACCATGTCCAATTATGGTTTATAATGGGCTAGACCTCCCACATCAGGCTTACAACTTGTGGACGCTGGATATGCCGGTCGGGTCCGGGCAGTCTTATTCCACAAGTTGGGCCTAACCTCGTGTCATAGCATGATTCATATTTGCGCACTTAGACCTCTCACATTAGGTTCAACATTAGTGGCTACTAGATATGTCGGTCGGGTCCGGGCAGACTTCCACCACTAATCCAACCTAACCTCGTGTCATATGCCATTACAACTTCTAATTGTAATCCTAGGCATTTATTATTAATTATACCTATGTCAATTATAGGTTTTACCCTTTTTCCAATTACGTCCATAACTGATTTTATGCCAAATTTATTCATATTCATTACTTTAATTGATAACCAAATCAACATTCAAATTTCCAGTTATGCCCAAATGTCCAAATTCATATCAAATTATGCCAAGTCTAATATTCTCCCCCCGTCTCCTAACTAATGCATTCGCATATATTTGGCAGCATACCTAGGCTAGAAAGTAGCCTAGGCATATATAGTAAAAAGGGAAAGGTGATGGGAAAAATGACAATAGTGATCATTCTAACAAATGTGACATGAACATATATACTGGCATATACATGTTTTAGCATAATAATAAGGTGGACATAAAAACAGATCTAGCATAATTAGGGTGACATAGTATCATGTTAAATCTAAATATGGATTCACATGTCCAAATTATAACACATCTAAGTTGACCACAATATGACAGATAAAGAATTAGATCTAACCAATGTCATAGCTATCCAAATTAACAGATTTAAATTAACCACCATATAGTTACAAATCAAGATCCACAAGGGCGACATAATAGAATAACCACAATTGAATTAGATCTAGAGAAGTGGATCTATCATGACATAGTATAAGATTTAACATTAGCATAGATTCATAGTTTACAACATATCCAAATCGCAGTCTTTCATAATTTAATTTTATTCATTCAAACCTAAAAATAACCAGCTCACATTTTATGGATGTTAAGAAGATACAAAAGAAGTTGGTGTCGAATCTATGCTTGAATCTCATAAATTGATTTGCAAAAGATGAATAAAATTAGGTTTAGTCCATATACTGACAGCATCTGGCCTCCATTATATTTTGGGACAGAAAACAAGTGAAAATGAACCTTTTTATAGCTGCCAACCTCCAAACCGACTATGCCACATCAGCCCTAGGGGTGTCGACACCCCTGTGGGTGGGTCGACTTATGGGTCGACACCCCTTTGGGTGGGTCGACCCCTGGGTCGACACACCTCTAGGGGGGTGGACCCCCTAGAGCGGGAAATTTGTCGCCTTCTGCCTTTTTGATTTTTGAACGATTACGGATAAGGTGTTGACTCATGTCTGACTCCTATATGACTCATATGTATATATATGATTCTTCTACGCGTATTCAAACATAAAACCCTCATAACTTCTTCATACGGTGTCCGTTTTACGCAAACCAAATGTCTATCTTAACCAGAATTTCGATACGGACGCAATGGTTCTGTCCGTTTTCCTTAATTCTAAATATTAAATTAATTATTATTTAATTTATCCTCTTTCAGTGTCATTAGAATTTCGGGGTGTTACAAAGCTCCATCTCCATCTTCACCAACTGAATTCCTCTTTGATTTTTGAGATTTCCTACTGCCTAATTCTTAGGAAACATGCTCATATGATTATAGGTTGTTGATTCTAGTATTTTTTATCAAAGAGAGGTTGTGCTAGCTTATCATCGGATTGATTTCTTGCTTCTAGCAAGCAAAGGTGAAAGCTTTGTGAGTTCTTAGTGTCTATGCTACAAGCTATTGGCTTGTAAAGTGTCAATTATGTTCATTTAGAGGGGCGTGTATGTATATGAATTGGTTAGATAAATATACACTTTTCGGTTCATTAGTTTTAGTTACATTGAGTTGAAAATTATGATTAGAATTGTCCATACAATCTAATTCATATGCTACTAGTTGATTTGGCGATATTGTGAAGCTCCGTTGTCTCACCAGCGAGTTCTAAGACTTCACAATTCGCTTATATCACATTTGATTGCTTTGGTTGGAGAATTTAGTCGTTTTTGAGGTTATAATCGAAATCATTGGAATCTTATGTGTATATGTTGGTGCATGTGTTCATGAATGGTTTTGGCGAGCCTTAGGGGCCTCATTCGCACTTAGGAATCATTATAAACCATCATTATTGATCCGGGCTCGCCCGAGGCCGATTGCTTACTCATTGGCAATCAAAATTTTTAATTGCTTCAGTTCAGACGTCTGACCAAATTGGTCAGACGTCTGTCCAAGCTCTCGGGAAAAAAAAGCTCATTGTCATGTCTGTCCTGGGGTGTCGGACGTATGTTGGCTATTTTCTGCTGTTGACCAGTGGAGACCACAGTCAATAGTTTAGGTCCAATCAGGTTCTTTCCCAACCGAGTTTCGGTCTATTTCGACATCGTTTATGGCTTGTCAGTTTCTCTGATTCGCAGATTTCAGCGGCTCGAGATTTACGAAATCATTTTATAAATCATCAACTAAAGAATGATGAAGTGGGAACCAAGGTGAGAACTCTCTCACTCAAAACCTTTGTACAGTTATTTATTTTATAATTGAATATATTTGTTTGTTGTTTGATGAATGTTTAGAGTTTTAATGTTATCATTGTTAAACTGTGACTATAAATGTTCATAAATAAAACGTTTATATTATAAATGATTGGGATGAATATTTACCCACCCATCTCCCGAATATTAGATAAGTTCACATGGATTGTGATATAAACCCCACACGGTTATTGGAACGATAATTCTACACATCGCCCAAGTATACAAATAATGATATGTTGTTTGTTAATTGAAAACCCCCATATGGGCCAGGGGATGGTATTAACTTTACACATCTCCCTTGTGTTTAGTTGTCTGTCAATCGATTGATTGATAGGCCGTAGTAAGCATTATTCAATTATGTGATGCTTATACAGTTGTAGATGCACTCTTGATGTGAATTGAATGTTTGATAATTATTTATCACTATTTTTGAATACATGTGATCTATGGAATCTATGTAATTGAAATTATATCGTAATTGATTGAGTCACATTCCGATTCAGAATATGAACAAATATTTTTATATAATATTTAGAGAAGAACCAAAATATGATTTGATGTCCGATTTTGGATGGACACGAAAATATTGAAAAAAATTTGGATGAAGTACTCCAAGTTTGAAAAGATAAAGGATATTTTTATCTGAATGAATTGGTTAACAACTAGAAATAAGAACTGAAAGAAATTATAATGATTTTAATATAACCAGAATTTTTCCAACGTATGAATTGGAATGAAGATGAATGGAAATAATCTTAGGAATATTTCGATATTGGATTATGTGATTATACGGATATTATGGAGGAATTTGGAAGATATAGATATCATTATTCGCAATAAGATATCTGTTAGTTTCAGAATTTGATATTGAATATAAGCCGATATGATTTCTATTAAGAGCCTTATATTTAATATCAAAGTGGATTTTGGGCTTGCCGTGAATGGAACAAATAATAATACTGTCCTTAAACCTAGTGGGGAGTAGAACAAATCTTTTCATTAAGATTTAGTGGGATTTTCCAATCAATGAATATAATTGGAAACTAAATGAAAATGGATTTTGGGTTCTTTGTGAATTGTGTTTTAAATGAAATTAGTCCTTAAACCCAATTAACGGTGAAGTTATGATTTGGAATTTATAATCTTTTAATTAAGATTAATAGAATTTTTTCAAAGTAAACTCTCGGGAATATCTTTTCCCTATAAAAAGACGTCTGTCCATGGGGTTATCAGACATCTATTCAAGCCAAAGAAAGAAAGAAATAACGGCCTCAGCTCAGATGTCTGACCATATACGTCTATAGGAACGGTTGGGAACATTTTCCCCTGTCAACAGATGTCTGTCCAAAGGGGTTCAGACATCTGTCAAAAATCTCAGAAAATCTTACCCTGTAAGATCAGATGTCTGTGCATTTTATGTCAGACGTCTGACCTGTGCAGAAATGCACAATTTATCTTGTGCATCTTTTGTTATGATATTGGAATATATGTATCCTTTAATTAAGTTTTTTGAGATTAAAACTAAGTGGAGTTTTAATGAATACTTGTTTAGACAGAAATGTGAATAAGGTCATTAAATTTACCAAATTCAAGAAATGCTCGAGAAGGGAGTCCCACCAGTTTTACTCCATGTGATAGTTAAATCTTTAATTAGATTTGAACGTTAAGTGATAATTGAGCTTACCGATAACACAATACAATGGGTGTTAGATATGGAGTACTATCAGTTTTTCGCCATGGGATGAATAAGTTGGGATTAGGATAATAAAATTATGATCACTTCGGTAAAGCTCACTAATCCCGACTAGTTGAAAAACCTTAATTTTGTTCAAGTTGAGAAAAGGTATTAAAAATCTTTTAAATGATTTCCATGAAGATTTGAATAAAAGAATATTCTGGATTGAAATAAGGCATATGATGTGTTTTTATAGCACTTGATTAAAAGATACACGAGTTGTTCGGAAAGTTCAGGTTTAACCAATTTTGAATAACTATTATGACGATTAAAAATCGAAGATATGAAGACGACAGTTGAAGAGCGGAGGTCTTCACATCATTTGGATGATTACTGATGTCTTGATTTGGCTGAACATCAAAGACGAGGTAATAAGTGGTGATCGTCTAGACGTACTTGGAGATCGACCGGATATGCGAAGACCTCTCTCATGTATTGGACATACGGGATGAGAAATAAGGTGCCTCCGGTTTCGTTCAGACCCAGAATGAAAATTGATTATGTCTAACATTGTATTTTGGCCTGTATTGATTGATTTCTATTAAATATTTATCTGTTTGGTGGCGGAGAATTTATTTTCTTGCTTAATACCTTTCTCTAAGACGTACGAGCTTAGAGGTTATATATTGATAGATATCAATTGTATGTCATGAATTGACAATATGGCATGCTAAGATGCAAATGATCTAGGCTTTTGTTGAAAAGCAGGGCCTTGTGGATGATTATCAAAGCACGACTTTAAGTAGTATAGCTTTGTGTATAGCATTAATTCGCGAGCCTCACACCCCGGTATGAGTCAAAACGGGATAGTGACTGTAGGGAGTGCATGCATTTCTTTCTAGCTAGAAGTGGTGTCATGGTATGGAGCCAAGACATTTTTACTTATGTGGTTGTTGGATTGCAAGGAGCCTCAGATATGATTGGTCGCCAATGGCCAAGTGATAGGTCCGATAGGACTGGGAAACGTATTATTCAGGAATAACCAATCCACAAACGTTAGGTCTGGACCGGCCCTAAAGATCCAAAGGCTCACCTGATTCTTAGTCCTAGGAATCCCGCTAGAGATGGCCCGAAACCGGTGAGGAGATATCCCTTGCCTCGACTCATGGATGGAATCTAATTTCCAATACACGACTTTCGGTTTTAGTTGTAAACCTATATGGCGACATAGTACGATGGGGTACTATGCCATCTATGATTGATACATTTACATTTGAAGTTGTTTTATATACTATGCACTTATAGTAAATCAAAATGATTTGTTTTAAAGCATATTAAGCATGTTTTGTTATTTTAAGGTAAAAATCTATCCTCTGGTTTGTGTTTGCATTGTGTGATGGGACCTGAGTCTTATAATAGCTTCATTTTTTGAAAAACAATGCGTTGTTTATAAATTGTTTTATTTCAGAGTATTCATGGGAGTAAACCTGTTCTGTGACATATGGCGTGGTCCCTTGATGCACCCTATTTTAAAGTAAAAGTCTAATAACTATTTTAAGTTTTTACACCAGTCCCATGACTGATTTGGAGTTTATGGTTTATACCTAAACTCTGGCTGGCCATATTTTTCACACGGACATCTAGTAGTTTTGGTTTTGCAGATTTCTATTTAGTAGGATCTTGGTTTACAGCTGAATATTCGGAAAGCTTTGTATCTGTGTATTTCTTTCCGTTGTAGTAATTGATGTTTCCACTGCATATTATGTTTATGTATTTAAATGTAATTTAAATATATATTATTTATTTCATAGTCTGATGTTTTGTAGATGTAAATTGTTGTAATAGCAATGAAATGTTCTCATGTTTGTGTTCTGATGCGTTATGTTCTCGTACAATCCGCATTTTCCCGTCTCTTCGGAGGTCGGCCGAATTCGGGGCGTAACATAAATCGTAGTATTATAATGTGAGGAATCTAAATTGATGGAAACATCTGTGTTAGAATATTTATCTTGCATGAGATGCTTATATATCAATTCAATGATCTTTTCACGTATATTATGTGTAAATTAGAGTTTATATGATTCCTTTAGTTATCAAAGAAATGATTCCAAGGCATGACATTATTCCTTACTTATTATATGCTAATAACCTTGTTCAAGTTAAATCGAGAATTTTATGTATAGACCAAGCTGCAAATTAGGTAATCTCTGGTCGTTGCTTAGCTGTATCATTCTAGATATCTTTATTAACTAACATATGCTTCGAATTAAACATATTTGTTGATCATGTGTAACCTATATAACTTCCTACAGTAGATCTTGTGTGATATAAATACCTGTGCTACTTTTATACTCATGAAGGAATCTTGCCTTGCAATAACTCTAAATTGTTATGGTAGCCATGCTAATTCAACATATATAGGTGGGTTAAATATATGTTATGGTTCTCTTTCTCTAGCCCGAAGCACTTAGTATGTCCAAGTGATAAATTTTTCTTGAAATGTAAACTCCCATATTATGATGGCAATGCTTGTTGTTGCATCTATTCATATATAACTCGGCACTGTTGGACCCAAGTATATTACTTCTTTACCTTGTGTCTTAGGGGTGTTGTGGCATCCACTTGCGTGTGCATTCCTTTTTGTTTGCCTTGCAGGTGCATGTCCAACAACTCACATAGGGAATGGAACACCCATGTAATGCTTGTTCACTTATAATATGGATTATTATGTGTCCTGTTTAAACTTATATATATATATATATATATATATATATATATATATGGATCTTGGATCACTTATGTTATTGCCGTAATCTTTTGAGTTGTTCTCGGTTGCTTCATGCAATTTAAAATACAACTACCTTATTGTGACACCCCACCTCCGTTAAGGTCACTCACAAAGGGAATGCCTTAATTTTGGTGGAGCGTTTATTGTGTATAGAATAGAAAAGTAGACAAGACAGATAAATATAGTGGTACTTGGAAATAAAAAACCACTTTTATTGCAGTGGAGAAATAGTTTGGTTACATCACATCAAAAACCAACTACAAAACCAAATACACTTATTATCCATCTTGACAAATAAGTTCTGAGTACATAAAATAAAAGACATAACCCCAACATAAAATAGCCATAAATAAGATAGGCTAAACTTTACTTCAGTGATCCAAGCAACTTCCAAAAAGAGAGAAAATAAGCTATCCAAATCAAGCTCCACTAGTGCTAGTCCCATCCTCAGCACCTTGGAGGGGGAAGGAAGAAAAGAGGTGGAAGCAAAGGGGGTCAGACATAAAGTCCGGCGAGTGCAATAATTTTAACAATATAATCATTAAGTAACTAGGATAAGGCATAAGCTGGAAAATAAGGAAATGACTATGAACCAATGGGCATGTCAGAGCAAATAAAGGAATAAGATGAACAAAGATAACGTTAAAGGCGCACCTAATCATTATAAGATAACTACTACATTGCACCACACCAAACACTCTAAAAGTTGATCCCGCCTACCAAACTTAATAATGATAATGGTAGTATCGTGTACCCCTAGCTTCCTTCATAGGTGCCGCTTGCCCCTATCTCCACTAGGTGTACCCACTACCCCCATTCGATCGGCTCCCTAACTCGTATTTCTCATGCCACCCAAGGCACCCTCTTAACTTCACATGCCACCCAAGGCACCGACTTAACCCCCCATGTCCCACCACATGTTTATCTGGTTAAGTGTTTCTTAGTTCATTAACACCGTAACCTTTTAAAGACCTCCCACATTAGACTAGCATTTGTGGCTGTTGGATTTACCGGGCGGGTCCGGGCAGTCTTACACCACAAACGAGCCTAACCTCGTGTCTTTACAACTTTTACACATTTAATTCATTCCTTTCACCTCTCACATTAGAATGACATTTGTGGCTGCTAGATTTGCCGGGCGGGTCCGGGCAGTCTTACACCGCAAAAGAGTCTAACCTCGTGTCTTAGGCGGTTTATTATTACACATCTTTATTTAAACCCAAATTGGATTAATTTCCCTATTCAAATTTGTAAATAAATTACCAATTTACTTATTTCCATAAGTGTCACCTAAATTATGTCCATAGATACCAATTTTTCCAATTAATGTCTTAAATTAATTATATGCCTTTTTAAGGCCATTTATGCCAACTCTAAATATGTGAATATTCGATATTACCCCCATCGTCCCCACGTTGTTTGTTCTCTTATCATGACATACATAGATATATACATATATATATATATATTAGACTAGCAATTAGTCTAATGACGTAAAAGGGAAGAAAATCGCAAATTTGTATAACACACAAATTCGAAATAAGGATTACAACATAAACTTGGTATTGTCATGAATCTAAACATAGGCCTAAAGGTGTGAACTTGCATATAAAATATAGTTTTCACCCAAAACTTGCATATACGAATATAGTTTTCACCCAAAACTTGCATAAGCCATAGTCACAAACTTGCATAAAAATATGTATGTCATAGATCTAAATCTAAAGGGGTAAACTTGCATATATGTGAATCCAATTTCTACCTAAACTTGCATATAGTCACTTTGTTTGATTCACATGTAAACTTGTATACAATTCATATAGAAACTAGCATATAATCTACACCCAAGCTTGCATATACAATGATGTCAAACATGAATCAGGTTGAACATAGATGATTGGGTATATACAAAGGGATTCACAACAAAACTATCATTAAGAACAACTAGCATACATTCAAAAAATATCACATTTTTCCCAATGTTTTACAAACATAACCATATAACCCAAATTATAACTCAATGTAATTAACTTGTTAATTATTTTATTAAAGAAATCGAACTCACAACTTAAAGAAGGTCTTGAGTTCTGGGATTTGAGTTCTGAAATTGATTTAGCTTGCCTTTGAAGTAGACAAATTTGTTGTTATATTTGTTATAGACTTGATTTGAATTGAGTTAATTAGCTTTACTTCCTCTAGTTGATGACGGCTATTCTTGGTTGCAAGGTGATAGCATGACGGCCATGGTTCTAATTTTGATTAGGTTTTGGGGTATGAGTCTACATATGTTTATATAGAATTTAGGATTAATTTAGGCCATCCGATCAACCTAGAACCAATCAAGTCCATTCAGTCAAGATAGGGTGACACCTCAGCCCTAATGACTCAGCACTGAGTCACAAAATCGTCAACTTTCAGATCTGCCCAGGCGGGCAGGTCGACCCCAAGGTCGACCTGTAGGGGGAGGTCGACACTAGGGTCGACCCCCTGGTCGACCTGGGTCCTGGGCCGGAATTTTCCCACCCAGCCCGCTTCTGACTTCTGATTTGAATTTTGAATCTGTTTCGAGCTGTTTTAATTTATTTGAATTTTCTGGAAACATCCGACAACCATAACTTCTTCATACGAAGTCTAATTTACGCAAACTCGGACTCTATCTCAACCAGAATTCTGAGGTGAACACAATGGCGTAACCCAGTTCCCTTAATTCTCACATTTTGAATTAAGTATTTTTAATTCGTTAGTCTTATGTTATCAGAAAACACGGGTTGTTACATTCTCCCCACCTTACAGGATTTCTACCCCGAAATCTTCAAGTTACGAAGAATACATATCCTACCATCCAATCATCCATTTACTCAACCATCAAACACAGGCATCCATTGTCCTTAAAAGACTTCTAATTCTTTCATGTTTATATGCACAGTGTGTATATGCATCCACGAGCAACCACTAGCAAACACTAGCATCCACAAGCATCCATCAATCATAACATGTTTCAAATACATGTTTATATCCATTGGTCTCTACCTAAGGATAAAGAATATGACCGAGGAGATACACTAAAAAGGTAGATTCAAGCTTGAATGAACTTAAGGAAAATGAGATCAAAGATGTACCCTCAAGAAGAAAAGGGTAGGCTGCACGTATTGGCCTCAGTCTCCCAAGTCGCGTCTTCCTCGGCGTCACTCCATTGAACTTTGACAAGCTTAACTTCACGATTGCGTAGCTTTTTGACTTCCATCCCCAAGATACGAGTTGGAACACTCCTCATAGTCGCTTTTCATTCCACTTCGACTTCCTCTAGTATACTTGGCTCCACAACTTCTTCCAACCCATGTAAGCACTTTCGTAGCTGAGAGACATGAAAAAAATTATGAACTCCAACCAGCCTTTCAGGTAGCTCTACTCTGTAGGCCATCGTCCCAATCCTTTCAATGATAGGAAATGGTCCTATGAATCGTGGTGCCAACTTTCCTATGGACCCAAAGCGGATGACATTCCTCAAAGGAGATACTTTAAGGAGCACCTTATCCCTAACTTCAAACTCAAGGTCGGTCCTTGTCTTGTCTGCGTAGGATTTCTGTCTATCTTGGGCAGTCTTCATTCTCCTTCGTATCAAGTCCACCTTCTCTGAAGTCCCTATAATCATGTCCGGCCTAGGTATAAGTTTATCTGTGGACTCCCACCAACAAGTTGGTGATCAACATCGCCTTCCATATAAAGCTTCGAAGGGTGCCATGCCTATATTGGCTTGGTAGCTATTGTTATAACCGAATTCCACAAAAGGGAGATGATCCTCTCAAGATCCTCCAAAGTCAAGAATGCACAGTCTCAAAAGATCTTCCAGCACTCTTTTCACCCTTTCCGTCTGACCATCGGTTTGAGGGTGATAGGTTGTGCTTAAACATAGTTGTGTGCCTACAGCCTCTTGCAAACTTCTCCAGAAATCGCTTGTAAAGATAGGGTCTCGATCACTCACTATGCCGAAGGGTATCCCACGGAGTCGAACTATCTCCTTAAGATAAATGGAGGCTAAAGACGAGGCAGTCCTCCTACTCTTGATAGGTATAAAATGAGCGCTTTTCGTGAGCCTGTCCACTATTACCTAAATACCGGTATTGCCCCTTCTTGACCTAAGCAACCCATCAACAAAGACCATCGAGATGCTTTCCCATTTCCATTGCGGAACTTCTAGAGGATGAAGCAAACCTCCAGGGTTCTTCTGCTCCGCCTTGACTTGTTGTCATATCACGCATTTCGAAACAAATTCAGCTACATCCCTCTTCATGCCATTCCAAAAGAAATCTCTTTTGATATCTTTATACATCTTGTCTCCACCTAGGTGTATGGTCATCTTGGAATGGTGTGCTTCTTCCAGAACCATCTTCACCAAATCTTTTCTTGTGGGACGCATAGTCTTCTATCCCATCTCAACCAACCCTTATCATAGATGGAGTATCTGTTGAGGTGACTAGAAGTCTCTCCCCTAATCAGCTTATCTATCACATCAACTAGCTGAGGGTCTTCATGTTGCGCGGTTCCTATTGAATCCAACAAAGTAGGTCGCACCTCTAGCATTGCCATCAAGCTAGTTACATAATCAAAAGAGGGTCTAAAATCAAAATTTGCTATGTACTCCAAACTTTGCCTTTCTACAAAGAGAGGACTTAAGGTCAACTTCTTTCTACTTAGGGCGTCTGCTACTACATTGCCATTGCCAGGAGTATTGGAGATCTCAAAGTCGTATGAGGTGAGAAACTCCATCCATCTTTGCTGCCTTAGATTGAGGTCTTTCTAAGAGAAAAGGTATTTCAACGATTTATGGTCAGTATACAATTCAAATTTCTCACCTAAGAGATAGTGGTGCCAAGACTTGAGAGAAAAAACGATGGCTGCTAACTCTAGATGTGGGTTGGGTAGTTTTTTTCATGCACTTTTAATTGCCTCAAACCTTCGCTTAAAATCCGGCCATGTATCAACTGGACGCTCTCCATTAGTGACCTCCCACCAAAACGAGGCCTCATCCTTCATTAAACAGGCAACTAACTGGACCTTTCTTCCATCTTCTACCTCAAAGATTCCAAACAATTATTCCACCTCTTTTAGCCAATTTCGAGCTTCAACAAACATCTTCGAACCGTGAAATGGTTTTCCGCCCATTGCCCGAAATTCCTTGCATATCTTTGCGAAAGTATCAACACGGGGAGGAGGAGGAGGAGCATTTGCTGGGCTTGCGACATTGGCCTTAGCTTCCAGATACCTTCTAAACCATCCTGGTATCGGTATCCCTTCGGGTATCTCGGGAATTCCAGACATACTGAAAAGAAAATGAAGAGATTCAAACAGAGAATTCGAAAGAAAGATATATGGCTCTTGGGGGTTATGTTTTTAAAATAAACTTTTATCTTAAAAATATTTTCCTTAAAACATACTTTTGAAAGTATTTCTTTATAAAATGCTTTTTGAAAAATAGTTTTTCAAAATATCTTATCTGTTCTGGTAACCTTCAGTTATGATACCATGTGTGACACCCCACCTCCATTAAGGTCACTTACAAAGGAAATGCCTTAATTTTGGTGGAGCGTTTATTGTGTATAGAACAGAAAAGTAGACAAGACAGATAAATATATTGGTACTTGGAAAACAAATAAAACCACTTCTATTGCAGCGGAGAAATAGTTTGGTTACATCACATCAAAAACCAACCACAAAACCAAATACACTTATTATCCATCTTGACAAATAAGTTCTGAGTACATAAAATAAAAGACATAACCCCAACATAAAATAGCCATAAATAAGATAGGCTGAACTTTACTTCAGTGATCCAAGCAACTTCCAAAAAGAGAGAAAATAAGCTGTCCAAATAAAGCTCCACTAGTGCTAGTCCCACCCTCAGCACCTTGGATGGAGTGGGGGAAGGAAGAAAAGAGGTGGAAGCAAAGGGGGTCAGAAATAAAGTCTGGAGAGTGCAATAACTTTAACAATATAATCATTAAATAACTAGGATAAGGCATAAGCTGTAAAATAAGGAAATGACTGTGAACCAATGGGCATGTCAGAGAAAACAAAGGAAAAAGATGAACAAAGATAACGTTAAAGGCGCACCTAATCATTATAAGATAACTACTACATTACACCACACCAAACACCCTAAAAGTTGATCCCGCCTACCAAACTTAATAATGATAATGGTAGTTTCGTGTACCCTTAGCTGCGTTCATAGGTGCCGCCTGCCCCTATCTCCACTAGGTGTACCCACTACCCCCATTCGATAGGCTCACTAACTCGTATTTCTCATGCCACCCAAGGCACCCTCTTAACTTCACATGCCACCCAAGGCACCCACTTAACCCCCCTGTCCCACCACATATTTATCTAGTCAAGTGTTTCTTAGTTCATTAACACCGTAACCTTGTAAAGATCTCCCACATTAAACTGGCATTTGTGGCTGTTGGATTTGCCGGGCGGGTCCGGACAGTCTTACACCACAAACGAGCCTAACCTCGTGTCTTTACAACTGTTACGCATTTAATTCATGCCTTTGAAGTCTCACATTAGACTGACTTTTGTGGCTGCTGGATTTGCCGGTCGGGTCCGGGCAGTCTCACACCACAAAAGAGTCTAACCTCGTGTCTTAGGCGGTTTATTATTACACATCTTTATTTAACCCCAAATTGGATTAATATCCCTATTCAAATTTGTAAATAAATCCCCAGTATACTTATGTCCATAATTGTCACCTAAATTATACCCTTAGATACCAATTTTTCCAATTAATGTCTTAAATTAATTATATGCCTTTTTAAGGCCATTTATGCCAACTCTAAATATGTGAATATTCGATATTACCCCCATCGTCCCCACGTTGTTCGTTCGCTTATCATGATACACAAACACACACACACACACACAAATATATATATATATATATATATATATATATTAGACTAGCAATTAGTCTAATGACGTAAAAGGGAAGAAAATCGCAAATTTGTATAACACACAAATTGGAAATAAGGATTACAACATAAACTTGGTATTGTCATGAATATAAACATAGGCCTAAAGGTGTGAACTTGCATATAAAATATAGTTTTCACCCAAAACTTGCATATACGAATATAGTTTTCACCCAAAACTTGCATAAGCCATAGTCACAAACTTGCATAAAACTATGTATGTCATAGATCTAAATCTAATGGGGGTAAACTTGCATATATGTGAATCCAATTTCTACCTAAACTTGCATATATTCACTTCGTTTGATTCACATGTAAACTTGGATACAATTCATACAGAAACTAGCATATAATCTATACCCAAACTTGCATATACAATGATGTCAAACATGAATCAGGTTGAACATAGATGATTGGGTATATACAAAGGGATTCACAACAAAAACTATCATTATGAACAACTAGCATACATTCACAAATTATCGCATATTTCCCAATGTTTTACAAACATAACCATATAACCCAAATTATAACTCAACCTAATTAACTTGTTAATTATTTTATTAAAGAAATCGGACTCACAACTCAAAGAAGGTCTTGAGTTCTGGGATCTGAGTTCTGAAATTGATTTAGCTCACCTTTGAAGTAAACAAATTTGTTGTTATAGTTGTTATAGACTTGATTTGAATTGAGTTGATTAGCTTTACTTCCACTAGTTGATGATGGCTATTCTAGGTTGCAAGGTGATAACATGACGGCCATGGTTCTAATTTTGATTAGGCTTTAGGGTTTGAGTCTACATGTGTTTATATAGAATTTAGGATTAATTTAGGCCATCCGATCAACATAGAACCTTTCAAGACCATTCAGTCAAGATAGGGTGACACCTCAGCCCTAATGACTCAGCACTGAGTCACAAAATCGTCATCTTTCAGATCTGCCCGGGAGAGGGGGCAGGTCAACTCCCACGTCGACCCCAAGGTCGACCCCCAGGTCGACCTGTAGGGGGAGGTCGACACTAGGGTCGACCCCTGGTCGACCTGAGTCCTGGGCGTGAATTTTCCCGCCCAGCCGGCTTCTGACTTCTGATTTGAATTTTAAATCTGTTTCGAGCTGTTTGAATTTTTTTGAATTTTCTGGAAACTTCCGACAGCCATAACTTCTTCATACGAAGTCCAAATTACGCAAACTCGGACTCTATCTCAACCAGAATTCCAAGGTGAAAATAATAGCGTAAGCGTTTCCCTTAATTCTCACATTTTAAATTAAGTATTGTTTGATTCGTTAGTTTTATGTTAACAGAAAATCCAGGGTGTTACATTCTCCTCTTCTTAAAGGTTTTTGACACCGGAATCTTCAGGTTACGAAGAATACATATCCTACCATCCAATCGTCCATCTACTCAACCATCAAACACAGGCATCTATTGTCCTTAAAAGACTTCTTATGATTTCATGTTTATATGCACAGTGTGTATATGCATCCACGAGCAACCACTAGCAAACACTTGCATCCACTAACATCCATCAGTCATAACATGTTTCAAATACATGTTTACATCCATTGGTCTCTACCTAAGGATAAAGAATATGACTGAGGAGATACACTAAAAAGGTAGATACAAGCTTGAATGAACTTAAGGAAAAATAGATCAAAGATGTACCCTCAAGAAGAAAAGGGTAGGCTGCACGTATTTTGGCCTCAATCTCCCAAGTCACGTCTTCCTCGGTGTCGCTCCATTGAACTTTGACAAGCTTAACTTCACGATTGCGTAGCTTTTTGACTTCCATTCCCAAGATACGAGTTGGAACTCTCCTCACAGTCGCATCTCATTCCACTTCGACTTCCTCTAGTATACTTGGCTCCACAACTTCTGCCGACTCATGTAAGCACTTTCGTAGCTGAGAGACATGAAAAACATTTTGAACTCTAGCCAGTCTTTCGGGTAGCTCTACTCTGTAGGCCATCGTCCCAATCCTTTCGATGATAGGAAATGGTTCTACGAATCGTGGTGCCAACTTTCCTATAGGCCCAAAGCGGATGACATTCCTCAAAGGAGATACTTTAAGGAACACCTTATCCCCAACTTCAAACTCAAGGATGGTCCTTGTCTTGTCTGCGTAGGATTTCTATCTATCTTGGGCAATCTTTATTCTCCTTCGTATCAAGTCCACCTTCTTTGAAGTCTCTCTAATCATGTCCGGCCCATGTATAAGTTTATCTGTGGACTCCCACCAGCAAGTTGGTGATCGACATAGCCTTCCATATAAAGCTTCAAAGGGTGCCATGCCTATAGTGGCTTGGCAGCTATTGTTATAAGCGAATTCCACCAAAGGGAGCTGATCCTCCCAAGATCCTCCAAAGTCAAGAATGCATAGTCTCAAAAGATCTTCCAGTACTATGTTCACCCTTTCCGTCTGACCATCGGTTTGAGGGTGATAGGTTGTGCTTAAACATAGCTGTGTGCCTACAGCCTCTTGCACACTTCTCCAGAACTCGCTTGTAAAGAAAGGGTCTTGGTCACTCACTATGCTGGAGGGTATCCCATGGAGTCGAACTATCTCCTTAAGAAAAATGGAGGGTAAAGACGAGGCGGTCCTCCTACTCTTGACAGGTATAAAATGAGCACTTTTCGTGAGCCTGTCCATTATTACCCAAATACCGGTATTGCCCCTTCTTGACCTAGGCAACCCATCAACAAAGTCCATCGAGATGCTTTCCAATTTCCATTGCGGAACTTCTAGAGGATGAAGCAAACCGCCAGGCTTCTTCTGCTCCGCCTTGACTTGCTGGCATATCATGCATTTCAAAACAAATTCAGCTACATCCCTCTTCATACCATTCCAAAAGAAAACTCTTTTGATATCTTTATATATCTTGTCTCCACTGGGGTGTATGGTCATCTTGGAATGGTGTGCTTCTTCCAGAACCATCTTCACCAAATCTCTTTCTTGCGGGACACATAGTCTTCCATCCCGTCTCAACCAACCCTTATCATCGATGGAGTATCTGTTGAGGTGACTAGAAGTCTCTCCCCTAATCAGCTTATCTATCACATCAACTAACAGAGGGTATTCACGTTGCACGGTTCCTATTGAATCCAACAAAGTAGGTCGCACCTATAGCATTGCCATCAAGCCAGTTACATAATCAAAAGAGGGCCTAAAATCAAAATTTGCTACGTACTCCAAACTTTGCCTTTCTACAAAGAGAGGACTTAAGGTCAACTTCTTTCTACTTAGGGCGTCTGCTACTACATTGCCCTTGCCAAGAGTATAGGAGATCTCAAAGTCGTATGAGGTGAGAAACTCCATCCATCTTTGCTGCCTTAGATTGAGGTCTTTCTAGGAGAAAAGGTATTTCAATGATTTACGGTCAGTATACAACTCAAATTTCTCACCTAAGAGATAGTGGCACCAAGACTTGAGAGCAAAAACGATGGCTGCTAACTCTAGATCATGGGTTGGGTAGTTTTTCTCATGCACTTTTAATTGCCTCAAACTTTCGCCTAAAATCTGGCTATGTATCAACTGGACGCTCTTCATTAGTGACCTCCCACCAAAATGAGGCCTCATCCTTCATTAACTAGGCAGCTAACTAGACCTTTCTTCCATCTTCTAGCTCAAAGATTCCAAACAATTCTTCCACCTTCTTTAGCCAATTTCGAGCTTCAACAAACTTCTCCGACCCGTGAAAAGGATTTCCGCCCATTGCCCGAAAGTCCTTGCGTATCTTTGTGAAAGTATCAACATGGGGAGGAGGAGGAGAAGCATTTGCTGGGCCTGCGACATTGGCCCTAGCTTCCAGATACCGTCTAAACCATTCTGGCATCGATATCCCTTTGAGTATCTCGAGAATTCCAGGCATACTGAAAAGAAAATGAAGAGATTCAAACGGAGAATTCGAAAGAAATATATATGGCTCTTGGGGGTTATGTTTTTAAAAAATACTTTTCTCTTAAAAATTCTTTCCTTAAAACATACTTTTGAAGTATTTCTTTATAAAATTCTTTTTGAAAAATAGTTTTTCAAAATATCTTATCTGTTCTAGTAACCTTCAGCTCTGATACCATGTGTGACACCCCCACCTCCGTTAAGGTCACTCGCAATGGGAATGCCTTAATTTTGGTGGAGCGTTTATTGTGTATAGAACATAAAAGTAGACAAGATAGATAAATATATTGGTACGTGGAAAACAAAAAAAAACACTTTTATTGCAGCGGAGAAATAGTTTGGTTACATCACATCAAAAATCAACTACAAAACCAAATACACTTATTATCCATCTTGACAAATAAGTTCTGAGTACATAAAATAAAAGACATAACCCCAACATAAAATAGCCATAAATAAGATAGGCTGAACTTTACTTCAGCGATCCAAGCAACTTCCAAAAAGAGAGAAAATAAGCTGTCCAAATCAAGCTCCACTAGTGCAAGCCTCACCTTGAGCACCTTGTGGGGGGGGGGGAGTAAGAAAAGAGGTGGAAGCAAATGGGGTCAGACATAAAGTCTGGTGAGTGCAATAACTTTAACAATATAATTATTAAGTAACTAGGATAAGGCATAAGATGGAAAATAAGGAAATGACTGTGAACCAATGGGCATGTCAGAGCAAACCAAGGAATAAGATGAACAAAGATAACGTTAAAGGCGCACCTAATCATTATAAGATAACTACTACATTGTACAACACCAAACACCCTAAAAGTTGATCCCGCCTACCAAACTTAAATTTGATAATGGTAGTTTCGTGTACCCCAAGCTGCCTTCATAGGTGCCGCCTGCCCCTATCTCCACTAGGTGTACCCATTAACCCCATTCAATTGGCTCCCTAACTCGTATTTCTCATGCCACCCAAGGCACCCACTTAACCCCCACATTTCCCATCACATGTTTATCTGGTTAAGTGTTTTTTAGTTCATTAACACCGTAACCTTGTAAAGACCTCCCACATTAGACTAGCATTTGTGGCTGCTGGATTTGCCGAGCGGGTCCGGCAGTCGTACACCACAAACGAGCCTAACCTCGTGTCTTTACAACTGCTACGCATTTAATTCATGCCTTTGACCTCTCACATTAGACTGGCATTTGTGGCTGCTGGATTTTCCGGGCGGGTCCGGGCAGTCTTACACCACAAAAGAGTCTAACCTCGTATCTTAGGCGGTTTATTATTACACACCTTTATTTAACCCAAAATTTGATTAATATCCCTATTCAAATTTGTAAATAAATTCCAAATATACTTATGTCCATAATTATCACCTAAATTATGTCCATAGATACCAATTTTTCCAATTAATGTCTTAAATTAATTATATGCCTTTGTAAGGCCATTTATGCCAAATCTAAATATGTGAATACTCGATATTACCCCCATCGTTCCCACGTTGTTCGTTCGCTTATCATGACACACACACACAAATATATATATATATATATATATATATATATATATATATTAGACTAGCAATTAGTCTAATGACGTAAAAGGGAAGAAAATTGCAAATTTGTATAACACACAAATTGGAAATAAGGTTTACAACGTAAACTCGGTATTGTCATGAATATAAACATAGGCCTAAAGGTGTGAACTTGCATATATGAATATAGTTTTCACCCAAAACTTGCATATACTAATATAGTTTTCACCCAAAACTTGCATAAGCCATAGTCACAAACTTGCATAAAACTATGTATGTCATAGATCTAAATCTAAAGGGGTAAACTTGCATATATGTGATTCCAATTTCTACCTAAACTTTCATATAGTCACTTTGTTTGATTCACATGTAAACTTGTGTACAATTCATATAGAAACTAGCATATAATCTACACCCAAACATGCATATACAATGGTGTCAAACATGAATCAGGTTGAACATAGATGATTGGGTATATACGAAGGGATTCACAACAAAAACTATCATTATGAACAACTAGCATACATTCACAAAATATCGCATTTTTCCCAATGTTTTACAAACATAACCGTATAACCCAAATTATAACTCAACCTAATTAACTTGTTAATTATCTTATTAAAGAAATCGAACTCACAAATCAAAGAAGGTCTTGAATTCTAGGACCTATGTTTTAAAATTGATTTAGCTCGCCTTTGAAGTAGACAAATTTGTCGTTGTAGTTGTTATAGACTTGAGTTGAATTGAGTTGATTAGCTTTTCTTCCTCTAGTTGATGACGGCTATTCTAGGTTGCAAGGTGATAGCATGACGGCCATGGTTCTAATTTTGATTAGGTTTTAGGGTTTGAGTCTACATAAGTTTATACAGAATTTAGGATTAATTTAGGCCATCCGATCAACCTAGAATCAATCAAGACCATTCAGTCAAGATAGTGTGACACCTCAGCCCTAATGACTCAGCACTGAGTCACAAAATCGTCATCTTTCAGATCTACCCGGGGGGGTGGAGGGAGGCAGGTCGACCCCCAGGTCGACCCCTAGGTCAACACCTAGGGGGAGGTCGACATTAGGGTTGATCCCCTGGTCGACCTGGGTCCTTGGCAGGAATTTTCCCGCCCAGCCCGCTTCTGACTTCTGATTTGAATTTTGAATCTGTTTCGAGCTATTTGAATTTATTTGAATTTTCTGGAAACTTCCGACAGCCATAACTTCTTCATACGAATTCCTATTTTCGCAAACTCAGACTCTATCTCAACCAGAATTCCGAGATGAACACAATGGCGTAACCCGTTTCCCTTAATTCTCATATTTTAAATTAAGTATTGTTTAATTCGTTAGTTTTATGTTAATAGAAAGCACGGGGTGTTACACTTATGCTACTTCTTGTTGGTCTCTCTTGCTTATTAGTTTTACATAGTTGGCATGCTTCACTGCCATATGCATAATGTCACCATATGACCATACAACAAGCCACTTCTGTTGTCACTATGATTTCCGCTTTTCAGCAATTTTGTGGGATGATATACTCAAATTATTAATAATTTGTTGGGATCAAAATGATTATATTTATGTGTTATTCGAATTTGTTGACTTGAAATAAGTTTAATCGTGCCTAGAATGTTTTATATTTTTGCATGGAACGCTTGGGTCAGACCCGAGTGTTACAGATTTAGAGAATACAACTTAGAATTCGAAGATTGGCGAAGATGGGGGTTCCAAAGACGGCGTACTCTGAAGAGTTAATACAATAAATATTTTTATATTCAAATTGTATTTTATGTTTCGCTAAATAAAAAATCTTGTACCATTATTCTGATTATATATATAAGCTTTATTTTGCTGTTAAATATTGTGTTATATGTTTATTCTGTGTTTCCTGTGTTGATTCTGTTTTAAACTCTATATGCAAAATAACGATCCTTCTGTTAGAATGTTTTAAGTTGGTTTAATTACCGATTTGAAATAGTAAAAAAGGCGGGATGTTACAAGTGGTATTAGAGCTTTGGTTTATTTATATCTTAGCTTATCGGGTTTTAAATGAGTAGGATCGACACTAGAAAAAGCAGATCTTTAAAATAAAAAGGTTTCAAGATATAAATTTTGGAAAGCATAAATAATTTTAAAACAATCTTTGGAAGGAAAATTATTTTTGAAATATTATGTATTTTGAAACTAATACAGTGGATACAAAAAAAATTGAAATATAAAATTTGTAACGAACGCGGATTTTCGACCCAAAAAATCAACACAACACACCATGTTGACTATTCAAGCATCGGAAATACTAGATCATTAATAGAAGGAAGTTAGAGGTTGAGAAAAAGAAAGACATTAGAATAGAAGAAGAAGAAGAAGAAGATCATAACAGAATAAACACAGATCTCACAGCGGAACGAATAAAATATGTTATAACATAACTTTGAAATACAAAACGGTATTTGTACTTACATTCACATCATCAAAGTACATTATATATATAGCATAGCGGAAATAAACTCTATATATAACCAATGCTAAGGTCTTTTGCTCCATGCTCCTCCAAGGGTATCTGAAAAATCCCGACTACTTGACTGCCCGTACAAATTTGGGCACCCAAGAGTTTAGGGGAAACAAAACAAAATAAACTCTGGGTTAGTCATGGGACTGGTGTGGGTAAACTTTAATCATTTGGTTTAACCTTTTAAATCCTTTTAAAAGAAATGATAATCATAAGACCGATCCATGCATAAACACAGACGGCTTTTACCTTATGATAACCCAAAATATTTCTTAAGATAAATATTTCATGATATTATAATAATGTCTAAATAAAGTAAATAGAAATCTAGCAGAACGCTTTCATCTCACGCTCTACATATATAATATAAAATCAAAAACCGTGGGCTCTTATTGGGTAATGGATTTCCAACTATGACAAGGTATAGAACAACCTTTCGATCAGTGTACTCTAGAAGTGATACACTGGAGTTCAACAAGAACGTCTTGTAACTCGGCCACACATGACCGACCATTCATTTCACTTGAATGTTCCAAATATATTATCACCTTATGGTTGGTATACCAACATAACCGTTCTCAGGAGGTACAGAAGCGAAAGAAGTAACAAATATGAATATTCTCTAGATGGTGACAATATACCCTAATTGCGTGCGACCCACTTAGCCATGTTGCTTGCCCGATTTCTGTCATTTCCTAGTTGATGAGGCTTGAGGTCATAACGTATCTTTTAACAGATCACTCCTTTATTTACTTTGATTGCAACATCGCCATACCCGTCAAATCACAAATTGATTTCCCTAAAAATACCACGGGTATAAGTTAATAGAAATGAATTCCTCCGCCACCAACGTAAATACGTTTGAAACGACCAACTTACGCGATCTACCAAATATACTTTGTCAGACATTCGTCCATTCAATTTGTCCTGGGACTGGACAACCCAAAGGAATTATTCTGTAAATCCATCTTAGGCAATTTCTACCTTGGATCGCCAGAATAACCCTTATATGAACTCCATCTTCAATTGTCTTCGATCTATTTGATTCAAAACAATAATGCCCATACAGAGTGGTTTTCAGATAATAAATATAATCCAGGTCTCTCCGTATTGACAACGGAAATAGTCAAAAACTTTGATAGTTGGTGATTTAACTATCAAAGAAAAACATGTGTACAAGCAACGGTCGTATTTCCAAATGGAAATCTTACCGATCAATCATCAATCAACGCCGACCCATTTTAATAGATTTATAAATAGTAATTTCATTTCCCAATTCCCCTTGAATATCATTACCCAAATATTTCTCTAACTTGTTTGGCTTCTCCCGATCCTTGGAAAACATTACCATTTATTTTAAACTGTTTAATTTCTTTATCTCAGAAAATATTTCTTATTGTTATCGGAAAACATTTACATCTCATTCGTGCATCACTATCCTTCCACGTCCATCAGTCCCTAACCATAAATTTAGTATGAGAACAATTTCCCAAGTATCAACCCCGAAGGCTGAAACCAACATCAGATCGATACTTAGAAAACCATTCAACATAACAAATCTCTAGTCAATTTCTAATGTTCTTAACCCCATTACTATACTTCTTATTTTTCAAAACTGTTTACACAACTCTCTATTCAGTTTTTGAATCCACTTCTTTACGGAAATCTTTGATTATAAGGATACCGTTATAATTTCTGCTTTTAAAATATTTAATTTCAAAATATAACTTTTATTTAAATAAATAAACAAATAATTAATTTATTTGATAAATAAATAAATCCTGATTATTAACCGGAAAGTAAATGGTACTTTCCTGAATTCGTTAGAATCGAGTTCCAACGTATAACTCACTTCTGAATAATCCCTATTCAATTATCATTCAGAACGTCCGAATAAATTACCATTTCAAGTCAACTCTATTCCTAAATTCATTTCTCAATTTATCATCTTTAAAACATTTATCAATATCCTTCTATAACCATTCAAAATCTTCAAACCATTTTCTTTTAAAACATTATTCACTTTGAAATGTGAATATTATTTCTTTACAGAAATCTGGACTCATTTTATTAAATCAAATCTTGATTTAAGTATTAATACAAATATAGTTTTGTAATTTCATTTATCTAGTTCTTTTATAAATTCATATTCATATTTCACTCCATATACTTTATTTTATAAGTTATAAATAGGATAAAGCCTGTGCTTCCCACGCGGCGGCTGGTGGTGGCTACCGACTTTAAGTTATAATTTAAATCTCGATTTCCTATTTGCTAACAAATCAAAATATTAATTATTTTGTCAAATCTTGAATTACATTTTATATATGTATAAAGTAAATTATTCTAATAACATTCGACATCTTCAAATTATAATTATAAATCCTTATCGATTTATTTCAATTCTATTCATATTTCGAACATGGAAATAAGTTCATTGTTTTTTCTTCTAACTGATTTCCCCTTTTATTTTTAAATAAATTCATTTCTTAAATTTATATTTCCAAACTATTTAATAAAAATAATTTCGCTTCATTTATAAATATCGTTTATAAATCAAATTACTTGTTGTATATAATCAAGACAAGTTATTATATTCTAACTAATCAAAATTCCATTTCTATTTAAAAATAGAAATTCCCTTTTTAAACCCCAAATTCTTTTCCAATATATTCGAATATATTTTACGGTTTTTTAATACCAAGTAATTCAGGTCAATGTTGTCTAAACATCCCAACCACACAAATAATCAGCCATGGATTAATCGTCACATCACATAATGCAATATATGAAAAATAACAATATAATTGTTGAGGAATCCAGTCGGGTCCCTCCAACCTATTTCCCTGCATCCACCAATGTTAATCAACATTTATTTTATATCAATATGAAATAAATAATAAATTGAATCTATATTTAACTAACGAATTGTATAAATAACTATACGTATTATTTTAACCAATTCATCCAAAAAACCATCATACACAACATTTAATCATTTTTATCAATATTAAACAACGTTTATAAAATTATAAAACTGGACAGAGTTAGTGAGATTATTCATCTGGTTCGTTAATCTTTGAATAACAATTGACGTTTGTTGATTAATCAGGCGTTTAATCCTACCATAATTTGTAACAATTTTTAGGTCGCTTCGAACTAGTTCCATTGTGCAGTTGCGACCACACGATTCTAACATGACGAATGGTTTGAAAATCTGATAACATATGAACGAAATATTGCGTTTATAAGTTAGTATATATTTATATATATATTTAGATAGTTTAAATTTAACAAGTTTAATTATAGGCCCATACCATCTCTATTCGAGCCGAATAGCGTGCTTTACCCATGCCACTCTTAAATTTAATTAACGGCCCACGTTCAAAGTTACTGATCTGATATGAATGTTTCTTACTCCCTGAATATTTACGTTGTCTGCTCTAGTATCCATTTCACCATTTTTTTCGTGCCTTTAAATCTCCCTCCCCTTCAATAAAACATACCACCTCACGAACACCGTTTCTTTTTCCATAACTTTAAACCGCTGCATCCCATTTGAAAATCCCCGTGTTGAAACTTACTCCCCCATCCCTTCCTACATGCCATGACATCAAACATAAAAATGCAGCTCACCATTTTTCTCTCCTGTACACACGCAAGCGACCCAACAGTCCTGCGCACATCACCATATACCCACACATTCTCACGTCTTCCCATCCTTCACATACTTCTCAAACAACACTCCAGTAAAAAATTTCAACCAACATCTCAACATTCTCTCACTATCCCATTTCTTGCCTTTTACTGCTCTGTCCACTTCCCTTTATATATATATATATATATATATATATATATAACTTACCGTCCTACCTTTATTTCATTCGAAGTGGAAACCTTCCACACTAACGCATGTCCTTCTCTCCATGTAATAACCCCTGAGATCACTAATTCAACTTCCACTTCATCCATAACGAATCCATGCCCAGGTGCTCGCAAGCCTTAGGTGCCACGGTGGAATCCATTGCTTCCCTACTTCAAAAAATAAAAGCCGCATGCCTGCATATATAATTTTACTATTTTCCAACTTGGCTCCCACCGTTTGACATTATCACTTCACGAGAAATTAAAATAAGACCACCATTTGTCCCTCAGCTCCTTCTTTACCTTGCTGTCGTCAGAACAGGCACCCGTGGCCATCTTAAATATTTCATCCAACAGACCATTTCGTGGAAAATAGAAGGGTGCGAACCCCATTTTCTTTTTATATGTTTTAGTTTTCTTTACTTCTAAAAAAACGATCTGGTAAAGGAATTCTTGTATTTATGTAAAAGTTCGATACTTAATCACTAAGTAATTACTGAAGAAAGTAGAATAGGTAATCTGTTTGATTTTATGGCCATGAAAATATTGTTCAAGTTCCTGAAACAAGAAAAGGCAATGCAAGTCTCATGATGTATTTTATAGGCAAGTTTTTCTTCGCAATGAAATATTAGGGATGTATAGGCTAGAAGGTCTGCTTAATTTTTCTCTTCATATCTATTCGATATAGGTGGTCTGCAGTTTCAATTTGTCCTATAAGTGTGTATATATGTATATATAAGAAAACTTAACAGCCAAGAAAAGGGATGGGAAGCATTCGTGAAAAAGGGGATGTGCGCATGGTTGTGAAATGTGAAAGGTAGTTGGGGTGTGAGGGAAAGAATATACAATTTTGTTCAAAATTTACTTTACTTCACAAGTACGTAATAATATACCCTTATCACGTAAAACTCCATTCTCTCCCGCACTACTAACGACAAAAATAAAACTATCATTGTGACGAACAATGCGCTATGATTCCAAAAATACAATAATATAGACTACATCACTTACTCTGCGAAATCCCAAAATGCTAATATAGAGTGTAAAATACTCCAAAATAAAAAGTTTCTTATTTTCTAAAAATAAAAATTAAAGAAAAATTATATAAATTAAATTATAACTACGTCTCAAAGTTCTTGTCCAAATTCGAAACCAATATTTAATTATAATTAAATATATCGTTATGCTTTATAAACGATTCCATAACGACTATTTGAAAATTTGATTTGGGCATAACTCACAATCTATAAGATAAAATCCCGAATTTTAACTTCCATTAGAAAAATACAGTCAATTAGATTCCGATGTTTCTTGTTTCGAAGAAATCCGACTAATAACGGATCATGTACATTCAGTTGATGTTTAAAACTCCATATTACAAACTACCGCAACGTTATGAAATAGATTTATAATTACATTATAATTATAACGTTTAAACGTCATGTAATAACCAGGAAAATCTGAACCAATTTAAAATTTTTATTTTGGCAATTTTAGTGAATTTTGGATATTTAAAATGAATTATTTTAAATAATGACGATGAGAATTTTTTTTGTATAGAATTAGAACATATATATTTATTTGAATTGACGTTAGAATATAAATATTTATTTTAATTATAAAAGGAATTGAAAATGGCGCGGTTGTTTGAAATTTCGGTTTCAAAATTTCAAATGAATGTACAGAATTCAAAATAAAACGAATTTTAGCGAAACCAAAAATATTAGAATCTATTTAGAAATATCTTTCCAACGAATCCGAAAAATTGAAATTTCATAACGGGAATAAAAAGTTATGCCTAGTAGAACATTCAGAATAGTCGCTATGGAATGTTGGCCCTTAAAAATGGAAATTTTGCAAACGACCTCCGTTTTCAATGAAACCATTTTTGTTGGATCCGGGATGTCAAGTTTTTTCTAGATTCCGAAATTCATAAATTTTGAAATCAATATGTGAGCATGGCGAAGCAAAACATGTTTTAACAGTTTAAGTCAATTTGGATCGACCAGAAAATGGCCATTTTTCAAACTGTCCCAGAATTTGAAGAAATAAGTTTTTTTAGAACCGTATCATTAATACGAAGCTACAAAATATTTTTTGGGAATTTTTAGAGTCCGTATGTGGCCTCGGTAAATTGAAATGTGCGTTCAAATTCGATATATAGATTTATATTTTGATTTTGATGGAAACAGATCAAAACAGTCGAATCGGCTTATGATATATATCCCATTGTGTTCGAAATGAGGATAATTAGCTAGGGGCGACGGTCGTTGGGTCTCGTTTGGTGTTCAAATAAAAAGTCAACTCTTAGAGAATTAAATTAATTAAATAATTAATTATAATTAACCCTTCCCCTTATATCTCTTCCTCCCCGTTCATTTCCAGAGATCGAAAAAGAAAAAAAAGAAAGAAAAAAAACAAAACCGCTCGTCGCCTTCCCCTCTACATCCAACCACCGCGCCACCCATCCCCCATCGCCGTCGTCGTGCCATCCACGACCCCTCTCGCTTTCGTGAAGCCCCAGCCTCCGCCACTCCTCTCTCTATAACCCTAGAACCCTAAATGCCTGAAAACCGACGCTACCGCCACCCCATGGCCCACCACGCCCCGCCGACAGCGTCACAACCCCGCTTGACCGCACCTCCCACTTCGGTGCTTTGACACCCTCCGACCGTCCACCTCTGCAGTGGAACCCCCCCTCCGACAAGAATAGTAAGCTTTTAATTTTATTTCCATCTTTTCTGATTTTATTTATATATATATATAAAAGTAAAGCTAGGGTTTTTTATATGCAAATAAAACAAGAATAAAAATTCGATTTTTAAGTTGTAGATCCAGAATAAAAATTATATTTTTATACAAGTAGTAATATAAAAATTTGATTTTTATATATGCTGAGAAATAAAAATATGATTTTTATATTAAAGAAGTGTTACAAATATGATTTTTATATTATAGAGATAATAAAAATATGATTTTTATACTATATAGATAGTAAAAAATTTGATCTTTATATATGTAGCGATAGGATAAAAATACGATTTTATATATGAAGTGATGATATAAAATTGTGATTTTTATCATATATGAAGCAAAGTAAAAATACGATTTTTATCGTTGAAATTCAAATGTAAAAATGTGATTTTTATGTATTCATTAGCGATAGAAAGATTCAACTTTTATTAGATAGTAGCGTCATAAAAATAGGATTTTTATAATGTTGGAGCGAAATAAAAAATTCGATCTTTATATAAGAAGTAGAGATATAAAAATATAATTTTTATATAGAAAGAAGCGATAAAAATATATGATTTTTATATACGAAGCTGAATAATAAAAATGTGATTTTTAATGTGAACAGCGTGAAAAAAGATTGCGTTGGAAGTTTAGGAAAATCCAAACGGTTCTAAAATTCAGAAATAAAACCGGAGGAGTGGAAACCAAAGGTGAGAACTCCTTACTTTTATTTTATTTTCTAGTTTGAAATATATACTAGGATGCAGACGGTGCTTAGCAGCACCCGACACCCGTCGTCCACAGACCATGGATGACTTGTTTGTTTGATTGATGTGTTGTGAAAATTGATTTTGTTATGTGGAATGAATAAATATTTTATAGTTAACAATACAATTTTTAACGTGTATATAAAATAAATATTTATAAACAAATCGGACGATTTGTTTATGTACACACATTTGACTGATATTGATTGGGACGATAAATTTTACACATCGCCCAACTGCACAAATAAAATTCATTATTTGTTGATTGAAACCCCACACGGGTGTTGGGATGATATTTGACGTACACTAATCCCAATAATTAGCTGTATGTCAATCGATTGATCGACAGGCTGTTGTAAGCGTTAAATATTTATATTTAATGCTTATATAGTGTAGAATGCACTCTGAATGATGGATTATTGTTTTCATTGTAGTTATACACATTTGTTGCGTGAAATCCATATAATCAAATTATATGGTAATTGACTGTGTCTGATTCCAGTTTAGATAGAACGAACATTTTAAAATAATGAATATTTTCAAATAATATTCAGAAAAGAATCAAAATCTGATTTTGATGTCCGATTTCGGATAGACACGAATATATTTAAAAATATAAAGCCGTGTTAATTAGATTAATGCCATTTTTACATGAACGATATTTATATCGATTTTATTCATTTTTATAATGAATATCGAAAAGAAATTGATTCCAAAATCGAATGTTTTGAAAATGTTATCATTTATATATCGATGATATGGAATATTCAGTTTTGATTTGAAATTTTGAAAACGAATTTAAAACGATTTATAAATACGTTTTAATTGGAAATCGATGAAATATATATATTATATATATAATGGCCTGAATAGAACGCTTCGCGCTACGGCAGTTCGCGAATTTCGACCATTGACTTCGAACAGACATTACGGGAGATCCGACCGTTAGGTTCTCCTAAAACCGAAACCATTGGGTTCGTATCGAGAAGAGCTTTCTAATGAATATTAGAAATTAGAAATCTAACGGTTGGATTTGGAATTATGTCCAAATCAAATTCGAATAAGGTCTCTGTAAGTGCAGTTCGATGGCCGTTTATGGAAATTGACTGTACGGGCCTTGACAAAATTATTAAAAATAACAATAATTAGTGTAAAATCATAAGAAATGATTTGAAAAGAATTGGGATTAAAAATCCCATTTTTGAAAAGATAAAAATAGATTTTCATTGAAATGAACTAGTTTTGAACAAGAATTTCCATTTATTTTTAAAATAAATAAATTGGATTTGAAATGGTTTTAAAAATAACCAGAATTTCCAATATATAAATTGGAAATGGATTTGAATCAAAATTGTTGTTGGGATATTTCGATGTTGAGTTTCGTGATTATACAGATATTATTATGAAGGTTTGAAAGATATATTTATATCATTATTTTCAATACGATATTTGTTGGTCGTAGAATTTGATATTGAATATAAGCTGATATATTTTCTATTCAGAGCCTGGTATTTAGTATCAAATCAGATTTGGGTTTGTCGTGAATGGTGTCTTCATTAACACTGTTCTTAAACCCAGTTGAGAAGAAGATTAAATCTTTTATTTAGATTTAATGAAGTATACCAATTAACTAATATTTAATTGGAATTGAATTGGAATTGATTTCCGAGTTTATCGTGAATGGTATTATTTATAACACTTGTTCTTTAACCTGATAATTAATGGAATGTGAGTTGGGTTTGTTGTGAACTGTCTTTTTACGACATTCGTTCTTTAACCCGATTTACAATGAAATGTGATTTGGAATTTATAAATCTTTTTATTAAGATTTAACAGGAATTTTCCAAAGTAACGGTTTTCCAATTTAACATATTAAATTGCAATTGAATGGAATTCGATTTTGTAATAATCGAAGTAAGCTTCTGTAGAGGAATACGGTTAATATATATGGAATTTAAAAGGCCTTGTCGTTATTCCATTTATATTATCGGTTTGATATGGAAGTTTATATCGATTATATATATCGATTTGTCTTCCATGAAGATTCCATTGTTAATGGAATGTGATTTTGGGTTGTCGTGAATGGTATCTTTAATAATACTATTCTTAGACCCAATGGAGTTAGGAAAATCAGAAACTAACTGGAGATTAGTTAAGCTGAATGGTTTCCTATGTATTGATATGATGTTGGTTTCGAGCTTCGGGGTTAATACTTAGGGAATTGTTCACTTGCTTATTTATTGTTAAAGGCTGATGGAATGGAACATGATTTTGGGTTTATCGTGGGCTATGTTTTAAATTACGCTAGTTCTTTAACCCAATTAAAGATAAGATTAATTTCTTAAACTTGAAGAAAATCATTAACTAATGATTTCTGGAATTAGAGTTTTAATGAATCTTTAATTAGATTGAAAGGTGAATTTGATAACTAAAATTATCAAATTCAAGAAATGATCGAGAATGGAGTACCATCAGTTTTACTCTAGGCGATAGTTAAATCTTTAATTAGATTTGAACGTGAAATGGTAACTAACTTTACCGATAACACCATGGTGTTAGATATGAAGTATTACCAGTTTTGCTTCACGGGATGAATAGGTTGGGATTGGGAAATTTAATAAATGATTACTTCGGTAAGGTGCGCTAATCCCGACTAGTTTGGAAAACCTTAATTTAGTTTGAAATCCAAAGGAAGATTAAAGAATAAATTTAAAGAATTTATCTTTGATAAAATTAATGGGAACCTTTCCCAAAATGTAAGAATATTTGAATAAAGGAATATTCTGGATTGGAATGAGGCGTATGTTGTGTTTTTATTACACTTGTTTATTATATACACGAGTTATTCAGAAAGACCGGGTTTATCCCATTTTAAATAACTGATTTGACGCTGTGTCGAGGATGAAGACGGTGGTGGAAGACCAGAGGTCTTCACATCGTTTGGATGATTACTGATGTATTGATTGGGCTGTACACCCAAGGCAAGGTAATAAGTGGTGATCATCCAGACGTACTTGGAGATCGACCGGATATGCGAGGGCCTCTCCCCTGTATTGGACATATGGGTGAGGAATAAGTTGCCTACGGTTTCGTTCAGACCTAGAACGAACTTGTAAATGAATGTGTGTCTGACATCGGATTTCATTCTGTGTGATTGATTGATATCGGCTGCATAGCGTGAATTGCCTGTGTGGCATGCTGAGATGCAAATGATCAAGGCTTCTGTTGAAAAGCAGAGTCTTGTGGTTGATGATCAAAGCACGGCTTTAATATAGCGTAGCTTTGTGTAGCGTTAATTCGCGAGCCTCACACCTCGGTGTGAACCAAAAACGGGAGAGGACTTCAGGGAGGACATGTGTTTCCTTCTAGCTAGGAGCAGTGTCAGCGTTTTGCATGCCCTAGCATTTTACTTATATAGATGATGGATTGTGAGGCACCTCGGTTATATCGGTCAATCCGGGACCGATGGAGTCATTTGGCTCATTGACGACCATAGGGCGAGGAGACACATTGTTCAGGGTTTAAGTTTAATCCACATCGAGTGGACCGACCCTGAAGATCCAAGGGTCGATGCTTTCTGATCTTGAGGGGCGACTAGAGCGTCTCGAAGCAGTAAGGGCGATCCCTTGCCTTGGTTCACAGATGGAAATCTAACTTCCAATATGTGACATTTGTTGTTTTGATTACAGAGCCTAGTATTGGCGACATGATATATGGTACCCATGCCGTCTAGGATTGATACGTTTATATTTGAAGTTGTTTTAAACACTATGCACTTATAACAGTATCAAATGATTTGTTTTAATGTACCAAGCATGTTTGGATATTATAAGGGAAACCCTATCCCCCAGCTTGCGTTGCATTGTGTGATAGGACCTGGGTCTTATAATAACTTCATTTTTCCTAAAAGCATTGCGCTATTTTGTTATATGCACTGGTATTCTTGGGAGGAAACCCGTTCCGTGTTTTACGGCATGGTCTCTTGAAATGTCTGATTTATAGTAAAGTTTTAAATAACTGTTTTAGTTCTCACATCAGTCACATGACTGACCTGGAGTTTATTGTTTTAACCTAAACTCTAGGTGCCCTTATTTTTCACTGGAAGCTAGTAGTTTTGGTTTTGCAGATTTATATTTACAGGATCCTGATTTACAGCTGGAACGATACTAGGAAAGCTCTGTATCCGCTTATCTCTTTCAGTTGTGTTTTGTATTATTTTCTGCTGTAGTAATGTATTTAAATCTCTGTTATTTTCTTATGTATAATATTTATTATACTCTGTATATTCTCGAATTCTGATGAAATTGTTGTAATAAGCAATGAAATGTTCTTCTGTTTATGTTCTGATTCATCTAGTTCTCAACTCAATCCGTGCTTTCCTTCACAAGGAAGTTCGGGTCGTGTCAGTTTGGTATCAGAGCTTTGGTTTACATAGCTTGGAGATCAAGACACGTTAGGACCAAACGAAAGAATTCATCAGAGATTGGATTAGTAATATCCAATGAGAATGACTCGTTAGATATGAGATCGGTAGTATCCTAAAACAAGTGTGAATAGTAGTGTTTTTACAAATAAAAATGAAAATAATTTTTGTTTTGAAAATTAAATCTTATTATATATATTTGATTATTTATTTGTATTGAATTTGGACAATCGGGTATATGTAGATTTTGAATACACGTCTGATCCACGTGTATCTGAAGCCTCAAATATACTGGATAGAGATAGAATCACATTTTAGTTGCTCAGACATGATTCTGATGATTGATGCGTCATCATTAACATTTATTTTCGTGTTTCGAAAGTGGGATTTCTATATATTTCCAATTGCGGTGTGAGAAACAAAACTAGATAGGGCTATTCTTGTGATTTGGCATCAAAAACATGATTTTCTCTACGTATATTAAAGTATGAATTTGTAAATTTATCAACTAATTGATTGATGTTTGTGTTGCATGATTATTCATTAAACCGACACGTGAATGAAAGGTGAATTAAGCCAAAATGATCAAATTTTGAACTGACTTGAAAATTGTTTGAATCTATATACACATACATGTATATACATTGAACAGGTCATTGCAAGGAGGCTAGAGAAGAGGAATAAAATTGTTTGCCCGACAAATAGGTACATGTTTATTGTATTTCTTGGGTTTGGGATGATTTTATGAGCCGATTGGCTAGTCGCTTGGCTCTTTCTATTTCTTTTTGGATTGGAGAGGCCTGTATGGAAATTTTGGGATCTTCCTAGTACTCCTGTGCAGGGGAGGTTATGGCAAAAAAATTTAAAAATTTGGGGTGTTAGCCAAATTTTTGAAAAATTTGAAAAGTTCTTAGAAACTGAAAAGTTGAAGAACTTAAGCCATAATGAAAATTATGAAAGTTGAGTTGGTTTGTAAAACAACTTTCAGCTCCGTTCCTTTTCGGGGATGAAAAGTTTTAAGTGGGGGAGATTGTAATAACCCGGAAAATCTGAACCAATTTAAAATTTTTATTTTGGCAATTTTAGTGAATTTTGGATATTTAAAATGAATTATTTTAAATAATGATGACGAGAAATTTATTTTGAACAGAATTAGAATATATATATTTATTTGAATCGACGTTATAATATAAATATTTATTTTAATTATTAAAGGAATTGAAAATGGCGCGGTAGTTTGAAATTTCGATTTCAAAATCTCAAATGAATGTATAGGATTCAAAATAAAACGGATTTTAGCGAAACCAAAAATATTAGAATCTATTTGGAAATATCTTTCAAACGAATCCGAAAAATGGAAATTTCATTGCGGGAATAAAAAGTTATGCCCGGTTGAAAATTCAGAATAGTCGCTATGGAATGTTGGCCCTTAAAAATGGAAATTTTCCAAACGACCTCTGTTTTCGACGAAACCACTTTTTTTGGATCCGGGATGTCAAGTTATTGCTAGATTCCAAAATTCATAATTTTTGAAATCAATATGTGAGCATGGCGAAGTAAAACGTGTTTTAACAGTTTCAGACAATTTTTGGATTGACTAGAAAATGGCCATTTTTCAAACGTCTCAGAATTTGATGAAATTAGTTTTGTTAGAACCGTATCATTAATACGAAGCTAGAAAATATTTTTTGGGAATTTTTAGAGTCCGTATGTGGCCCCGGTAAATTGAAATGGGCGTTCAAATTCAATATTTAGATTTATATTTTGATTTTGATGGAAACAGATCGAAACAGTCGAATCGGCTTACGATACATATCCCATTGTGTTCAGAATGGGGGTAATTAGCTAGGGGCGACATTCGTTGGGTCTCATTTGGTGTTCGAATAAAACGTCAACTCTTGGAGAATTAAATTAATTAAATAATTAATTATAATTAGCCCTCCCCCTTATGTCTCTTCCTCCCCGTTCATTTCTAAAGATCGAAAAAGAAAAAAAGAAAGAAAAAAATACAAAACAAAACTGCTCGTCACCCTCCCCTCTACATCCAACCGCCGCGCCACCCATCCCCCATCGCCGTCGCCGTGCCACCCACGACCCCCCTCGCTCTCGTGAAGCCCCAGCCTCTGTCCCTCCTCTCTCCGTAATCCTAAAACCCCAAATGCTTGAAAACTGATGCCACCGCCACCCCATGGCCCATTCTGATTTTATTTATAAATACATATGAAAATAAAGCTAGGGTTTTTTATATGTAAATAAAACAAGAATAAAAATTCAATTTTTAAGTTGTAGATCCAAAATAAAAAATAGATTTTTATATAAGTAGTAATATAAAAATTTGATTTTTATATATGCTGAGAAATAAAAATATGATTTTTATATTATAGAAGTATTACAAATATGATTTTTATATTATAGTGATAATAAAATATGATTTTTATACTATATAGATAGTAAAAAATTTGATCTTTATATATGTAGCGATAGGATAAAAATACAATTTTTATATAAGAAGTGACGATATAAAAATGTGATTTTTATCATATATGAAGCAAAGTAAAAATACGATTTTTATCATTGAAATGGCAATGTAAAAAAATGTGATTTTTATGTATTCATTAACGATAGAAAGATTTGATTTTTATTTAGATAGTAGCGTCATAAAAATAGGATTTTTATAATGTTGGAGTAAAATAAAAAAAATTGATCTTTATATAAGAAGTAGAGATATAAAAATATAGTTTTTATATTGAAAGAAGCGATAAAAATATATGATTTTTATATATGAAGCCGAATAATAAAAATGTGATTTTTAATCTGAACAGGGTGAAAAAAGATTGTGTTAGAAGTTTGGGCAAATCCAGATCTGAAATTCAGAAATAAAACTGGAGGAGTGGAAACCAAAGGTGAGAACTCCTCACTTTTATTTTATTTTCTAGTTTGAAATATATACTAGGATGCAGACGGTGCTTAGCAGCACCCGACACCCGTTGTCCACAAACCATGGATGACTTGTTTGTTTGATTGATGTGTTGTGAAAATTGATTGTGTGATGTGGAATGATTAAATATTTCATAGTTAAAAATACAATTTTTAACGTGTATATAAAATAAATATTTATAAACAAATAGGACGATTTGTTTATGTACACACATTTGACTGATATTGATTGGGATGATAAATTTTACACATCGCCCAACTGCACAAATAAAATTCATTATTTGTTGATTGAAACCCCACACGGGTGTTGGGATGATATTTGACGTACACTAATCCCATTAATTAGCTGTATGTTAATCGATTGATCGACAGGCTGTTGTAAGCGTTAAATATTTATATTTAATGCTTATAGGGTGTAGAATGCACTTTGAATGATGGATTGCTGTTTTCATTGTTGTTATACACATTTGTTGTGTGAAATCTATATAATCAAATTATATGGTAATTGACTGTGTCTGATTCAAGTTCAGATAGAATGAATATTTTAAAATAAAGAATATTTTCAAATAATATTCAGAAAAGAATCAAAATCTGATTTTGATGTCCCATTTGGGATGGACACGAATAAATTTCAAAATATAAAGCTGTGTTAATTAGATTAACGACATTTTGGCATGAAAGATATTTATATAAATTTTATTCATTTTTATAATGAATATCGAAAAGGAATTGATTTCAAAATCGAATGTTTTGAAAATATTATCATTTATATTTCGATGATATGGAACATTCAGTTTTGATTTGAAATTGAGTAGGAAGTTGAAATCGTTTTGAAAACAAATTTAAAACGATTTATAAAATATGTTTTAAATGGAAATCGATGAAATATATATATTATATATATAATGGCCTGAATAGAACGCGCCGCGCTGCGGCAGTTGGCGAATTTCAACCATTGACTTCGAACGGACATTACGGGAGATCCGACCGTCGGATTCCCCTAAAACCGGAACTGTTCGGTTCGTATCGAGAAGAGCTTTCTAAAGAATATTAGAAATTAGAAATCTAACGGTTGTATTTGGAATTATGTCCAAATCAAATTCGGAAAAGGTCGTTGTAAGTGCAGTTCGATGGCCGTTTATGGAAATCGACTGTACGGGCCTTGATAAAATTATTAAAAATAACAATAATTAGTGTAAAATCATAAGAAATGATTTGGAAAGAATTGAGATGAAAAATCCCATTTTTGAAAATATAAAAATAGATTTTTATCGAAATGAACCAGTTTTGAACTAGAATTATAATCCATTTATTTTTAAAATAAATAAATTGGATTTGAAATGGTTTTATAAATAACCAAAATTTCCAATATATAAACTGTAAATGGATTTGAATCGAAATTGTTGTTGGGATATTTCGATGTTGAATTACATGATTATACAAATATTGTTATGAAAATTTGAAAGATATATTTATATCGTTATTTCCAATACGATATTTGTTGGTCACAAAATTTGATATTGAATATAAGCCGATATATTTTCTATTTAGAGCCTTGTATTTAGTATCAAATGGGATTTGGGTTTATCATGAGTGGTGTCTTCATTAACACTTTTCTTGAACCCAGTTGAGAAAAAGATTAAATCTTTTATTTAGATTTAATGAAGTATACCAATTAATTAATATTTAATTGGAATTGATTTTCGGGTTTATCGTGAACGGTGTTTTAAATAACACTTGTTCTTTAACCCGATAATTAATGGAATTTGAATTGGGTTTGTTGTGAACTGTGTTTTAACGGCATTCGTTCTTTAACCCAATTTACAGTGAAATGTGATTTGGAATTTATAAATCTTTTTATTAAGATTTAACGGGAATTTTCCAAAGTAACGGTTTTCCAATTTAACATATTAAATTGGAATTGAACGGAATTCGATTTTATAATAACCGAAGTAAGCTTCTGTAGAGGAAGATGGTTAATATATATGGAATTTAAAAGGCCTTGTCGTTATTCCATTAATATTATCGGTTGGATATGGAAGTTTATATCGATTATATATATCGATTTTTCTTCCATGAAGATTCCATTGTTAATGGAATGTGATTTTGGGTTGTCATGAATAGTATCTTTAATAATACTGTTCTAAGTCCCAACAGAGTTAAGAAAATCAAAAACTAACTGGAGATTAGTTAAGTTGAATGGTTTTCTGGGTACTAATCTGATGTTGGTTTGGGCCTTCGAGGTTAATACTTAGGGAATTGTTCACTTGCTAATTTACGGTTAAAGGCTGATGGAATGGAACATGATTTTGGGTTTAACGTGGGCTGTGTTTTAAATGACATAAGTTCTTTAACCCGGTTAAAGATAAGATTAGTTTCTTAACCTTGAAGAAAATCATTAACTAATGATTTCTGGAAATTAAAACCGAATTAGAGTTTTAATGAATCTTTAATTAGATTGAAAGGTGAATTTGATAACTAAAATTATCAAATTCAAGAAATGATCGAGAATGGAGTACCACCAGTTTTACTCCAGGCGATAGTTAAATCTTTAATTAGATTTGAACGTGAAATGGTAATTAACTTTACTGATAACACCGTGGTGTTAAATATGAAGTATTACCATTTTTGCTTCACGGGATGAATAGGTTGGGATTGGGAAATTAAATAAATGATTACTTCGGTAAGGTGCACTAATCCCGACTAGTTTGGAAAACCTTAATTTGGTTTGAAATCCAAAGGAAGATTAAAGAATTTATCTTTGATAAAATTAATGGGAACCTTTCCCAAAATGTAAGAATATTTGAATAAAGGAATATTCTGGATTGGAATGAGGCGTATGTTGTGTTTTTATAACACTTGTTTATTATATATGCGAGTTATTCAGAAAGACTGGGTTCATCCCATTTTGAATAACTGATTCGACGCTGTGTCGAGGATGAAGACGGTGGTGGAAAACCGGAGGTCTTCACATCGTTTGGATGATTACTTATGTCTTGATTGGGCTGTGCACCCAAGGAAAGGTAATAAGTGGTGATCGTCTAGACGTACTTGGAGATTGATCGGATATGCGAGGGCCTCTCCCCTGTATTGGACATATGGGGGATGCATAAGGTGCCTTCGGTTTCGTTCAGACCCATAACGAACTTGTAAATGGATGTGTGTCTGACATCGGATTTCATTCTATATGATTGATTGATAACGGTTGCATAGCGTGAATTGCCTGTGTGCATGCTGAGATGCAAATGATCAAGGCTTCTGTTGAAAAGCAGAGTCTTGTGGTTGATGATCAAAGAACGACTTTAATATAGTGTAGCTTTGTGTAGCGTTAATTCGCGAGCCTCACACGCAGGTGTGAATCAGAAACGGGAAAGGACTTCAGGGAGGACATGCGTTTCCCTCTAGCTAGGAGTGGTGTCAACGTTTTGCGCGCCTTGGCATTTTACTTATGTGGATGATGGATTGCGAGGCGCCTCGGTTATATCGGTCGATCCGGGACCAATGGAGTCATTTGGCTCAGTGACGCCCCATAGGGCAGGGAGACGTATTGTTCAGGGTTTAAGTTTAATCCACATTGAGTGGACCAGCCCTAAAGATCCAAGGGTCGATGCGTTCTGATCCTGAGGGGCGCGCTAGAGCGTCTCGAAGCGGTAAGGACGATCCCTTACCTTGGTTCACAGATGGAAATCCAACTTCCAATACGTGACATTTGCGGTTTTGATTGTAGAGCCTAGTATTGGCGACATGATATATGGTACCCATGCCGTTTAGGATTGATACATTTATATTTGAAGTTGTTTTAAACACTATGCACTTATAATAGTATCAAATGATATGTTTTAACGTACCAAGCATGTTTGGCTATTATAAGGGAAAACCCTATCCCCCGGCTTGCGTTTCATTGTGTGATAGGACCTGGGTCTTATAATAGCTTCATTTTTTCAAAAAGCATTGCGTTGTTTAGTTATATGCACTGGTATTCTTGGGAGGAAATCCGTTCCGTGTTTTATGGCATAGTCCTTTGAAATGTATGATTTAAAGTGAAGTTTTAAATAACTGTTTTAGTTCTCACACCAATCGCATGACTGACCTAAAGTTTGTTGTTTTAACCTAAACTTTGGGTGCCCTTATTTTCCATGGGCAGCTAGTAGTTTTGGTTTTGCAGATTTATATTCACAGGATCCCGATTTACAGCTGGAACGATACTCGGAAAGCTCTATATCCGTTTATCTCTTTCAGTTGTGTTTTGTATTATTTTCCGCTATAGTAAAGTATTTAAATCTCTGTTATTTTCTGATGTATAATATTTATTCATACTCTGTATATTCTTGAATTCTGATGAAATTATTGTAATAAGCAATGAAATGTTCTTTTGATTGTGTTCTGATTCGTCTTGTTCTCAAATCAATCCGTGTTTTCCTTTACGGGGAAGTTCGGGTCGTGTCACGTCATTTAAATAATATATTCGTTATTATAATTCGAATATAAACTCAATTAAATTTATTAAATAATCCAGTTTACACAAAATTTCCATTTCAACTATTTCCGACCATTTCAAAATTAAACTTTATTATTCCACTATTATATATTATTTAAATATTTAAATTCATATGATTTAAATTATCAAACAACCATATTAAAATAATTAAATAAATTAATTATTAAATCTCTATGAATTCCGGGATGTTACATTCCTTCCCCCTTAAATGAATTTCGTCCCCGAAATTACTAAGGTAGGAAAATTCTACAAATCTTTATTAACCGAGTTAAAAATAATTTGTTTTACTTTTTAATTTCAGTTCAACTGAGCCAATTTAATTTCAAATTAAATATTAATTTATTTCTATTAATGAAAATTTTGAAAATATTCTAACACTTTAAATTCCCGATTTTTTTTGCCACCGTGTCATTTGTACGGCTCAATCGGTACAACTACCACTCGCCACTCTAGGCCATCTCCATTCAAAAAAAAAAAAAAAATCAAACAGCCAAGCGGCTTACCAATCAAGCTCATAAATCTCATAATCAAATATAAACTTGTACCTTTTTTCGGGCATCTCAACTCTATCCCTTCCATTTGCTATCACTTCAGCAAATACAAACTTATTCCCGAATGATCTCCACTAAATTTATCCATAAATCCAAATATTTTGCTTATACCCAAGCCAAATCCATTTTAACTTCAGTTCCATTCTTAATTCCAAATTCTTACTCAATAATCCAATTTCATTCCAAAATATCTCTAATCCAATCCAACTTTATTTAACTTAGTTAAAATTAAATTCTAATTTATTTATTCACCTCTACCATTTTTATCTTTATAAGTTAAATTTAAATTCCTGGGTTTTATTTCAGATCAGTTTGAAATCATATATTATAATAATAGAAATTCAAAACCTTTGAATTTTGAACAACTTGTTTCCTCAAAATAATTCTAAACAAAATCTTTGGTAGTAACCTATCACTTAGAAACTCGAAAATGGACACTGATGATGCTGCAGTCACCATCAGAATTATTTTCCAGCAACCGAGGTGAGTTCTATACTATATCACTTCAAAAAAATATTCATAAATACTTCCATTTTGAAATCAATTCAAAATACCTTTTACACTATTTGAAAAACATTTCAAATCACCTAGGATCTTAAAATTTCCTTATATATTAAAAAATTCATTTCACATACTTTTCCAAGTTCCATAATTATAATTCCAATTCTGTTTTAAATTCAGATTTCAGTTATCTTATTTTACACATTATCTGAATTCCAATTGGTTATTTATATAACCATCTTAATTATATTCTTATTCGATTATACTAACAAATCAACACATTATATATATATATATATTATAATAATTTCAATATGTATACTTTTTTTATATTAAAATATATTTCGAGTAAAATTATTTCATTTACCCAGCTTTTAAAACGATATAGTGTCGAATTATTCTGTTCAAGAGTTTTAGAAATACCTATTGATACAATTTGCATTACCGTATCGACCAGAATTCATAAACCACTCGACAAACCAATCATCACAGTATAAAACAATTTTTATATCAATTTACAAAAACACGCTCATATATATACACTCAAACTCAATCGAGGGTATTACTAACCCCATCTCTACTGAGTTATACCACAGAGCCAAGGTAATTACTTAAACTTTAGCTTTGATACCACTGTAATGAACGCAGATTTTCAACCCTGAAAATCAACACAGCACACCATGTTGACTATTCGAGCATCAGAAATACAAGATCATTAATAGAAAGAAGTTAGAGGGTGAGAAATAGAAAGAAAGTTAGAATACCAGAAGAAGAAGACCACAATAGAATAAACATAGATCTCACAGCGAAACGAATAAAATATGTTATAACATAACTTTAAAATACAAAACAGTATTTGTACTTACATTCACATCATCAGAGTACATAACATATATAGCATAGAGGAAATAAACTCTATATATATAACCAATGTTGACGCCTCCTGCTCTAAGCCCCTCCAAGGGTATCTCAAAAATCTCGACTACTTGACTGCCCATACAAATTTGGGCACCCAAGAGTTTAGGGAAAACAAAACAAAATAATCTCTAGGTCAGTCATGGGACTGGTGTAGGTAAACTCTAATCACTTGGTTTAACTTTTAAAATCCTTTTAAAAGAAATGATAATCATAAGACCGATCCACACAAAAACACAGACGACTTTTACCTTACGATAACCCAAAATATTTCTTAAGATAAATATTTCTTGATATTATAATAATGTCTAAATCAAGTAAATAGAAATCTAGCAGAACGCTTTCATCTCACGCTCTACATATATAATATAAAATCAAAAACCATGGGCTCTTATTAGGTAATGGATTTCCAAATATGACAAGGTATGGAACCACCTTTCGATCAGTGTACTGTAGAAGCGATACATTGGAGTTCAACAAGTACATCTTGTAACTCGGCCACACATGACTGGCCATTCATTTCGCTTGAATGTTCTGAATATATTATCACCTTATGGTTGGTATACCAACATAACCGTTCTTGGGAGATACAGAAGCGAAAGAAGTAACAAATATGAATATTCTCTAGATGGTGACAATATACCCTATTGGGTGCGACCCACTTAGCCATGCTGTCTGCTCGATTTCTGTCATTTCCCAGTTGATGAGGCTTGAGGTCATAACTTATCTTTTAACAGATCACTCCTTTATTTACTTTGAATGCCACATCGCCTTACCCGTCACATCACAAATTGATTTCCCCAAAATACCATGGGTATAAGCAAGAGAAACGAATTCCTCCGCCACCAACGTAAATACGTTTGAAACGACCAACTTACGCGATCTACCAGATATACTATGTCAAACATTCTTCCATTCAAATTGTCCTGGGACTGGACAACCCGAAGGAATTATTCTGTAAATCCATCTTAGGCAATTTCTACCTAGTATCGCCAGAATAACCCTTATATAAACTTTGTCTTCAATTGTCTTCGATCTATTTGATTCGAAACGATAATGCCTATATGGAGTGGTTTTCAAATAATAAATATAATCCCGGCCTCTCCGTATTGACAACAGAAATGGTCAAAAACTTTGATAGCCGGTGATTTAACTATAAAAGAAAAACATGTGTACAAACAACGGCCGTATTTCCAACTGGAAATCTTGCCGATCAATCATCAATCAACACTGACCCCTTTTAATAGATTTATAAATAATCATTTCATTTCCCAATTCCCCTTGAATATCTTTACCCAAATATTTCTCTAACTGATTTGGCTTCTCCCGATCTTTGGAAAATATTTCCATTTATTTTAAATTATATAATTTCTATATCTCAGAAAATATTTCTTATTAATATCGGAAAACATTTCCATCTGATTCGTGCATCACTTTCCTTCCACGTCCATCAGTCCCTAACCGTAAGTTTAGTAAGAGAACAATTTCCCAAGTATCAACCCCAAAGGCTGAAACCAACATCAGATCAATACTTAGAAAACCATTCAACATAACAAATCTCCAGTAAGTTTCTAATGTTCTTAACCCCATTTCTATATTTCTTATTTTCAAAACCATTTACACAATTCTCTATTTAGTTTATGAATCCACTTCTTTACAGAAATCTTTGATTATAACGATACTGTTACAATCTCTGCTTTTGAAATATTTCATTTCAAAATATAAATTTTATTTAAATAAATAAAAAAATAATTTATTTATTTGATAAATAAATAAATCTTGATTATAACAGGAAAGAAATGGTACTTTCCCGAATTCAATAGAATCGGACTCCAACGTATAACTCACTTTTGAATAACCTTATTCTATTATCGTTCAGAACGTATGAATAAATTACCATTTTAGGTCAACTCTATTCCTAAATTCATTCCTGAATTTATCATCTTTAAAACATTTATCAATCTCCTTCTATACCATTCTAAATCTTCAAACCGTTTTCTTTTAAATCATTATTCACTTTGAAATGTGAATATTATTTCTTTATAGAAATCTGAACTCATTTTATTAAATCAAATCTTGATTTAAGTATTAAATACCATTAAAGTTTTGTAATTCTATTTATCTAGTTCTTTTATAAATTCATATTTATATTTCACTCCATATACTCCATTTTATAAGTTATAACTAGGATAAGACTTATGCTTCACACACGGCGGTTGGTGGTGGCTACCGACTTTAAGTTATAATTTAAATCTTGATTTCCTATTTGCTAACAAATCCAAATATTAATTATTTCGTCAAATCATGAATTTCGTTTTATATATTTATAAAATATATTATTCTAATAACATTCGACATCATAGAATTATAATTATAATTCCTTATCGATTTATTTCAATTCTATTCATATTTCGAACATCGAAACAAGTTCATCGTTTTTCCTTTTAACCGATTTCCCCTTTTCTTTTTATATAAATTCATTTTTTAAATTCATATTTCCAAACTGTTTAATAAAAATAATTTTGCTTCATTTATAAGTATCATTTATAAATCAAATTACTTGTTTTATACAATCAAAATAAGTTATTATATTCAAACTAATCAAAAATCCATTTCTATTCAAAAATAGAAATTCCCTTTTTAAAACCCCAATTTCTTTTCCAATATATTAGAATATACTTTACGGTATTTTAATACCAATTAATTGAGGTCAATGTTGTTCAAACATCCCAACCAAACAAATAATCAACCACAGATTATTTGTCACATCTCATAATGCAATATATGAAAAATAACAATATAATTGTTGAGGAATCCAGTCGAATCCCTCCAACCTGTTTCCCTTCATCCACAGATGTTAATCAACATATATTTCATATCAATATGAAATAAATATAAATAGAATCCATATTTAACTAAAGACTTATATAAATAACTATACGTATTATTTTAACCAATTCATCGAAACAACCATCACACACAACATTCGACAATTTTTTTCATTATTAAACAATGTTTATAAAATTATAAAACTTGACAGAGTTAGTGAGATTACTCACCTGGTTCATTAATCTTTGAATAATGATTAACGTTTACTGATTGCATCAAGCATTTAATCCGACCATAATTTTTAACGACTTCCAAGTCGCTTCGTACTAGTTCCATTGTGCAGTTTGCGACCATATGATTCTAACATGATGAATGGTTCCAAAATCTAATAACATATGAACAAAATATTATGTTTATAAATTAGTGTATATTTATATATATTTAGATAGTTTAAATTTAACTAGTTTAATTATAGGCCCATACCATTTCTATTCCAGCCTAATAGCATGCTTTACCCATGCTGCTCTTAAATTTAATTAACAGCACACGTTCAAAGTTACTGATCTGTTATGAAAGCTTCTTCCTCCCTAAATATTTACGTTGTCTGCTCCCGTATCCATTTCACCATTTTTTTCGTGCCTTTAAATCACCTTCCCCGTCAAGAAAACTTACCACCTCAAGAACACCATTTCTTTTTCCATAACTTTAAACCACTGCATTCCATTTGAAACACCCCGTGCTGAAGCTTACTCAACCATTCCTTTCTCCACTCCATGACATCAAATATCAAAAAGTAGCTCACCATTTTTCTCTCTTGTACGCATACAAGCCACCTAACAGTCTTGCGCACATCACCATATACCCACACCTGCTCACGTCTTCCCATCCTTCACATACTTCCCAAACAACAATCCAGTAAAAATGTTCAACCACCATCTCAACGTTCTCTCACTTTCCTATTTCTTGCCTTCTACAGCTCTGTCCACTTCCTTTAATATTTTTTTATTTAAACTTACCGTCCTACCTTTATTTCATCCGAAGTGAAAACCGCCCACACTAACGCATGTCCTTCTCTCTACGTAATAATTCCTGAGGTCACTAATTCAACCTCCACTTCGTCTATAATGAATCCATGCCCTAGGCGCATGCAAGCTGTAACGTCCTGTATTTTTACGGAATAATAATTAATTAATGTAATTATGTAAATAGTGATTTAGAGATTTAAATGGTTGATTAGTTAAATAATATTGAATATTTAATTAATATATAAATAATATATTTACATTCTGGAATAGTCGGAAAATAATATATAATTGGCAATATTGTGTGAATTGGATAGTATAAGAGATTTGGTTGAGTTTATATTCGAATTATAATAATGAATCTATTTAATAAACATCGTTAGAAAGTATAAATTTTATTATAATTATAACCGAGCTCGAAATAGCACGAAAATTCGTAATTTGGCGATTCGAACTTTAAACGAATTTACAGAATCCATTTTAAGTTGGATTTCTATGAAATAAGAAACGTTCGGAGCTGGTGAGCTATATTTTTCTAATGAAGAGAAAAATCAAGATTTCGTCGTGTAGATTGTGAGTTATATCCAAACCAAATTTTGGAAAAAGTCGCTATGGAATTCCTTTTTAATTTATAACGATTTATTTATATTATAAATGGATTTTCAACATAATTTGAATACTGACTGAATCTGAATTTGAAAGGTCGAGTTATAAATTCAGATAGGAATGTTTTGGAGTTGTATTACATTCTATGTGAATATATACGATAATATTATATTAATATTAAATTTAATTATTTTTAAATATATTAATATTTAAATGGGTTTATTTAAAGCTATAAAAATAGCTAATTTCGCAAACGATCTCTGTTTTCGACGAAACTAATTTCTTTGGATCTGGAATATTACATTATTGTTAAATTTTAATTGTTGTGATTTTTGAAGTCAGTATGTGGCCGTACGGGATTTTAATGTGAAAATTTTGACTTTAAAAATACGCAGTGTGAGCAAACAAATTCAGAATTCGACGAAACAAGTTTCATTGGGTCCGTAATGTCGAACTGTAGTTATATGTCCATTTTCATCAAATTTGGATATCGTATGTGATCACAGGGATTTTTAATGATGAATGTGAACAACGACAGCTTAAATATTGATATAAATATCGAATAAAAATATATTTAAACTATCCTATAAATATCCACTAACTATCCTTAACCCTAAATAAATTTTCCTCTGGTCAATTAAAATTCAGCCGTCACTTTTCTTTTGTTCTTCAGTAAAACATGAAAATCCAACTTCAGAAATCCACTACAATTCAAATAAAATTCCATAATTCATGTAATATCTAAAATTAGGACACTGGAAGGATTCTCTTCAAGTGATATGATTTTTGGAGGGTACAAACGAAATTTCTTGAGTTCGAAATATACACGGTGTAACTAGGGTTTGAGCTGGGTCCTCGACAAGTAGGCTGGAAGCAGAAAAGAAGGTGGCGTGATGATTTTGGGGGGAAGGCGCGCATTTGGGTTAAGTTTGGTGTGCGACTGACAGAAGTGACGGTGGACGCTGTGGAAGACGCGGCAATTTCCTATTTGGCATTTTGGGGTGCAAGCTCGGTTTTTGTTTGATTATAATAGGAAGATGGAGTTTTCAATGAGGAGGTTGATGGTGTAATTATTTTGGATCGTTTTGAAGAGGAGAGGAAGTGGTGGGTGTTTGAAAGCTTTGGTAACAGCTGTAAGGAGTTCGTGAGTTTCGCCTGGGTTAGGGAAGACGTATGAAGCGGCGGCTTAAGTTTAAAATGTGGTTAAGTGAGGATTAAGAAGTAATTATTTTATTAACTAATTTATATTTGTTATAAGAAGGGTATTAGTATACATATATAACAGATAATGTTGGGTGGAGGAAGTAGGGGGTAAATGAAGTTGATTGTGCGAGTTTTGGAAGAAAGGCACAGTTTCGAACACAGGAAGGAGGAATAAGGTATTAAACAGGGTGACTAAGGTTTTTCAATTATATTATTTAATTAATTAAACAATTTTTAATGATAATAAATGTATACAAACTTGTGTAATGAATAACTTTTCCATACTGTACCAAAATACAGCGAAACAAGATCTGTTAGGATTGTACGGACGAGAGTTACACCATGGAATTGGTTTGCAGTGATTTGGAGCTCATCTCAATTTATGGTGGAATTAAACGCCTGAATCAAATCGATAATCGCTTATCGTTATTTAACGATAACCGACCAATGTGAGTTAAACTCACTAACTCTACCAGTTTATATTTTTATAACATTTTTTTACAATTGATAAATGATGGTTGATTGTTGTGTGTTGATTGTTTGGATGAACTGTTAATTAATTGGTTGAAATTATAGATCTAATTAGTTATATATATATATATATGTATATATATCGTTAATAAATTATTGATTTTGTTTATCAGAATATTTCATATTGAAATGAAATTGATGTTATTTATATTGTTTAATGTATATGGATGCAGGGAAACATGTTGGAGGGATCCAACAGGATTCCTCAATATTTATAATACTGTTTGTTTTCAAATATTGTGACATATGACGTGATATATAAGCTGTTATGGATTATGATGTGTTTGAATGATACTGGCCTTTTTATTTGGTATTTTAAATACCATAAGTATTACTGGATTGTAAAAAAAGAGGAAAAAATAGAATTGAAAAAGGAAATATCTGGAAAAACAAATAGAATTGAAAAAGGAAATACTTGGAAAAAAATAGAATTGAAATAGAAATATTTGGAAAACAAATAGAATTTAAATAGAAATATTTGGAAAACAAATAGAATTGAAATAGAAGTATTTGGAAAACAAATAGAATTGAAATAGAAATATTTGGAAAACAAATATAATTATAAAAGGAAATATTTGGAAATCAAATAGAATTATAAAGGGAAATATTTGGAAAATTAATAGAATTATAAAAAGGGAATTTGTGAGATATAAAGAATTGTGAAAAAATTGATAAAAGTAGATTTCGTTAAAAATCAGCTTTAACAGATAGATTGAGAAGATTAATTTATAAGCGTTATTCATAAATTAATTAAGATATTTATTATTGGATAAATATGATATATATATATAGTTATATATAAGTCTGAATTTATATGGAGAAGTAAAAATCGGTGTTAACACCGATATTTGAAATTGAATGCAGACATAGCAGAAAAAAGGAATTATAAATGAGATTTAAGTGTTAGAAGTAAAAAGGTGTAAGGACCCGTAACTTCCCCGTGAAGGAAAGAGCGGATACTTTGAGAACAACACACAAATGAACGCAGACGGAAGAACATTTCATTGCTATTACAATAATTCCATCAGATACAAGAATATACAGAGTATAATTGAATAAATTACATAGCAGCGGAAAAACAATATAAAACACAACTGAAAGTAATACACAGATACAGAGCTTTCCGAGCATCGTTCCAGCTGTAAATCAGGATCTTGTGAATATAAATCTGCAAAACCAAAACTACTAGCTGCCCGTGTCGAAAATTAGGGCACCCAGAGTTTAGGTTAAAACAATAAACTCCAGGTCAGTCATGTGACTGGTGTGAGAACTAAAACAGTTATTTAAAACTTTACTTTAAAAGAGAGTAATTCAAGGGACCACGCCGTATAACACGGAACGGGTTTCCTCCCAAGAATACCAGTGCATAGAATAAACAGCGCAATGCTTTTTCGAAAAATGAAGCTATTATAAGACCCAGGTCCCATCACAAAATGCAACGCAAGCCGAAGGATAGGGTTTTCCCTTATAATAGCCAAACATGTTTGGTACGTTTTAAAACAAATCATTTGATACTATTATAAGTGCATAGTGTCAAAACAATTTCAATCATAAATATCAATCATAGACGGCATGGGTACCATATATCATGTCGCCATACTAGTTCTACAATTATAACCGAAATACTCGTATTGGAAATTGGATTTCCGTCATGAGTCGAGGCAAGGGGCAAGCTCCTCTCCGCTTTCGTGACACTCTAGCAAATGTCTCAGGGCTACGCACTCTGGGCAACCCTTGGATGCTTCAGGGCCCGTCCTCTCTTACGTTTGAGGATTAGTTATTCCTGAACACACGTTTCCCGGTCCTTATAGACCTAAAATCGAGGCGCCTCATCCAACAACCACATAGGTGAAAAGTATATAAATGTCAGGGCTGGTAAGTCACTGACACCACCAAATCTAGAAAGAAATCTCGTGCTCTCCCTGCTGCCCTTATCCCGTTTTTAACTCATACCGAGGTGTGAGGCTCGCGAATTCACGTTATACACAAAGCTACGCCACAGAGGCCGTGCTTTGATCATCAACCACAAGACTTTGCTTTTCAATAGAAGCCTTGATCAATTGCCACTTTGGCTTGCCACATAGGCAATTCATGCCATGCGACTGATGTCCATCAATATACAACCTCTGAGCTCGTACGTCTCAGAGAAGGGCGTTAAGCAAGAGAATAAATTCTCCGTCGCCAAACAGATGTATATTTAATAGAGATCAATCAACACAGAATAAAATCCAATGTCAGACACACAATCCATTTACAAGTTCGTTCTGGGTCTGAACGAAACCGGAGGCCCTTTCCTCGCATATCCATCGATCTCCAAGTACGTTTGGACGGCCACCGACTATTTCCATCCTCTTGGGTGTACAGCCCAATCAGTATCATCAGTAATTATCCAAACGATGTGAAGACTTCCGTTCTTCGACCACCGTCATCATCTTCGACTTATCGTCGAATCGGTTATTCAGAATGGGTATAAACCCGACCTTTCCGAACAACTCGCGTATATTAAAAACAAATGTTACACAAACACAACATACGCCTCATTCCAATTCATTAGTCACTAACCGTAAATTAGCAAGAGAACAATTCCCCAAATATTAACCCCGAAGGCCGAAACCAACATCAGATCAATACCCAGGAAACCATTCCTCTTAACTAACCTACAGCTAGTTTCTAAATTTCATATTCTTAGGGAAAGGTTCCCATTAATTTTATCAAAGATAAATTCTTTAAATTTATTCTTTAATCTTCCTTTGGATGTCATTTCAAACCAAATTATGGTTTTCCAAACTAGTCGAGATTAGCGAACCGCACCAAAGTAATTATTTATTTTATTTCCCAATCCCAACTTATTCATCCCATGAAGCAAAACTGGTAATACTCCATATCTAACACCACAGTGTTATCGGTAAAATTAATTACCATTTCACGTTCAAATCTAATTAAAGATTCAACTATCGCCTGGAGCAAAACTGGTGATAATCCATTCTCGCTCACTTTCTAAATTTGATAATTTAAATTATCAATTCACATTTCAATCTAATTACAGATTCATTAGAACTCCTTTTACTGGGTTAAAGAACTAATATCATTTAAAACACAGTTCACGACAAACCCAAATCACATTCTATTGATTATCAGGTTAAAGAACAAGTTTTATTTAAAACACCCTTCATGATAAACCCACAAATCAATTCTATTTAAAACCCATTTCAAATCCAATTTATTTATTTAAAAATAAATGGGTTTTAATTTTAGTTCAAAACTAGTTCATTTCAATAAAAATCTATTTTTATCTTTTCAAATATGGAGTTTTTCATCTCAATTTTTCCCAAATCATTTCTTATGATTTTACACAAATTATTACTATTTTTAATAATTTTATCAAGGCCCGTACAGTCGATTTCCATCAACGGCCATCGAACTGCACTTACAGCGACCTTTTCCAAATTTGATTTGGACATATCTCCAAATCCAACCGTTAGATTTAAAATTTCTAATATTCATTAGAAAGCTCTTTTCGATACGAACCCAACGGTTCCAGTTTTAGGAGAATCCGATGGTCGGATCTCCTGTAATGGCCGTTCGAAGTCAATGGTCGAAATTTACGAACTGCCGCGGCGCGGCGCGTTCTATTCAGGCCATTATATATATAATATATATATATATATTATATATATATCGTCGATTTTCCCTTTTAAACGAATTTTATAAATCGTTTCATATTTGTTTCAAAAACAATTTCAACATTCATTTCAAATTCAAATCGATTTCAATTCTATTTCAAATTCGTTTTCTATTCAATTCAATTCAAATTCGTTTTCTATTCGATTCAATTCAAATTCGTTTTCTATTCAATTCAATTCAAATTGTTTTTCTATTCAATTCAATTCAAATTCGTTTTCTATTCAATTCAATTCAAATTCGTTTTCTATTCAATTCAATTCAATTCAAATTCATCTCTATTCAATGCGTTTTTCATTTTAAAAATATTTGTTTTTTAAATCTCTTTTCAATATTCATTATAAAACGAATATAATCGATATAAATATCGTTCGCGACAAAATAGCGCATCTCTAATCAACACGGTTTTATATATTTCAATAATTCCGTTATTCTATTCAACAAATGAATATTTATTCTATTCAATACATGAATCTATATTTTTGTCAACACATGACTAATCTCAACGAATGAGTACTGTCCACGTGTGACTATTTTTGTTATTTAATATATTTTATAAAAATTATGGTATCTATCGTTTGATTTGAATCAGACTCCAACCGTAAATTAGTAAGAGAACGATTCCCTAAATATTAACCCCGAAGGCCGAAACCAACATCAGATCAATATCCAGGAGACCACTCATCTCATCTATTTTCCAGTTAATTTCTAATTTTATATATGATAAAGATGTAAATTTTATTGTTAAAATATTTCGTTCAACACGTGACTAATCTCAACGGATGAGTACGGTCAACACATGAACCTTTATTTTATAATATAAAGATGTAAATTTTATTGTTAACATTTTTCGTTCAACACATGACTAATCTCAACGGATGAGTACGGTCAACACATGAACCTTTATTTTATAATATTCATTATTTTCTAAATTGGAATGAGGCCCAATCAATTACCATATAAAGTTAATTATATGGATTCCGCACAACACATGTTATAATAGCAACGCTAAATAATCAACCATCATCCAAAGTGCACTACACTGTATAAGCATCAAATATAAATATTTAACGCTTATAACCGTCTGTCAATCAATCGATCGACATACAACAAATTATTGGGATTAGTGTATGCCGTATTTTATCCCAATACCCGTGTAGGGTTTCAAACAATCAAACACAAATTTTATTTGTGCAGTTGGGCGATGTGTAAAATTTATCGTCCCAATCAATGTCCTTCAAATAGGTGTACATAAACAAACCGTCTGGTTTGTAAATGAATATTTATTTATTCACGTTCACATTAAAAATTATATTTTTAACGACCAAATTATTTTATTCAACCTATGAATATTCTATTCGGTTCATTTATTAAATAAAATGATATCTTTATTTTTCTAACTTATTTTAGAAAATTTCGGCGGCATAACGGCACGATACTAGAAATGGGACAAGGCCTAGCCTTATCCCCGGTCTAGTGATGGCCCACGCCATACACATATCAATCAATTCGATTTCAATTCACCAAACAACCAACTTCAAATCAAATAATCTAACTAATCTATGCAACCAAACAAACAAGTCCATGGTCTGTGGACAGTGGTGTCGGGTGCTAGTAAACACCGTCTGCATCCTAGTATATATATATAACTAAAAAAAAGAAATTTAGAGTGAGAAGTTCTCACCAAAGCTAATCCAAACGCCACGACTCTTCATATGTAGGAAATCTTCATCGTGCTTGCCGTTTGTCACTTTCGTCGCTCGTATTCACTACATATATAAAAATCACATTTTTATATTCCCTAGTATATAAAAATCATATTTTCAACCCGCTGCCCATATAAAAATCGAATTTTTATTTACTCTATCTTATAAAAATCATATTTTTATAATCTTCACTATATAAAAATTATATTTTTATTCTCTACCTTATATAAAAATCAAATTTTTAATATCTATATAATATAAAAATCATATTTTTAACTTTTCTATATTATAAAAATCGAACCTTTCACATTTAAAAAATCATAACTTTCCTCTCACAAAAATCATATCCTTTTATATATAAACAACATCATCTATTTTTGTTTTCAAGAATCAAATCATTTTGGTTTACAAAAATCAAATCTTTTGGTTTATACTAATAAATAAAAATCATTTTGGTTTATAAAAATCAAATCTTTTGGTTTATAAAAATCAAATCTTTTGGTTTATACTAATAAATAAAAATCATTTTTTTCCTATAATTAAAAATCGAATCTTTTGTATATTTTTATTTCTAAATTCAATGTGTAAATTCATTTAAAAGAAAAAAAAACTGAATTTTAACAATGTAAATTACATATTTCCTACTTCATGATAAAGACTAAAATCATGAATAAAAACTGATTTTTCTATATAAAAAAAAGGAATAAAATTTAAAAACTTACACTTTGATTTCTTCAACGAGGGGGGGTTCTTCACTAGTGGAGGTTTGAAGGGGGACGCCGGAGAAACGGGTAGGCTGTGTGTAATAACCCAGAAAATGTGAACCAATTTAAAATTTTTAAATTTGGTTATTACCAAAGAATTTGAATAGTTGAAATAGCATATTTCAATAAAATAAAGAATTGGGTATGGTATTGAAGTTTGAAATTTTGAATACAAACTTTGTCTGATTGTACCGGGTGGAAAATATAACGGATTTTAGCGAAACTGAAAATATTTAAATCTCTTTATGAATACCTTTCTAACGAATCTGAAAAATCGAAGTTTCATAACGGGAATCAAAAGTTATGGCCGATTTAATTTTCAGAAAGGTCGCTATATAGCATGTATAGCCCCTGAAAATTGATATTTTGCATACGACCTCGGAATTCGACGAAACCACTTTTGTTGGATCCAGGATGTTAAACTATTGCTAGGTTTCAAATTTCATAATTTTTGAAGCTAGTATGTGAGCGGGGCAAAAGAAAATGTGATTGGTCCATTTTTGTTAAAATGGGTCGACCTAAAAATGGCCGTTTTTCAAACGAGCTCAGAATTCGACGAAACTGGTTTTGTTAGGACCGTATCGTCAAAACAAAGCTAGAATTATTTTTCTGGAATTTTTCGATTCAGTTTATGGCCCTGACAAATTGAAATGTATGTTCAAATTAAATATTGAATGTTTTATATTTTAATTTGAAAAATAACTGACCGTAATAGTCGAATTGGCCAATGAAACATATCCCATTGTGTCCGGGATGGGGGTATTTAGCTAGGGGCGACAGTCGTTGGGTTTGATTTCGAGTTCGTTTGTAAAAACACTATTTAGAATTTCCTATAAAGTCTCGATCAATAGGATTTTTTCTTTAAAAAAAATATAAAATCTCGAGAAACCCTAGCCGCCAGGCGATATCGACGTCCCAGGTTGCTCCGTCCTTCTCTTCCATTTTCCGATCACCTCCGACGTAGTTAGCCCGCGCCACCACCACATTTCGACGGCCCTTCGTCCCCTCTTCACATCCGACCAAACGCCGCCCTCCACCATCGCCTGTATCGCCTGAACCACCCCCACGAAGTCAACGCCTTTTCGACGCCGCCCAGCCTTCCTCCGACCACCGAGCTGACCCTACTCTTAGGCGCAGGCGCGTCTCTCCAAGCCCGAGGGCGTGGCACTACCTGATCGGAGCAACGATCTACGGATCTCACGAATTTTGCAAACCTAGTTCTGAATCAAAAATAAAGGTACGACCTTTATTATTCTGAAATGAAAATTACACTATAAAGAGTTGCAAAACTTTGAAAAATAATATCTTTTTCGTTCTTTAACGAAATTCGATGAAACAGGAGACACCGTGACCGCAAGGAGGCTCTCTACCATCTAGAAGAAGCCGCGGATTTTTCTGATCTTCCTACGATTTTTAGCACTGCAAAAACCAATGTGAGGAATCTAAACTGAATTGTGTGAATGGAATCGCGTTGTATAAATTATATAAGCGAAGTGTAAATTATATACGCATTGTATACCTCATGTACATGTGTTGTATAAGTTATATTAGCGATATATAAATTGTACAAGCGTTGTATGAAACATATATGCTTTGAATTGTGACGAAATGCAAGTGAATTATAATATAATATATATATATATACTCCCCTCGTCCACAGACCATGGACGATATTTATTGCTTGTGATTGACGTGATATTATATGGTATGACGAATGGTTGGAAATAATTGTTTGTGGTTGATATTGTGGTTGAAAAATACCTTTGTGGTTGAAAAATACCCTCTTATGGTTGAAACAAATTAGAATAGGATTGTGGAATTGAAAATAAAACATGCCGCCTGCGTGCGAACTAGATGCATGATCCTCATTGTCAAAAACTGCGAGGTATTAAGGTAGAGCGAGGAGCCGTACTAGGGACGGTCCCGGTTTTAACTACCCTGCCGTTATGCTGCCGAAATTTTCTAAATATACATGTGTTAGAATAATTTTCATTCGTTGAAATAAATTACATATGTTGAAACAAATATTCATGTGTTGAATATTATTTGAATTTAAACAAATAGCTTTAGCGATAAAAATCACATTTTTATATATATACAAACTATAGCGAATATTCATGTGTTGAGTTGCAATTCATTCGTTGAGTTGAAATTCATGTGTTGAATATTATTTGAATTTAAACAAATAGCTTTAGCGATAAAAATCACATTTTTATATATATACAAACTATAGTGAATATTCATGTGTTGAGTTGCAATTCATTCATTGAGTTGAAATTCATGTGTTGAATATTATTTGAATTTAAACAAATAGCTTTAGCGATAAAAATCACATTTTTATATATATACAAACTATAGCGAATATTCATGTGTTGAGTTGCAATTCATTCGTTGAGTTGAAATTCATGTGTTGAATATTATTTGAATTTAAACAAATAGCTTTAGCGATAAAAATCACATTTTTATATATATACAAACCATAGAGAATATTCATGTGTTGAATTGAAATTCGTTCGTCGAGTTGAAATTCATGTGTTGAATGTTACCGTATTTTAAAATAAAATGAATAGACAATAAAAACTACATTTTTATTGTGAATATGAAGTGTTATAAACATTCACGTGTTGAATAAATATTTTTGATGATAAAAATATTTCTTTTATCATGTATACGCTTTGATAAAAATACACACGTGTTGAAATAAATAATAGTTTGCTAGAAATATTATTATTAGCTTTGTTCTGCATATATATACATGTGTTGAACAGGAAAAATGGATTAGCTGTAGAGTAAAGAAATTATTTGCATGCCCGACAAATAGGTAAACCTTGATGAGTTGGCTGCGCACTTTTATTTTTATATCAACTCCTGTGAATGCCATTGGATGCGGAGTGCTGGTTATTCTGTGTGAAATAATAAATATCGCCATAGGATGGTAACAATTAAATTTGAACTACACTACATGGCATACTTCTTGACGATAGGCATACTTCATCATATTCCACATAAGCAATTGGAGCTTGTGTGACGAGGTGGAAGATTTACCATACGAGTGAGAGGCTTGTATGGCGATGATTATATACTACAGGTTGAACTGATGACTGATATGGACTCTATAAAATATAATGATAAATTGCCAGATTAATAAAAACCCCACACGGGTCTGGAGTTGACAATAATCACGTCTCTCTAGTTGTTAGATATGGCACAAGGACTATTTATTTCCACACGGAAACGGGGGTGACGAGAATTTATTCTCTGGAGTGATTATCTATACATGCTCCCCCGTAAACACCAGAATATATCACTATAAATATGTGAATGCTTTTTAGGATTTATTGGGTACCTAACATGGCCCAATAAATTTCCAAACCACTCCCCGTACAAAGGAGGTTATGGCGAAATTTTTCGAAATATTAAGGCGTTAGTGAAATATTTGAAGTGAAAGCGAAGTTGAAAATATAGAATGAACTATATTTATATATATAAATATAAATATAATTAAAGGGAATCGAAGCCGTGCAGTTCGTGTTTCGGAATCGTAATTTGAAACGATTAGTACGAGAAATCCGACCATCGGATTTTCCCGAAACCGCAACCGCTGGGTTCGCCTTGGAAATATCTTCCCAACGGCACCAACCTTGTAAAAATCCAACGGTTGGATTGTCCGGAATGTTTAATTCAAATCTGAAGAAAAACAGCGCCAGAATCATTTATATTTATATATAAATATAAATATAATTGAATTGAATCGAATAACGACGCTGCAGTTCAAATTTTGAAACCGTAACTTCAAATGACTAGTGTGGAAGATCCGACCGTCGGATTTTCACGAAACTGGAACCGTTGGGTTTGCTTTGGGAAAATCTTCCCACTGATATAGACTTTGTAGAAATCCAACGGTTAGATTTTCCGACATGTGTAAAACAAATTAGGGGAAAAACAGCGCCAGTGCCACGGCACAACCTGACACGTCGTTTAATTAAATTTGGCCATTTTTAAATAAATAAAAATGGCGAAAAATCGTTATAAAATATTATAAGCAACATAGATTGCAAATAAACCAATTGGGCTTGAATTGTTTGATATTTGATGGTTGTATGTGCATGACACGAAAATAACACTAAAGAACTGATAGATGGATGTCGAATAATATAACCATGGAAAGAATCGATTTAAATTCTAATTACGTGAATTATTTGAAAAGGCCGAGCTAACCCTCATTTCAAATAATTTATCGAGTGATTCGAATTGGAAAATGCAAAGACGATTCAAGATCGACGATCTTCGTATCGGTTGGATGGGCGCTGCTGAGGTTCCTGATCGGAGTAGCTACCGTGAAGGAACGGAAGTAGTAGCCGTCTGAACGTATGTGTTGATTGGACGGATATACGAGAAATTTGACGCCTCCGGTTTCGTTCAGACCCAGAACGGACTTGTAAATGGACTGTGTGTCTGACATTGGATTTCGTTCTATACTGATTGATCTCTGTTAAATATATATCTGTTTGGCGGCGGAGAATTTATTCTTTTGCTTAACGCCCTTCTCTGAGACGTACGAGCCCAGAAGCTATATATCGATAGAAATCAGTCGTATGGAGTGAATTGCCTATGTGGCATGCCAAGATGCTGTGATCAAGGCTTCTGTTGCAAAGCAAAGTCTTGTGGTTGATGATCAAAGCACGGTCTACGCGGCCTGGCTTTGTGTATAGCGTGAATTCGCGAGCCTCACACCTTGGTATGAGTTAAAAACGGGATACAGACCGCTGAAGAGCATGACGTTTCTTTCTAGCTATGGTGGTGTCAGTGACTTACCAGCCCTGACATATATATCTACTTTTCACCTTTGTGGTTGTTGGAATGCGTGGCGCCTCGATTATAGGTCTGTAAGGACCGGGAAACGTGTGTTCAGAAATAACTAATCCTCAAACGTAAGTGAGGACCGGCCCAGCCGAATCTAGGGTTGCCTAGAGTGTGTAGTCCTGAGGCATTTGCTAGAATGTCTCGAAGCGGAGAGGAGCTTGCCCCTTGCCTCGACTCATGACGGAAATCCAATTCCCAATACGAAATAACGAACTCGATTGTAGAACTAGTATGGCGACATAGTAGATGGTAGCTATGCCGCCTATGATTGATATTTATGATGCTATTCTCTTTTGAAACATATATGCACTAGTAATAATATCAATTGATTTTGCTTTGTACGTATCAAGCATATTTGGCCATTATAAGGTAAAACTCTATCCTCTGGCTTGCGTTGCATTGTATGATGGGACTTGAGTCTTATAATGGCTTCATTCTTTTAAAAAGCATTGCGTTGTTATAAAGAATTTACTTTGTTTTAAATACACTAGCAATCACTGGAGTAAACCCGTTCCGCGAAAGTGGCGTGGTCCTATGATTTGCTTATTACTGTTGCTTAAACTATTAAATAGATTCCTCATACCTGTCCCCATGACTGACTCGTTGTTTGTTTCACTTTGCAAACGCGGGTGCCCTTATTTTCACACGGGCAGCCTAGTTCACAGGTGACAGGTTGTTTTTGGCTCTGCACTGTTGCATAGAGTGCATTTTGGCTCATGGCGAGGCTGACTCCACAGAGATGACTTTGACATTTTCCGCCATTATTGTACTTATATTATGATTCCGCCACTGGCGATGCAGACTGATTTATTTTCAGTACTTATTATCGTATGTATATGTACCGCCTTCAGCAATGTAGACTGATACCCTTATTATGTCTCACTGCATGTATGTATTCCGCCTCTGGCGATGATGACTGATCACTTCCCTTTTTACTAAGTTATATCCTACGCTGTGCTATTCTGATGTTGTTACATGTTGTGATTCCGCTGTCATATCCATGTAAAATTATTCCATTTATTGTTTTTGCTATTATCTGTACTCTGCTATGATGATTGATGTGTTATATTCCAAATGATTATCCTTAATACCGTCCCTTGGATTTTGGGATCGTCACAGTTGGTATCAGAGCTTTGGTTAACCTTAGTTCCGGGATCTAACACATTAAACACCTCGTCAGAATAGAATCAGTAGTGTTCTAAGGCGAGTAGCTCATTAGAGATAGGATTAGCAATGTCCTAGAATGAGCTAAGCAGATTAGCAAAACAATTTGATCAGTACATCATTACCTTTCCTTATGTTCCCCTGCTTTATCATATATGAAAATTTTCAAATCGGTGAGCTTGACTCTTTTCTTGCTTATACAGTATTCTCTCTGATGGCTACACGAGCAGCAGCAGCTAGAGGAGGCCGTGGAGGCCGTGGAGGCCGAGCAGGAGTAGCTGGAGGACGGGTGAATATCCCCGTAGTTGTGGAAGGGCCTATTGTTCAGCCACCAGCACCCGAGGACTTCGAGCTAGACAGAGTAGCGAAGAGGTATAGGAACCTTGGGGGGAAACCCTTTTCTGGCACTGGTACAGTGACAGAAGCTATTGCTTGGTTGAAGACCTGCGAAAAGATCTTTGAAGGAATGGGATTGGGGACCAACAACAAAGCACGACTAGGTATTTGGCTCCTACAAGAGGAAGCAGAGCTGTGGTGGGATGCCATCACCTCAGAAGATGCAACAGGTACTGTCAGGACCTGGGAGCAATTCAAAACCATGTTCAACGAGAAGTTTGTACCTGAACAGGCCTTAGAGAGGATGCGAGAGCAGTTTGCTAATCTCCAGCAAGGAGATCTCTCTATCCAGGATTACCTCAATAAATTCACTCAGTTGTCACACTATGCTCCAGAGCTTATTATGACCAACAAAGCTAAGAACAAGAGATTTATATTTGGGCTAAAGCGCAAGTACCATGACAGAGCCATGAGCAACATCAAACTCTCCTTCTCGGAATTGGTAGAAATGGCTTGCAATTATGAATATATGGATGAAAGACACGCCAGCCAAGACCGTGCCAAAAGCTAAGCTGGAAATAAGCGCAAGGCTTCAGCAGATCAGCCAGAGTCTAGCATTACAGCGGCCGCTACTCAGAAACCTGGAAAGATCACCAAAGGAAATTGCTACAACTGCGGGAAGCCAGGACATTTTTCTAATGTGTGCAAAGCCCTGAGGAAACCAAAGGCAAATCCAGACTCAGCCGAATGCTACAACTGCCATAAGAAAGGGCACTACAGCTGGAACTGTCCTCTGAAGAAGAATGCACAAGTGCCTCATGTGTATAACGGAGAGACCCCGCCAGCTATCACCGATGGATCAGGTAAACCCGACGTCTTGGGAGGTACCCTTACCATTAAAAATATTCCTATTTCTGTACTTTTTGATACTGGTGCATCACGTAGCTTCATTTCTGGTAACACTGTTCACAAGTTAAAATTGAAACGAAGAAAGCTTAAAGAACCAATTAAAGTTCAAAACCCGATAGGAGGTTCTGTTAGTCTCAGTACATATTGTAAAGCACCTATTTCCTTTTCTCGATACCGGTTTCCTTTTAAAGTGATTGTTATGGACCTTTCCGAATTTGATATTATACTGGGGCTGGATTGGTTGACAAAATATAAGGCCGAAGTTAGATGTGCCGAGAGAATCTTTAAAGTCGAAACGAAGCTTGGGCCTATATATATACCATGCCATGGCTCAGAAATTAATAGAACAAAATTTTGGTCTTCTTTAGAAGTTACTCCCCCTTCATTGGAAAAGATACCGGTCATTAAAAACTATGCGGATGTGTTTGAAGAAGTAGAAAACTTACCGCCGCAAAGAGAAATTGAATTTAGAATAGATCTATTTCCTAACGCCCGACCAGTAGTACATCCAATTAGAAGAATGGCCCCGAAGGAAAAAGAAGAGTTAAGTAGTCAAACCCAAGAATTGCTTTGGAAAGGTCTGATCAGACCGAGCTTTTCAACTTGGGGAGCAGCTGTAGTATTTGTCCCGAAATCAGACGGTACTCTAAGACTTTGTGTTGATTACCGAGATCTCAATAAGCAGACACTGAAGAACAAATATCCCTTGCCTCATATAGACGATCTGTTAGATCAATTAAATGGGGCAACAGTATTCTCCAGAGTGGACCTAGCTACAGGTTTCCACCAATTACGTATAGTTGAAGACTTGTTCCTTTGACAGCCTTCAGGGGTCCCGATTTATTCTACGAATGGTTAGTAATGCCGTTCGGCTTGTGTAACGCTCCGGCATACTTCGTCGATCTTATGAACAGAGTGTTCCATGGTGTATTGAATAAATTTGTTCTAGTCTTCATCGATGACATTTTAATCTACTCCAAGTCGGAAGGTGAGCATGCAAAACATTTAGAACAAGTGTTGAAAATTCTAAGGAGGAATGTCTTGAAAGCTAAATTTTCTAAATGTGTCTTCTGGCAGGATGAAGTTATGTTCCTTGGCCATGTCGTATCAAAAGAAGGGATTGCTGTAGATCCAAGCAAAATTACAGCGATTCAGAACTGGAAACAACCTACTACTCCCACAGAAGTTCGAAGTTTCCTTGGATTGGCTAGTTACTATCGAAAATTCGTTCAGGATTTTTCAAAGATATCTGGTGTATTGACAAAGCTTACAAAGAAGCATGAGAAATTCAAATGGACTCCCGAATGTGAGGAAGCTTTCCAGGGGCTGAAACTGAAGTTGACAACCGCTCCAGTATTGACAATTATAGAAGGCAACCAAGACTTGACTGTTTGGACGGACGCTTCTATTAGAGGGCTAGGCGCAGTACTAATGCAAAAAGGCCAAGTGGTCGCTTATGCCAGCCGTCAGCTGAAGCCACATGAAAGAAACTATGCAACTCATGATCTTGAGTTATTAGCTATCGTGTTTGCTTTAAGAATCTGGAGGCATTATTTATTGGGTGAGAAGTTCGAACTATTCACAGATCATCAATCCTTGAAATATCTATTCACTCAGAAAGATCTAAACTTGAGACAACAGCGTTGGTTAGAATTCCTTGCAGCATATATTTTGAAATTCTATATACTCCAGGGAAAGCCAATGTTGTAGCAGATGCGCTCAGCAGAAAGAACGAAATCATCGCCAGTTTTGTCATCACGTCTTCATTAATTGACAGGATCTCGACCCTTCAGAAAGACGATGAATTTATTCAAAGAGTCAGTCAAAGAGTCAAGGGAGGTGAATCAACAAGTTTCCGACTCGATGACAAAGGAGTTCTAAGATTAAAGGGCAGAATTTGCATCCCAAATCTTCCTGAGCTCAGAAGAGAAATACTTGATGAGTGCCACAAGTCCAAATTAAGTATCCATCCCGGTGTGAGCAAAATGTATAACGATATCAAACGCACATTCTGGTGGAGGGCTTTGAAAAGAGATATTTCATTATATGTTAGTAAATGCCCCACTTGTCAGCTGGTTAAGAGCGATCAACAGAAATTAGCTGGACTATTACAACCATTAGAAATTCCAGGATGGAAGTGGGAGCAAATTTCGATGGACTTCATTGATGGCTTGCCTCGAACTAGGAAAGGAAACGACAATATATGGGTAATCGTAGATCGCTTCACGAAGACTTCCCATTTCATGCCTGTCCGATCCAACAGAACGGCTCAAAGTTTAGCATAGATTTACTTCAAAGAAATAGTTAAACTGCATGGAGTGCCGCTCAACATAGTCAGTGATAGAGATCCCCTGTTTACTAGCAAATTCTGGGAAGCATTCCAGACAGAATTGGGATCCAAATTGAATCTAAGCACCGCTTATCACCCTCAGACAGACGGCCAAATTGAGCGGGTGAATAGAATTCTGGAAGATTTACTGCGGGATTGCGTTATTGATTTTGGAGGCTCATCGGAAGATCACTTACATTTGGCCAAATTCTCTTATAATAATAGCTATCAAGCAAGTTTGGGAATGTCTCCATTTGAAGCATTATACGGTAGACCGTGCAGATCTCCCGCATGTTGGGTAGAACCTGGCAACAGACTTGTGTTAGGGCCCGATATAATTCGAGAAGCATCGGATAAAGTCGATTTCATTAAGAAGCGATTGAAAACCGCATAGAGCCGACAGAAAAGTTATGCTGATGTGAGAAGAAGAGATTTCTCATTTGCCGTTGGCGATTATGTTTATTTAAGAGTTTCTCCAATGCAGGGAGTAATCAGATTTGGCAAGACTGGGAAGTTGGCACCGAGATTTATTAGTCCCTTTCCTATACTTGAACGGATTGGAACTCTGGCATATAGGGTTTCATTACCTGATTGGTTGCCTGGTGTACATGATGTGTTCCACGTGTCTCAACTCAGAAAACATGTTCATGATCCAGATCTTGTTGTGGAAGAAGTAGCGCAACAGGATATAGACATAACTCCAGAATTAGCGCTCAGAAGAGAGCCATTAAAGATTGTTGGCAAAGAAACTAGAGAGATAAGGAGCAAAAAGATTCATTTAGTCAAAGCACAGTGGAGTAGTGATCCTAGAGACTGTACTTGGGAGACTGAGGAAAGCATTAAACAAGCCTACCCCAAATGCAGAGTGGACATCTCTGACTAATTCCGGTGCAAGGTACCTTTACAATACTTTGCATTTACATTTTGTTTCCTACCTAGCTGTTATTTCCTTTTCGAGGACGAAAAGTTTTAAGTGGGGGAGATTGTAATAACCCAGAAAATGTGAACCAATTTAAAATTTTTAAATTTGGTCATTACCAAAGAATTTGAATAGTTGAAATAGCATATTTCAATAAAATAAAGAATTGGGTATGGTATTGCAGTTTGAAATTTTGAATACAAACTTTGTCTGACTGTACCGGGTGGAAAATATAACGGATTTTAGCGAAACTGAAAATATTTAAATCTGTTTATGAATACCTTTCTAACGTATTTGAAAAATCGAAGTTTCATAACGGGAATCAAAAGTTATGACCGATTGAATTTTCAGAAAGGTCGCTATATAGCATATATAGCCCCTGAAAATTGATATTTTTCATACGACCTCAGAATTCGACGAAACAACTTTTGTTGGGTCCGGGATATCAAACTATTGCTAGGTTTCAAATTTCATAATTTTTGAAGCTAGTATGTGAGCGGGGCAAAAGAAAACGTGATTGGTCAATTTCTGTTAAAATGGGTCGACCTAAAAATGGCCGTTTTTCAAACGAGCTCAGAATTCGACGAAACTGATTTTGTTAGGACCTATCTTCAAAACAAAGCTAGAATTATTTTTTTGGAATTTTTCGATTCAGTTTTTGGCCCTGGCAAATTGAAATGTACGTTCAAATTAAATATTGAATGTTTTATATTTTAATTTGAATAATAACTGACCGTAACAGTCGAATTGGCCAACGAAACATATCCCATTGTGTCCGTGATGGGGGTATTTAGCTAGGGGCGACAGTCGTTGGGTTTGATTTCGAGTTCGTTTGTAAAAACACTATTTAGAATTTCCTATAAAGTCTCGACCAATAGGATTTTTTCTTTAAAAAAAAATATAAAATCTCGAGAAACCCTAGCCGCCAGGCTATATTGACGTCCCAGGTTGCTCCGTCCTTCTCTTCCATTTTCCGACCACCTCCGACGTAGTTAGCCCGCGCCACCACCACAGTTCGACGGCCCTTCGTCCCCTCTTCACATCCGACCAAACGCCGCCCTCCACCATCGCCTGTATCGCCTGAACCACCCCCACGAAGTCGACGCCTTTCCAATGCCGCCCAGCCTTCCTCCGACCACCGAGCTGACCCTACTCCTAGGCGCAGGCGCGTCTCTCCAAGCCCGAGGGCGTGGCACTACCTGATCGGAGCAACGATCTACGGATCTCACGAATTTTGCAAACCTAGTTCTGAATCAAAAATAAAGGTATGACCTTTATTATTCTGAAATGAAAATAACAATATAAAGCGTTGCAAAACTTTGTAAAATAATATCTTTTTCGTTCGTTAATGAAATTCGATGAAACAGGAGACACCGTGACCGCAAGGAGGCTCTCTACCATCTAGAAGAAGCCGCGGATTTTTCTGATCTTCCTACGATTTTTAGCACTGCAAAAAACCAATGTGAGGAATCTAAACTGAATTGTGTGAATGGAATCGCGTTGTATAAATTATATAAGCGAAGTGTAAATTATATACGCATTGTATACCTCATGTACATGTGTTGTATAAGTTATATTAGCGATGTATAAATTATACAAGCATTGTATGAAACATATATGCTTTGAATTGTGATGAAATGCAAGTGAATTATAATATAATATATATATATATACTCCCCTCGTCCACAGACCATGGACGATATTTATTGCTTGTGATTGACGTGATATTATATGGTATGACGAATGGTTGGAAATAATTGTTTGTGGTTGATATTGTGGTTGAAAAATACCTTTGTGGTTGAAAAATACCCTCTTGTGGTTGAAACAAATTAGAATAGGATTGTGGAATTGAAAATAAAACATGCCGCCTGCGTGCGAACTAGATGCATGATCCCCATTGTCAAAAACCGTGAGGTTTTAAGGTAGAGCGAGGAGCCGTACTAGGGATGGTCCCGGTTTTAACTACCCTGCCGTTATGCTGCCGAAATTTTCTAAAATATACATGTGTTAGAATAATTTTCATTCGTTGAAATAAATTACATATGTTGAAAAAAAAATCATGTGTTGAACATTATTTGAATTTAAACAAATAGCTTTAGCGATAAAAATCACATTTTTATATATATACAAACTATAGCAAATATTCATGTGTTGAGTTGCAATTCATTCGTTGAGTTGAAATTCATGTGTTGAATATTATTTGAACTTAAACAAATAGCTTTAGCGATAAAAATCACATTTTTATATATATACAAACTATAGCAAATATTCATGTGTTGAGTTGCAATTCATTCGTTGAGTTGAAATTCATGTGTTGAATATTATTTGAATTTAAACAAATAGCTTTAGAGATAAAAATCACATTTTTATATATATACAAACTATAGCGTATATTCATGTGTTGAGTTGCAATTCATTCGTTGAGTTGAAATTCATGTGTTGAATATTATTTGAATTTAAACAAATAGCTGTAGCGATAAAAATCACATTTTTATATATATACAAACTATAGAGAATATTCATGTGTTGAATTGAAATTCGTTCGTCGAGTTGAAATTCATGTGTTGAATGTTATCGTATTTTAAAATAAAATGAATAGACAATAAAAACTACATTTTTATTGTGAATATGAAGTGTTAAAAACATTCACGTGTTGAATAAATATTTTTGATGATAAAAATATTTCATTTATCATGTATACGCTTTGATAAAAATACACACGTGTTGAAATAAATAATAGTTTGCTAGAAATATTATTATTAGCTTTGTTCTGCATATATATACATGTGTTGAACAAGAAAAATGGATTAGCTGTAGAGTAAAGAAATTATTTGCGTGCTCGACAAATAGGTAAACCTTGATGAGTTGGCTGCGCAATTTTATTTTTATATCAACTCCTGTGAATGCCATTGGATGCGGAGTGCTGGTTATTCTGTGTGAAATAATAAATATCGCCATAGGATGGTAACAATTAACTTTGAACTACACTACATGGCATACTTCTTGACGATAGGCATACTTCATCATATTCCACATAAGCAATTGGAGCTTGTGTGACGAGGTGGAAGATTTACCATACGAGTGAGAGGCTTGTATGGCGATGATTATATACTAGAGGTTGAACTGATGACTGATATGGACTCTATAAAATATAACGATAAATTGCCAGATTAATAAAAACCCCACACGGGTCTGGAGTTGACAATAATCACGTCTCTCTAGTTATTAGATACGGCACATGGACTATTTATTTCCACACGGAAACGGGGTGACGAGAATTTATTCTCTGGAGTGATTATCTATACATGCTCCCCCGTAAACACCAGAATATATCACTATAAATATGTGAATGCTTTTTAGGATTTATTGGGTACCTAACACGGCCCAATAAATTTCCAAACCCCTCCCCGTACAAAGGAGGTTATGGCGAAATTTTTCGAAATATTAAGGCGTTAGTGAAAATTTTGAAGTGAAAGCGAAGTTGAAAATATAGAATGAACTATATTTATATATATAAATATAATTAACGGGCATCGAAGCCGTGCAGTTCGTGTTTCAGAATCGTAATTTGAAACGATTAGTACGAGAAATCCGACCATCGGATTTTCCCGAAACCGCAACCGCTGGGTTCGCCTTGGAAATATCTTCCCAACGGCACCAACCTTGTAAAAATCCAACGGTTGGATTGTCCAGAATGTTTAATTCAAATCTGAAGAAAAACAGTGCCAGAATCGTTTATATTTATATATAAATATAAATATAATTGAATCGAATCGAATAACGACGCTGCAGTTCGAATTTTGAAACCGTAACTTCAAATGACTAGTGTGGAAGATCCGACCGTCGGATTTTCACGAAACTGGAACCGTTGGGTTCGCTTTGGGAAAATCTTCCCACTGATATAGACTTTGTAGAAATCCAACGGTTAGATTTTCCGATATGTGTAAAACAAATTAGGGGAAAAACAGCGCCAGTTCCACAGCACAACCTGAAACGTCGTTTAATTAAATATGGCCATTCTTAAATAAATAAAAATGGCGAAAATCGTTATAAAATATTATAAGCAACATAGATTGCAAATAAACCAATTGGGCTTGAATTGTTTGATATTTGATGGTTGTATGTGCTTGACACGAAAATAACACTAAAGAACTGAAAGATGGATGTCGAATAATATAACCATGGAAAGAATCGATTTAAATTCTAATTACGTGAATTATTTGAAAAGGCCGAGCTAACCCTCATTTCAAATAATTTATCGAGCGATTCGAATTGGAAAATGCAAAGATGATTCAAGACCGACGATCTTCGTATCGGTTGGATGGGCGCTGCTGAGGTTCCTGACCGGAGTAGCTACCGTGAAGGAACGGAAGTAGTAGCCGTCTGAACGTATGTGTTGATTGGACGGATATACGAGAAATTTGACGCCTCCGGTTTCGTTCAGACCCAGAACGGACTTGTAAATGGACTGTGTGTCTGACATTGGATTTCGTTCTATACTGATTGATCTCTGTTAAATATATATCTGTTTGGCGGCGGAGAATTTATTCTTTTGCTTAACGCCCTTCTCTGAGACGTACGAGCCCAGAGGCTATATATCGATAGAAATCAGTCGTATGGAGCGGATTGCCTATGTGGCATGCCAAGATGCTGTGATCAAGGCTTCTGTTGCAAAGCAAAGTCTTGTGGTTGATGATCAAAGCACGGTCTACGTGTCCTGGCTTTGTGTATAGCGTGGATTCGCGAGCCTCACACCTCGGTATGAGTTAAAAACGGGATACAGACCGCTGGGAGAGCACGACGTTTCTTTCTAGCTATGGTGGTGTCAGTGACTTACCAGCCCTGACATA